>JAQFVV010012393.1:28703923-29077043 GCA_028023455.1 Epiperipatus broadwayi
GGTTGATAGTAAATAATTTTAAAAAAATTAAAAATTTATTCACATCTTTTAAATTAATAAAAATAAAGAAATGGTTCTACAAGATTTGAATCAGAAACCCGATACTGGATTCCAACCAGAGAGATTTCTAGAAACCAATATGATAAAATAACATAATTATTATAATACATATAATTATAAAAATAATAATAATAACTGTAGTTTACTCCACTACATATGCGCTTTACAGATCGAATGCTAATTATAATAAATACTCTCCTTTCCAAACACAAAATAAAGTCTTTTTAAAAGGTAGAATGGACCACTCAATCCTTTTCACCCAAACTATATGTATAGGCAAATCTGAAACATTTGAAACTGAGAGTGTGAAGATTTAATTGATCACTTTAAACTACTTATAATCTAATTTTTGTTGATGACGCTTGTGAAATTTTTACTATTTATGATACATCATTATTAAATAAAAACTTTAAACATATATAAATATTTAATTTATATAGTGCAATGTTTTTTTTATAAATGAATAATAACTGTAGCTTACTGCACTGCACATGCGCTTTACAGATCGAATGCTAATTATAATGAATACCTTCCATTCCAAACACAAGATAAAGTCTTTTTAAAAGATAAAATGGACTACTCTATCTTTTTCACCCAAACTATATGTATAGGAAAATGTGTTTGGAAAGGAGAGTATTCATTATAATTAGCATTCGACCTGTAAAGTACATGTACAGCAGAGTAAGCTACAGTTATTATTAATTTATAAAAAAACATTGCACTATATAAATATAAATATTTACATATGTTTAAAGTTTTCATTTAATAATGACATATCACAAATAGTAAAAATTTTGCAAGCATCATCAACAAAAATCAGATTATAAGTAATTTAAAGTGATCAATTAAATCTTCACGCTCTCAGTTCTAAATGCTTCAGATATGCCTATACATATAGTTTGGTGAAAAGGATAGAGTGGTCCATTTTATCTTTTAAAATGTCTTTATCTTGAGTTTGGAAAAGAGAGTATTCATTATAATTAGCATTCAATCTGTAAAGGGCATGTGCAGTAGAGTAAGCTACAGTTATTATTAATTTATAAAAAACATTGCACTATATAAATTAAATATTTAAACAATAATGGTTTATCAATAAAATTGTATTATAATTACATACATAAACTATTTTATTTTAAAAGATACATCTTAATGAGAAGGTTAAAATTATATTTATTTACACAACTTCTCTAAATCAGAATTTTATGCTAATATCCTCAAACAATCATTCAAAATTTCTTCTGTTAGACATAATCTAAACATGTTTTTAAAAAATTGCATTATACAAAATGTGGTTTCATTAAAATAAATAGATCCAAATAAAGATTTCATCTTCAATGTGTAATTTGTTAACATTGGATACTTTTGGGTATCTACTAATTTCCAAAATTTTTTTGTCCATGTTCAGAGTTTTCAAAACAATGCTATTTTGTAGTTCTATAATTCCTAATTCTAAATTTTCTATATTTGCTGTGCTAAATTTATTTAATTCTGCACTCAAAGTAGTAATGTCAATATTATTCAGATTTTCAAAGAAAATAAAATTGATTTCAAGTTTTTAGATTGGTGAAATAAAATTGATTTCAAGTTTTTAGATTTGTGAAATCTTACATTAAATTCATAAATTAACTTGACATACACTCAAGAATCTAACTGTTTTTCTGGAAATATTTTTGACATATGTAGAAAATGAATCAAGGAATTTTTTTGCAGATATGAACCCTAATGATTTAATTTACCTTTTAATGCTTTTATAGCACTTATCATATATATAAAATCTTTATTTTCATCTTATAGTTCAAGATTTAACTGGTTATATTGACTAAAAAAGCTAAGTCATCTAAACAAAAAGAATCTTTGAGAAGATTATAAATCACCTCCTTTTATTCAAGAAATTGTTTTATTTCAGCAATAAAATAAAAAAAAAACAATCTAGTACTTTGCCTGTAGCATCATTTTCTGATAGTTTTTTTAAAAGTCTATGTTGTAGTGGCTCAACTCTTATAGAATTTATAATGTTAGATATGGAATTCTGAATATGATTAAATGAAAGGACTTTATCCACCGAACTTGTTGATGTAATAAACAATAATAAACAAAAATTTTTGGAAATTGTTCACCTTTTTTACATAAAGTTACAAATCCTTTGTTTTTACTAATCATTGCCAGAACTCTGTCAGCTGTACTTGAAAATAATTTATATAAAGAAAGTTTTCATTCCAAGACAAAACTTTTAAAAATTTGATAAATATCTTTACCACTCATTCTTTACTTCATTGGCAAAAAACATAACATTTCTTTTTTTACAGAGGAATTTTTGAAAATCATTCTTCTTCTTATTATTATTATTATTATTAATTGAGATATACTTATTACATCTAAAGATTAATCCAATTGAAGTAAATACCAAAAACACCCTTTCATATCAGTTTCAAATTGATTTTTGATATCTGATTGAGGGTTTAATTTTTTTTTATTTAAATTGTTTATTTTCTCTTTTCTAATATCACTTCAGGGTAATTATTTTTTATTAAAGTTATTAGGTTCTAATTTAAAATGCCTTTCAATATTATATTTTTAATTGATACATTGTGATTGTGCAAGATATATGGCATTTACACAAAACATTTGTTAAAAAAGGCAAAACTCACTATACGTATTGCCACACACAGCAAGTTAGAGTAATCAATGGATGCCAGAAGGCTTGTGCATAAAATCCCCATCTAGTGCCTACTCATCCAATATCCCCAGACTAGTTTCTGGCTTGTGGCCTTCGTCAGTGAGGAGCTTTGGATCTGAGAGCACTGCACCTAGATCTTAGGATCTAATGCAACCCTCCAGCAATCACCTTTTATCTCCACTTAACTACAAAACTATGAGTCTTAAACTGAAAACACCTTAATGTTTTCAATCCAAGCCCATTAGCTTATATAGTCATATGGGTCTGAACTCAGTTCAGTACCCAGCCTTCTGGCATCCATTGATTACTCTAGCTTGCTGTGTGTGGCAATATGTATAGTGAGTTTTGCCTGTTTTAACAACAGTTATACACAAGTATAAGAAGTGGTGGTCATATGATGTTTATTGGCACAAAACAACATTCTTCTTCCAATTCTTCTTAGAAGTTGTAAAAATGAAGTCATTTACTTGATTCCACTTAAGACATGTTATTTGAGTTTTTTTTTTAAAATGTTATCAAAAAATAATTATCATAAATTCATAAAGCATTAGAAACAACTATTCATCAGATCGTGTATGCAGTTCAAGTTGTTAATCTCAACTGACTTGCAGGACAATACATTTTCAATAGTCATACAACTATATGTTGCACATGCAGCAAAATAGTAAAAAAGAGATGTGAAAGAGACCTACTTAAAACAAGAACAATACTTGATTGTACCATAATATTAATATGTTTTTATTTTTATTATTATAAAATTATTATTATTTATTTATTTTTTAATTATCTTTACATATTTAAAAAAAAGTTAAGAAATGGTGTTTAAAATGTACTTTTTAAATTATCATATCACAGGCACTTAGAAGACCAATCGTGGGCACAGGATTGATCACTCTGATATAGAGAATTATAAAAATAATTTTATCAGAGTTGAATATTCTAAAATCATACTTAAAAAACAACTAAAAATTATATATATAAATATAAAAATGATAGAACATTTATTATGAAACCATGGATTGATATAAAGAAAAATAATTTTTAAATAGACTAATTAACAATTTTAAGTATAAAAAATAATGACAGAGCATAGTTAATATATGTTTTGGATTGCTAGATTTTAATGCTAGATACTATGGAGAGACACAAATTTAAAGGAAAGAAATGCACAGCATGTTCACTTATATCAGAGGCCAGCAACCTAGGGCACGTATGCCACATGTGGTAGGCAGAACAATCATCAATGGCACTCTGATTGACTTGAAATAATAATAATAAAAAAATTTTAATTACAGTTCACACGTTTGCACGATCATGTACATTTTGCATATGCGACTCACATGTAAATGGTAACTATAATTCAGTTTAATTTACTAATAATTTTATATACATTCGATCTTTGCTATTTTCAGTGAAGATAACAGATAAGTGGACTGGAAATATTTTTTCTCTCAGGAAGCATTATAATTTTCTCTGGATTTTTTTTTTTTTTGGCGGTCAATTGACCACATTGATACTTTTATTTGCAGCTGCATGTTTAGAGCGAATTTATATTCAGACAGAATATTATATCGATTAATTCATTTAAAAAGTTTCTATTTCTAATTACATAATAATACATTTTAAGTTTTGGTGCGTTTACTTGAAAAAAAAAAAAAACAACGTTATAATTAGTGATAGTCGGGTTAATGCGTGAACGAAGTCCACAAATATGTGAGAGCTCAAAAAGTTAAAAATCATTGTTTTTTTTTTTTAAATTTTTTAAATGTTTATTGTGTAATTAAAACAATTTTTTTTTATTGAGAAAAAATTTAAATGTTTTAAAGAAAAGAAGAATATATGAAAACTTTCAATTTCGAGTTGATTTTTTATATCATAAAAATGTTTCTTTGAAACATTTTTGATGAATACTAGAAAAATACTTATTTTATTTTGTTAGAGTTCATTAATCAGCTCTTAAATTAAGCCATTGAAAGCTAAATGTGCTTTGCCTATTCCGAATCATTGTACATTATTCAGCAATCTTGTAAACAATATATCTATTTTTAAAGTGCCAACAAGATGAATTTTCTCTATCACAAAGAAAATTTTAAGCATGTCTTTTGAATGCAATATAATTCAATAAAACATACTTTTGACATATAATCCTATGCATTTTAAAATATTGAATGGCCAATAATATAAGATCTGCTTATAATGGGCTTCAAAAGTATATAATATATACGTTTGAAGCCCATTATAAATGGACCAATTTTGATATTATTTAAATAAGATTGGTATAATCTTGTCATCACATAAAATAATACTGTAACATAGGTTCAACATGACAACACTACTAAAAGGTTGTAGATCCCTGACTTATATAATAGGGCTAAAAGCAATAATGCACATATTTCTTTATTTTTTGAACATAAAAAGAAAAATGGTAATTTGTTTAAATTTGCTGATGCTAAAATCATTTATCTGAAAAAAAAAAAAAAAAATGTAAAATGAAAGAATATTGCCATTTCATTAATAATAATAAAAAAACCCTTTGTTAATGTATGAACTAGTATTAATTCTTTAGGCAAAAACTGGTATTTCAATTTATAATGGATATACAATTATTTAAAAAAAAAATCATTAATATAAAAGCCAATAGCAGCTAAATTAGTGTTTCAATATATCATGGGAATATACATATAAAAGTTTGCTAAACCAAATAAATTGTAGACTAGCTTTAATAATGATGCTCTGCATTGAAAACCTGGTTTAGCAGTTTATTACTGTATTATTTAGTAATTAATTATCCCTATACTTTGTGGAATATTTCTTTGTATTTTACTAAAGTTTAAATCGTTTTTAATTTATATATATATGATATACATAATTAAATTTATAGTATATAAGTTACAAATTTATTTAATTATTATAATTATGAGCAATCATTTTTTAAAAAAATACAATAGTTTTCTTGCAACTGCTTCTATTTGGTTTGAAGACATTTCCATGCATACCTGAAATTATGGACACTAATGAACTTTATATAATATACATTTAACATATACACATGCGTCTAAGATATAACTTAACTTTTAAATATGCACTTTTAGATCTCAATAAAAATGATTAACAAACAATAAATAATAAATAGTAGAGAAAGAGGGAGGGGGGAGATAGAAAGGGAGAGTGAAAAAAGAGGGAAGAAAATAAAGATGAAGAAAAAAACAGAAGAGATGGGTGAGAGAGAGAAAAAAAATATATTACAGAATATATTAAAATGAGAGATATTTCAGGATTTCACTCATATAACTGGGCATGCATGCAAAATTTTTAAATTCAAATTCACTAATTTATTTAAAACGTTTTTTAACTGTGACTGATTGAAACTATAAACGGTGAATCCATGGATATGAAAAGAGAAAGTTTTTCATTATAATATTTACTATTAGATTTTTACCTACATATTATTGCATTAATTACAGAACCATTTTTTGAATTTATATCATACAATTTAGATATCTGCATTAGAATGATAAATTATACTTATGCCACCACTCATCCATATAATTATAAAAATTAAAAAAACTGGATTATTACATCAAATTTCAATTGACACTCATTCAACTAATCTATTAAAAAAAGTTCTTTTTGGCTCTAAATACCAAGAAAAAAATTGTTCTTAATTATATGATAAAAAATGTTTTACTTCAAATTTGAAATCTCTTTGCTGAAAATAAGATTAAAGGACCTAGATGCATCCAGACTTTATATATACCCATATATTTTATAATATCTCAATTAATATCCTAATAAAATTAGATTCCACAATCTTGCTTTCTGAGGATAAAACACTGATTAATGGTAAATAAAAACCCTACTTACATCTGTTCACAAGAAGATATCCCATGATGACTATAATACTCAGATATAGGAACCATAGTTGGTGGTGACCGACCAAACTTTCTGCAGTAATGTCTTAAATAAGCTTCTGCTCGTTCACTTTCATTATCTGATTGACTATCAGATGAGTCATTAACCATACTTGAATCGCCATTGACTTTTTTAAGATCATCAGAGTGGTTGCTAGTTTCAGATCCTTGACCCGGCAAATCTTGATCGCCCCTAGGAGGTGAATGCTGGCTATAACAATTATTAATTCGCAAAGATTTATTAATATCTTCTTGGGCAGCTGCAACAGAAAATAGACAAAATTAAGCAAAATATAAAATCATTAGCAATATTTCAATAATATGCTAATATCATGTTATATATTGTTTTTAAAATGTATCAAATAAATGAAATTTTTTTTCCTAATGATGGTTATTCATTCATTCAATAGCAGTCATTCATAAATGAATATGACAATTAGACAAAAAACAAAAAAAAGATTAAACAAGAGTAATTATTACTTTTCAATAATTATGCAAACGAATCCAGAGTTGATTCTTTATATTATTTATTTGATATCTTATAATGCTGTGTTTTAACTTCTTTCTTGACAAAATTTTCTTTCTTAAAAACTTCAGCATATAGACTAATTATAGATCTTTGGTGTATTCTATTGTCAGCTATATCTTCCCAATAAAAACAAACAATATTGACTTTTTTGAAAGTCTTTAAGATAATCTTTATAACATAAGGTATCTGACTTTCCCATGAAAACTATACATAAATAATCATTAAACATTAAAAAAAAAACTTTCCATTTATTTGCAAGTGACTATTAGTAATATGTGATAAATTATAGGCATTCTATTGTAAATATAAAAGTTTAATATCATTAACTAACAACCAATGCAAAATAACAGACCTTTCATCTGAAATTATATATGTACTTCAGGATAAATATCTCATCAAGTAGTTTATACTTGATGACATTATGTTTAGTCCAAACATAGTTATAGGTGAGAGAAATGATCTTTTGTTTTACATTGGATGTTGATTAGTTTTACATTTACAATAGAATGTGCTAAAATACAACTGTATATTATTGCATATTTTATTTATCCATTTAAATAAGATTGAAAATGAGATCATATTTGCCTGTGCTTTGCACAGAGAGCATTTAATAGTTATATCAGTGATTTAAACATAATACATACATGTTAATATATTCACATTCTGAAAACAAATAGATCATCTTTAAGATATTTGTATATGAAAATCAGGCTGCTATTAAACATGTTAGCAGGCTTATAAACTCCTAGCACATATGGACATGACTAAGTTTAGATGAAATATCTTTATGGTATTATAAAAATAATCTGTTATTTTACATTAGATGGCAATTAATGATCTTAAATATTCATTTTTGCAGTAGAATGCATGCATTAAAATCTATCTATACATTTTTTTAATATATTCTATTTGTATTTAATACTTATTATATACATATGTAGAATAATCTAGTGATTTTATATATATGAAATATTGTGGAAAACAGTATACTAAAAACATGTTTAGTATTTAAAAGGGAAACACTTTAAATGCATTATTTTGTTATTTGTAGATAAAAAGTGCTACAGTAAACATACAAATGTTTAAGAAAAGTCTCGCAACTTTCCCTATTTTTGCTTATTATAATAAAATCTTCTACCAATGAATTGAATTTATAAATTAACCAGATGTGCCCAGCCTTTTAAAGGCCATGTTTTTTTTAAATTGGTTTCTGTAATAGTTTTTTTAAGATTTAAAGTAAATTAAACAAAAGACTTTAAATGTGAGAATTATATACAAATTTAAAAGACCATCATTATGGAGGAATACAAAAACTCCTAGCAATAAACCTGTCATTTTTGTAATTATTGGTTGCTTTAACAATTTTTAAGATTTAATGTAAATTCAACAAAATATTTTAATATTATATAAATAAATTTCCAAATTTTAATAAAGCTAAATTAAAATTTACTTTTTTAAATATACCTATTATATTTGATAGGATTAAGGCACAGATATATATTTAAGTAGTACCCTCTGAATAAAAAAGTTAATTTTTTTAATGGCGTCATGACTATAATAGGTTTTTTTTAGCTTTATTAATAGTTACCATTTATTAATGTCAGAATATAAAAACACCAATTGTTTTTGTAATATTTTTATTAAATATATTTAATTGGTTGCTTTAACAATTTTTTTTAAAGGTTTAATGTAAATATGTTTTTTATTAAACATTGATAATCTATGAAAGTCTGTTACATTTTAAATTACATATTGCTAAGTATGGAATGCCTTAACATCAAATTATAAATCAGCATTTGTGACTGTTTCTGCAGCTGGCTAGGAATGTTTACTGTGAAATATGTACTATATCTCTATAGTTAAAAGCACTCATATTAATTTTTTCCCAGTGTTTTTTATTAATGGCAGACTTTTGAATTTGAAATGTGATATTGGACAAAAATACATTAATCTATCAGACAACAGAAAAATATGGAATTTTATATGTAAGATAATTTTTAATAGATGTTATTGTTGAAATATTTTGAAGAATGTTGAAATATCTGATCTATTTTATTTTAGAAAGATCATAGTCAGATGATATAAACAGTGACCAATGAAAACAGTAAACTAATTGGTAAAGATAAAGTGCCACAGTAAACATGAAAATATTTAAGGAAACAAAGTGTCACAACTGTCACTACTTGTCATTATTATAATAGACTCACAAAGAATTGAATGTTATAAATTAATAACTTTTAACAGCTTCTGAAATATTTTTTAAGAATATGGAAATATCTGTTCTAATTTATTTCTGAAAGATCACAGTCAGATAATATAAACAGTGGCCAATGAAAACAATAAAATGTAAATACTTCATTTTCAATAAAAATTTTATTAACAATAAATAGTGATTACATACTAATAAAGGATAAATAAATGAATAAATTGTACAATAATATGATTATATAATGTTCTATTTGTCATCTGGCTAGATTATGTTATGAGAGCACAATTGTTATACTCTTATATGGTTAGGTATAGTGAAGAGATTCTAAGAACTTGTTTAATGGTATTAGCATTTTTAATATAAACATGAATATTTTCTTTTATAATTGACTATTCTATAATGCTAGGTAGGTGGGAATTGATAATCAGGAAAAGGAAAGAGCAGTTAAAGATCAGGTGTCATCAAAGACTTTACTGGAGGCAAGGAGCTGGTCACGTTTCTTGATTTTTTTGAGCGTTTGATAAAACAATGGTATGATTTGTGGCAGGGGTAATTCCATGAGACTTTTGCATCTCACTATCCATATGGAGTAAAGGACAAAGGTAGAAAGCCTTATTATTGAAAAAAAACCATTATGAATGGCATTTTCAAGTGAGAAAATCATATCAGGTCTTATGTTGGAATTGATTATAATTATATCTTTCAGAGTTTTAAGTCTTGGGCACCGGTGTATAATATGGTCTATGGTTTCATCTTCATGAGCACACAGACCACATATAGGGTCAATGCTGGTAAAACCTCTTCGGTGATAAAGAAACCAATTTGTGGGTAGCGCATTAA
The DNA here is from genome assembly GCA_028023455.1 of Epiperipatus broadwayi. Lineage (NCBI taxonomy): Eukaryota > Metazoa > Onychophora > Udeonychophora > Euonychophora > Peripatidae > Epiperipatus > Epiperipatus broadwayi. The sequence goes on from JAQFVV010012393.1 coordinate 28,714,150, forward strand.
GATTTATTTTAATCATAAAGTCAAGGAATTTGGGTTCCAGACTCCATCTTTTGAAATGTGTAATGAATCTTTGGTTGGTTACTTTTAGGCTGGTTTTAATGGGTTGTTGATTATAGTTGATTATATTGTATGCTTCCCATAAGGTGATTTTTTGGTTAAGGTTAAAGGGCATTATCTGGTTATAAAGTTGTAGGTGTTCTATTAGGGATGCTATCCATGAACTGGAAGAGGGTGGAGGACAATCTGTCGGTGTAATTTTTTTAATAATGTTAGAGTATCCGCAGGAGAGGATCAGATTATGTAGTGTTGTGGGTTTTCTGTAAAATGATTGCTTGTATTGAGTGGAATGACAGTCCATTGAACCTGCGTGGTCATTGGATACCTCGCAAGCTAATAGCAACTGTCTTTCCTGTCCAGAGAAGTTTGGTGCATAATTGGTTAATTTTATATTGAAACTGTTTAGACATTTTAACAAATGGAAGATAATATGAGATTTTTGGCATTATGATCATGTTGAGGAGGCCAACCTTTCCACATAATGAAAGGTATACTCTAGAGAGTGAAGTGGTGATGGCTTCAGTTGAATGGAGGATTGCATCTTCAGTTGAATGGAGGATTGCATCTTGAATCTCTCTTGCCATTGCAGTTGGAGTTTTGTAGATTGGGAAACCTAGGTATCTTTGGGGTTTTGCAGAAAAGGGAGAGTTCATTTGTTTACCAGACATTATCTTCCAGATGGAAGATTTGTTAAAATTTATTTTTAGGCCAAGTTTCGCTGTATTTCTGTTTATTATGTTCATGAGATGGGGAAGGTATTTAATGGTGGGAAGCACAACCATGATGTCATCTATATATGCAAATACATTGAGAGAGGGAAGGAAAATTCCAGGGAGGTTTTTTTCTATATCCGTCAGAAGAGGGTTGATGTATGCTGTGAAGAAAAGGGCAGAGTGGAGATCCTTGAGGGATTGACTTGTATGGCTTGAAGCCTGGTGTGATCTTGCCATCAAGAGAGAGAAAAATCTCTCTATTGTTGAGCAGATTGATGACCATCTGTACAATCCCGGCTGGAATGTCGCATTCCAACAGAATATCCAGGAGGATGTTTATCTGGACTGAATCAAATGCTGCTGCAACATCCAGCTGGACAGCAATAGGTTTTGATTTACGATGTCCTCTGACGTAATTGAACAGTGCAGTTACATTGGACATAGCATGCGAGGTTGATGATCCCTTTTTTCCGTATTGGTTTGACGAGATATGGCTAAGAATTTGAGTTTGGATTTGATCTTTAATGACTGACTCAATTATCTTGATAAGCAATGGGGTCATGGAAATTGGCCGGATACTGTTAATGTCATTTAGTGGTTTTGCTTTTTTAATAAAAGGCATGAGTGCCACTGGGTAAAGATCTGTTATGTTTCTGTTGCCGGAGGCTAGGTGATCAATCATTTTTTTAATAATTGGCACAGTGAATTGACTGAGGTGTTTGAGAAGGAAATTTGTCTTTAAAAATTTATTAAATTTTATTGTTTAAGTGATTAATTTATAAAACTATAGAAGAATAAATTTTTTAACTATGTGCCCATTCAATTGGGGCAGCCTGCTGATGAAATTCCAGGGGAAATGACAAGAATGTGAAGGAAAGAAAAACCTATAAAAATGCTAGGTCAGCTGTATAAAGATATTCCATGGTTAAAAACCCAGATCATTTATTTGTGATGGATATAAACTCCATTGTGTGTCAAAGGATTTCATATTTCAGATCAAGGAATATTATAAGATCGATTAACTCAACTTATTATAGGTGATATTAAGCAATTTAACCTTTACTTTCATAATTTGGAATAAAAAAGGCTAATATTTATTCTTTACTTGATTATAACTGGACTGTGTCATTAAAGGAGTTCTCTTTGCATATTATTGTCAATGAAAAAAGAAAATTAAAACCAGTGATGTGTAATTTTGCATCGAATAAGTATCTATCATTTTAAATGCTTGGATATATTTATAAGTTTAAAAGAAAATATCGGAATTTAGACACAAAAATAATTGGATTCAAATCCGCGCTACTTACCACTCATATTTATCTTCTCTACTTAAAGGAAAATTATCTCCATGCTTTAAGAACCAGAAGCTATGATGGATCCATGGATAGTGAGATAAAAATGGATAGACTTTCACTTAGGTGGTATAATTACTATGCATATTTTATTTTTTTTTATAAAAAGAAAAGGAGTTTACATTTTATTTCAAAAACATAGGTAAATAATATATATATATATGGGTATGATAAAATTCACACAATGAAAAGGTTGGAGAGATTCATTTTGTTCTTATTTTAATATGACCTGATGTTTTCAAATATTTTGATTTTTTTTGTATATTCAAGATTAAACTTGGAGATTTGGATAGAAAAGGGTTTAAATATACCAGGTTGTTTTTTATGTTTGTTTATTATTTAGAGATTACATTTATGAATAAATAGAGATCAGTTTTTATTTGATCACATTTTTATTATTATGGTATATGCTATTTAAAATCTTGGAGAGGGGGATGTTTAAAATCTTTCCTTCTGTTTATACAACATATTTTTTTTGAAGTTCCATACCCATAGATATTATTTTTATTTTTATTGCTTTTAGTCTATTGTAAACATTGATTGTTTGTTCTGTTATATTTTTATTACTGTTATAAATTTTTATTATAAAATCAATAAATTTAGAGTTGATTTAAAATCTGGTGAGTCTATCTAATTATTTCGTTTGAATGTGTAAGATAATTTTGTTATTTAAAGTTTGATCCAAGATCAAACCCATTTTGGTAAGTGAAATAGAATAGATAATTTTGTTATTTAAAGTTTGATCCAAGATCAAACCCATTTTGGTAAGTGAAATAGAAATAGATATATGTATATTTTTACATCATTTTTAAATCTGATTACATATAAATTTTATATTTGTTACTGCATTTAAATATTTGTTTACTTATCTAAGTCAATATTATTAGTAGAAATAATTTCATTAGTTCAGAGTTGATTATTTATTTGCTTATCTTATCCAGTTACAAAAAATCTTAATAGATTTTGTTTCAGAATGATCTGTCATAATGACGTCTTAAATTTCTTTGAAGTGAAGACCATAAATTTTATTAACTAGTAGAACTGAATATTATCTTTGACTTGGATATTGCTAATTATCATCATATATAGTTTAATTGTTATAAAATCCATTTTATAATCAATTGATTGAAGATTTAAATAGATGAATAATATTAGTGATTGTAAATCAGTAAATATCCAATAGAAACCTATGGTATATTTTGCATAATGTAATGGAATTTATTGATAATAAATTTGTGAGGAGTATTTCATTTTAGAATATAACTGAAGCAACAATTGCATGCCAATCTAATGTAGGGTATAAATAAAATGTTTATATTATATTTACTGTTTTATTAAAATAGATATAAAACTGAGCAAAGGTTTATTTCATTTAAATATTATAAATATTGTGTAGTTTAGAAAACATTCTCAAAATGTAATGATAATTATTTAGAAAGTAGTTGATTTAAATAGAACGTCATTAAAGCGTAAATTTTGCATTAATATAAATAATATTAGATTGGTAAAGTATATCAGAATCTAGTTGTTTATTGATTCAAATTTAGTTTTATTCAATTATCAATAAAATAGATGACTTAAGCATGCATCATTGTTTAGGGCGATGACATATAGTTTTCACTGCTTATTGCAGCTTACTTTGGAATCGTGAATAGATTTGTTGATGTCTGATATGATGACCTTGTTTGCTTTATTTAGTTTTAAATATAATCTGAATAAATTAGATTTTAATAGAGATTGTTAGTATTTTATGATAGTGTAGTGAACAACTTAAATAATTATGTATGAGAAATATTGTTATTACATAATGTGATCAATAATTGAGCTAGATACTTTTACACAGGTTCTAACAGAGTTACTATATGTTTTTGCATATTTTTGCTCTGTAATAAAGAATATAAATCTTAAAGGCACTTAAGATGTGATATGTTGGACATATATTAAAGGCACTTCTTTATGTCAAATGTTGATGGAACAAATGTAGAGAGGTAGTGAGATAGAAAATCCATTATTATTATGACAAAGTAGCTACCCAATGCTAGCTTATGATGATCATGTATATGTGACAATTATTATAAAGTGCCAAATCAACTTTAGGGCTTTTATAAAATGACATCCCATGTTTAAGCTAGATCTATATTATTATGAATGATATCTCATCCCTGAGACATAGTAATGTTTTTTTTTATATTATCATCCCATCCATTACAAAATGGTAACCATTGATCGGGCTATGTTTTATTCAGGTTAGATTGATCATCTCCCCAGCATCATCATTTTTTAAATCATATTACAATATATATATATATATATATATATTGTGCCATACAATATATATATATATATATATATATTGTGCCATTACAATTTAGTCATTAGCTAAATTTGTAGTAATGTGCATGAAAGAAAATGTGGAACAAAAATCATCATCACATTTTTAGATAGTAAAGGAAGCTGTAGGCACCCAAGTTTAAACCCTACAAGATCCAGTTCTAAAAGCCTAAGACACAGTGGGGCAACAGGTATATTCTTTATTTGTTTGTGTGTTGATAAAAAACTCAAAAAGAGTAGTACACACAGTTAATTATTCAGTATTTAATTTTTTTGTTAAAAAGTAAAGTAATAACACACACACATATATATATAGGCAATGGGTGTAAACTGTTTAATTATTATTGTATATTTCAAATATTAAACCCTCTTCAAAGCTAACCTACATTTGCTAAATTCTAATGTTTTATTCTATTTCTATTTTATTGCTCTATTTCTATTTTTGTTCCTTGTCTATGATTATAATTTGGGGCTTAAAAGTTATAGTTTGGGGTTTAAAAATTGTAAGAGTTTAATGTAGATATTAAGATTATAACTTCTAAAAGGCATTTAGATTATTTTATAGGTCTGTTTTATAAATAATTTGAATGAGTGTGTGTGTACATTGCATACATAAACTATACTTACATTTTTTTTATTATTACATATTGAAGAAGAAAAAGAAGAAAATTTGTTAAATTATATATTTTTGTATTGTAAAAGATTTTTTTTTTTCTGTTAAAACTTAGAGACGATGTGAGAAGTCTAATTTTAAAAGTGTCTCATCCTAAGATCAAAAAGAAAGAAGCTCAAATTTTCGGTGTTATATTTGTGACAGAGATGTGAGAAAAAGGATTAAGACTATTTTTTTCCCTTCAAAACAAAAGTTTGTCTAAAAATCATGATAGTATGAAGTTTAGTAATTTTCCTTAAATAACAGCTGAAAAAAAAGATCGCACTATCCAGCTAAAAATGAGTTAGCTGAAAATAAGCTATAAATATACTTAAATGAGTTGGTCAAAAATAGAAAAAAAAAGTATAAATACCTGTCAGAGAAAAATCAGAGAGGAGAGACTTTTAAAAATGTTGAACTAAAGAAGCAAGCGTTTGGTTCATCAGATATCAATTTTAAAATCTTTTTTTTTTTATATAAGGTTTTTGAAGATTAAAAATAGCATGATAGGTTAAAATAAATATAGATCTCGCCAGGGAAAAACCCTGATTCACCCCAGAGCTAGCACATCATATAGGGAAAAAAAAATAATAAAAATGTCTTGTCTGAAATGAAATTAAGATATTCTATAACTGATGACTGAAAGAAATGCAATATTTTCAGTAAGAGAAAAGATTCACCTGCATTTAAAAGCTGAAGGAAAATGATCAATCGATTGATAAGTATTAAATCATCTAGTACAAATTGAATCATCTACTACAAATTGAATCCAGTGACTGAGTTTAAACCCAAGAAAAAGTATAAACCTGAAGACAACTGATATACTTCATCAATTAAAAGAATCATGCTTAATAGGAAGGGAAGAAAAGTTCTAGTGGCCAATACGATTCCCATTAAAGCAAATAACCTCAGTAGAATCATCACCATCAAATAATTATACACTTAAAGAGATGGTTCCAAAGAAACACGGAGATTGTTGCTGCCAAAGTATAGACATTAAACAAGATAAATTTGAATCATAGGAAGTCGCTACCAAAGAATAGAACTGGTAATATGAATTTTTTTTATATATATTTTCTTTGATATCAGAGACTTAGTAAAACTTTAGCAATAAAGTTGTATATTTTCGTTTGTTATCTCAGAACTTTTAAAACAGCTAAGATCGATTGAAACCAACAATTTCTTACTAGTGATAACCATAATCTTCATTAATGATTTTATATGTACTGAAATTATGATTGTCTATTAACCTAAAGTTATGAAATGTTATTGACATGTAAAATATTATTTTTGTATTTTTTTTTTTTGTATTATTATTTTGGTTTTAAATAATCTTTTAGTTTTCATGGGGATAAACACGCACATACATGATAATACTTGTTGCATATATGTAATTGTGTGTGAATGTAAAATAAGAGGCAGTATTAAAATATTTGATTAGTTGTGTTTTAAGTTAAAGTATAGCATTTCAGAGCTTAGAAGAGAGGGGGAGAAAAATGTACTTTAAAACTTGTTTCTAAAAAACTTGCTCTTTCCAATTTTACTAACATTTATTTTTTATCATTCTACTTTACATGTTAGATTTATAAAGGTATGTGTGCAAAAGAGAAAAGAGAGAGTAAAAAAAGAGTGTTTATTTTTTTTTTGAGATATTTTCTTGTGGAGTAAAAATCATGGTCAATTTGACATCCAATTTAATATATGCATTATACCATTTACGGGAAAGGGGGAAGAATTTAAAATTAATAGTATGATTTCAAATAGTCAAGTATGATTATTATTGTGATTATCCATATAAATTTTCATGTATGACTAGAAATTTTGATGTATACGTTAGAAATGCAGTAATAAATGTGAATTTGTTTTATTAAACGAGGTATATATATTTCATTAAGAGTATTTTTTTTATTAGTTGTGATCATTCATCATCAAGGTGAATATTAGCTATTTAAGTTCCAATCAGATATACTAAGATCAGCCACTAATTATTAATTTCTGTAACTAAATTTTATGATTAAGCTTAGTCCTAAAGCTGTGGTTGAAACCATTATCGTTATCATTGTCATCATCGTCATCATCACGTTTTAATTAATGGAATAGATAAATGTTTAAAGGCCATAAATAAATAGTGATTTCATGGTATTTAGTTGACATTTGTGAATAATTATTATAACCACCATCCCATCATCTATATCATGCAAGGATGAGTAAATTGCCATCCTAAATTAATATAATCTGAGCTAGTAAAACTTATAAAAAAGTATCGAAATGCATTTATTATGTTAAGATCTGGGAAATGATTTCTGTCTAATGAAATTTATATACTCCACTTTAGTTTAAGGATGATTTATGTTTACCTAAATATTAGTGCATACAGTGATATGGGTCTAAAAGCAAAATCCTCCATTTTATTAAAAATATAGTACCAAAAAGGGATTCAAACCCGGTACATGTGAAAAGGTTATAAGATATAACTGTGTCTAGGTTTAGATAATCTAGTGGCGCCCTGCTAGACCATATTCACTTGTTATTTATTTAAATATGCACTTGACATCAAACCAAGAGATGGAAGTGAAGAAAATCTACCGTCTGTATACCTGAGAAGATATTTTATTGAGTTACCAGTGTACTCACCCACTTGATGTTATTTCCTGAGTTATAATAGATTGTTCTTAATAATTGTTTGTGGTTTCTACTTGTTTATTGATGATACAATGCCTGCCTAACCAGGGTTTGAAATAGGCCAGACACCTCAAATGATTAGTCTCCAAACATTATTGTTTCTAATTATTGATATTATGATATCTTTAGAAATCTAATTATAGAAATATGTTTCATTTAATCCAATGATGTTTTAATATATTTGTTCCATGACTATTATAGCTACTATCCAGGTATAAAATGGTAATATTTATATTTGAATCTTTCTACCTTTATTTATTATATTTAATTCTTTTGATCTATCTTTATTAAGTTACAATATATCTGTAGACATCATTCTAATTCTTTTGATCTATCTTTATTAAGTTACAATATATCTGTAGACATCATTCTAATCAATGCAATCAGTATTGCATCTTTTTAGAGTGTCTTTAATATAATTTTTATAATATAAAGTGTTCTTATAAAAATTGTCCCTGTAAAATTTACGATTACACTTTTCACATTACATTTTAGCTAAACTTGGCCTCAACAGATGTGCTAGAAGTTTAAAACTTGTTAATCATATTTAAATAGCTTGAATTTTATAAATAAGTATCATAAAATATCTTTTAGAATGTCTATCATATACTAAATCCAATGATATTGTTCACTTATAACTGTTGATACAATAATATAATATCCAGCAAGTCAAAAAGCACACTGATTGTTTTTAAGATCTTGCTTTCATATGTTTAATAAAATTTTCCAATGCTTTTATATTATGTAAATAGAAAGATCATGTCTCATTTCCATAGATTAAATTTAAAAACATGCTATTTTCAATCAATTTAATTGAAGTGATTACGTCACTATAATTATATAGCTTAAATTTTAATTTAATAAATAATGCATTAGCAGCATATTGGAGACAATGGTACATCTCAATATTCAATAATATCTTTCTACTTAAAAAGCTACTAAGATATTTAATTTAATTCACATGTCAAACTGATAGTAATATAATCAAAAGTATCTCATAAAGCACTTGAAATTTAAAGTTTAAATCAACTTCTTTACAGGTCGCATTCAAAACATTAATAATATTGTGTAGATTTTTCTTTTAATTATAACTGAATAGTGCAAAGTACTTGAATTTTTTTAGAGTAGTTCTAATTATTGAAATTTATAATAAAATCAAATTTTAGATTCTGATAACTGCTTCATGAAGTCACTTATAAATTGTTCTAAAGATGTATCATAATAATAAAAAAGGTGGAGCTAATACCACAATTTCATTTCAATTTCAAATACCTGATTTTTCATCATTAGTATTAATGCTTTTCACATACCATTATCATAATCTCTCATTTATTTGAATAAACTTCTATTGATTGGCAGCTATTTTCAAACATTGCCATAAATCTTTTTGACAAACTAAAATATTTTGACTAAATTGATGAAACAATATATAAATCACCCTTTTGGCGCTTGACACTTTTTTTTATACCTAACTAATAACAAAATTACAAGCGTATTGAGGCGCTGGAGAGAGAAGCTATAATAAATACTTATGTAAATCGATAAAATACTTGACAGCTGAGCGCTTGAGGCGTTTAGCTTCATATTCATAGCCGTAAAAAAACAAATAGGGCAGAATAGATTGTAAATGGCAATATGCAAATTATATTTAAATTATTTAATTAGCCAAACGTTTGGAAATATTAAAGCAAGTGTCGCGTCTCATTTTTCGTTTTCAGTCGTTCTTCTCAATGCATACTATTATAAGGTTGAAGGGTTCGAATGTGTGACCGTCCTTTTTGAGTGCTCCAAAAATATTGATGAATTGTCGTTATTTGTCTGTGTTCTTTTATATGTGTATTTGTGTTGAGTGGTTCTATTATAAATAGTGGTTTTGGTTTCACTGTAGTAAATAGCAAGGCATTTAGGCTAAGAGCATGAGATGCTATAAACGACGTGGGGAGTTTGATGAAGGAAAATTTTGTCTTTAGAATTATTAATAAGACGGTTAGTGCAGGGTGTGTGTGTGTACAAAAGCTGATTCTAAATCTGGTAGATAAAGATTTCACTAGTTGGTTAGAAATTTTAGGGATATAAGGGAGGGTAATGCGTGGAAGATTGAGGTTTCTAATGTTGTCTAATTTTCTTGTGAAATTGTTTAATTTTGTTAGTAATTGTCTCGTATTTCAAACCTACTTTTAATAAATTATTGGTGTAGCGAAAGATGTTATCATTCCTGTCAGATTCAAATTTGCACAACTGCAAGTTTCTAAATAAGAAGGCATTTAAGTCTGCAAATTTATGAGAGTTCAGAGAATTGTAATTAGGGTGGATGAAGCCTCTGACTTCAAGAGGCTTTATGATCATTGAATAATTTATGTTTCTTCCTGTTCGAATTAGACACAAGTTCAGATATACCAATCTTTTTAATTTTTGATGTAATAAACATGTATATAAACATAACAATTAAATTTTAATATATTATAGAATATATTTTTTTCCTGTAGATTATTATATTATCACCATTCAAACCACCATTTTAAAGACTTTACAATTACAATTTCTCAGCAGAACAGGTATTATAACATAAGAACAAACTTTGATTAGAGTACTTTATTGTTTTTATTTTGTTTATTAGTTCAACATTCTGTATGCATGTTAGTGTATGTATAATATACATTAATTAAGATTTATATCAAAATTCTAAAATTATTTAGGAATATTTACCTTGGCGTAGTTGTTTCTTAGCTTCTTTGCGTTTATTGGCAAACCAGTTATTAACAACTTGTACAGTTACTCTTCGACTTTCAGGCACATATCGACCTTAACATAAAGTAAAAACAAAATATGTTGGCATTCTTTAATTAAACAAAAATATAGCTATCGAAATTTATTTAAATGATTATAAAATATTATGCTTTCTTCTAAATATCACAATATAAATTACAGATTACTATTATGACTATATTCACATATTAATGTTAAATATTTAACATTTATGTAGATAACATAATATAAAAGTAGTATTAATAGTATTTGACTAAAATATTTCATTCTGAAAAATTTTAAAGACATGATTCACTTTTTTTAAATATGATATTCAAATCCACAAATGAAAAAATCCATCATTACTTTTGTAAAATAACCTTAAAGAACATTTTATAATCACAGCTGCACTTATGTATAAGTGGTTTAGGAGCCAACCTGGAATTTGTAATATAGGAATTACTCCAAAGTTTTTTTTTGATAAAATTCAATTAAGATTTTGTAAATTTTATTCTGCTTCAAAGCCTTGCCATTTAATAATACCCCAGATTCCCCAAAATGTAAATATGACCTTTGTCAACAATAGTACTGATATGAAACACAGATGATTAAACAAAAATTCAAAGTAACATTTGTTACTAAACAAGTTGAAAATTCTAGATCCATAGTCAAATGATAATACTAAAATCTCAAATTATTTACAAATCCTCAGATATAAAATATACATTATAAAAATCTTGACTTTTTCTATAATGTAAATTTAATTATAAATACATTAATTAAAAGTTGAAAAATATAATGAAACTAGTTGATTAATTATAATCAAAGCACAATAGAAGGCATGGAATCCAAACTTTCTGCAATATTAAAACTATCAAAAGACAATTATATTTCTTAAAAATATTGCTAAATAAAGGGTATGACAAAATGAGATTCTATAAAATTGGATTAAGATTATTAAAAACAGAATTATATTCATAATTATTTTCAAATAATGATTGGATGAAGGTTTTAATGAGTTTATTTTACTTTCTAACCACAACTCCTCTTCTTTTTTATACATCTATCACACATGTGATCTTTAGATTTTTTAAAATTAAATTCCTTCATATTTCACTATGTGATCTATAGTCTCTGAATTACTTTTCAATTAAGTGCACAGTCTTAGATATACATTTATTAAAAATCTTTCAGTTTAGCCATAAAAATATATTTCTTTTTTAAAACTAGAATATTTATATAGGAAAAAATTTCACCCAAATTTAATTCTGTGATTATTTTTATCTATTAAGTTTTCATCTATATTAATAAATTGTTCATAGTACCTCTAATTTTTAATTTCCTCTAATTTAATATTATTAAATCCTCTAAATATCATAATTTTTTTTTTTTTAATATTTATCTTTATTGCTATTTGTTTGCTTTCATATAATTTATTTTTTTCAATATTTCTTACTACTCTGAAACATTATTTGCACCACATGCAAAATCTATCATAACTAAATTCATAATCTTCATATTTTTAATCTTTTTGTTTTTCATTTAAATATTTCACAAAATTGTTACAAAATTTTGGAGAAGAGTTACCTTACTAGCAAACTTACTGTGACCAAACACTTGCATTTTGACATTGGCATTATCTTGGTTTATGTGATATTTTAAACTTCTAATAATAGTAAAAAATCTTATAAAATCAAATGACTTTTCACAATTAATAACACATAATGTCAATTCATACATACTAGTTATTTGTACAATTCCCTTATTACTTTGGATAAGAAAAAAATATGTTATAAGCAGGCCTAAGTTCAAAATTCTCTTTATGATTTTAAGTATATTATTAAATGCTTTATATAGTGATTAAAAGTAATAGAATTATCATCAACATAATTTTTAATCATTATCAATCCATAATAGAATGAAAGTCTCTCTAAATTGAATCTATTTTCTGTTATCCTTAGCCTCTTTTGTCTAAGTTACACCAGCAAACTTTCCCTATTTTATCCAACCATTCTTTTTCTAGGTCTTCTAATTATTTTGGGATCCAATTTAAAACTTCAATTATCCCTCCATTATCATCTCTTCTAGAAATATGTTTATTCCAGTTTCTTATTTCTTTAAGTGATGCCAATGTTATCTGATTATTTATTCACCCAAGCATTTAACTTTCACTCTCTTCCATCTTTCCATACTTTGTTGAGTAGTCTGAAATGTTTATATTAATATTCTATTAAGTGCTTAAGTTTCATATCCATAAGTAAGAAATGGTAAAATATATATACTTAAAATATTTATTTTTACATATATAGCTGTATTTTATTTTAATATTAATTACCCCATCCAAGTTTAATTTTATGATTAATCTATGTTTCTATCTGTATGAATAATCGGATCAATGTACTTATCTCTAATCCTATTTTCTTATTTTTATATGATAATCATCACACCATTTCCTTAAATTCTGAAGCATTATTTGCAAAACAACCATATCATATAAAAAATTAAAAAATTTTTTTTAGAAAGCTATAGAAAAGAACTCTAAAATGTAAAAACAGCATCTTAGTACTGAAAGGAAAATTATTTCTGCTATAAGAAAAAAAAATAGAACTATCACAAAAAGGAATATGATAACATAAAATGTATAAAAGAGTTTGTTAAATAATTATATAGTACTAAAGAACAAGAAAACAAAGTAACTTCTATGATTACTACATCTTCCGAATTGCTTAGCATTGTAAATGAAGAAATGAGAAATATAATTAAACCTGTAGAAAAGTAAAAAAAAATTCAGGAAGTGATGGAATTGTTACTAATATTTTAAAAAAATAAATGAAGAAATAAACAAGTTGTTGGCAAAGTTATATACTAAATGTAAATAATAAAGATGTATTAAATAATTGGAAGAATACAATAGTAATATTGATATTTTAGGAAGGTGACAAAGAAGATAGTAAAAATTGAAGACCTATCAGTTTTCACTTAGATGCATACAAAATCCTTATTAAAATAATTATAACTTGACTACAGCAATTTTTAAATTCTAACCAACAATAAGAATAAGATGGATTTAAAAGTAGTTTTAGCACAATGGATCACATCCAAATAGTGAGCTAAAATATATAAAGAATCAATGAATAAGAGTTGTCATTATGTTTTGGGTTTGTGCATTATGAAAAGGCATTTGATTCTATAAGCATTTTTACAGTGATTAGAACACTGAATCATTAAGAAATTGATTTGGAATACTGTATTATTGTGAAGTATATGATAAAAATATAGCAGCAGTGATTAGATTATATTGTATTACTAAGAAGATTAATATTGATAAGAGTGTGATATCTTCAAAACTTTTATAGCAATTTTAAGAGAAGTATTTTGTGGATTAAAATGGAAAGGTAAGAAAGTATAAGTAAAGGGAGATTATTTATAATTGCTATTATTTTTTCTTCTCTTTATTAAATATCAATATTGCTATTGCAGACTTCCGACCAACTCTTAAATTCTTATCATTTAGATATTTTGTGCATAAATTTTCATCATTTACTGCAGCATTAATGTTCTTTGCAAATTTAATGGTATTTTTCAAGTTTTCATTTAGATTATGAGGCATTCCAAATGATATTATCATTATTGTATGAATAACTCTTTATCTTCTTTTATAATATAGTTTTTTTTTGTAGAATTCTTTTATGCATTTTATCATGAAATTCATATTTTTAATAAAAGTACCAACTTTTCTTTATAATGGTAAATTAATTTACCTCCAAATATAAAGACAATATTTTATGTTCTTATTATATTCTTATGTAAATTTATATATCATTTTAGAGTTACATTTCCTTATGTATTTATTGAAATCTATATTAGTTACACTATTTGAACTTGGCAGGTAGGGCATTTGTAACAACACCACCCTCAGAGATTTCCTTACTTTGTAAATATTAAATAAATCAAGGTATCAAATTTTTAGATATGTTTAAAAGAAATTTATGATAAGAATCAAATCGGCAGAATTCCAAAATGTAAAAATATAATTTTCTGAAAAAACAAGGGGTTTGAAAATAACTGCATTGTAAAGATTACGTAGTGATTATTTAAATTTCACATTTATTAGGCATGGATTTTTAGATTTTAAAATCATTTTACACTGTGCTAAATTTATTATCAAATTTTATAATAAAAAATATAAAATACAATAAAGTTTGATATAATGAATTAAATAGGTCTCAGAAGCTCACTGGTCATATCATCCATTTGATGTAGATTATATTTAGAGATAATCCGTTCCAGCACTTATACTAGAATGCTGAGCAAAAAATTTTCAAAAAATTTCTTGATCGTTTTGAAAAGAATTCCCTCAATGATGCTCCTATCTACCATTTGCTTTGGACTAATCCATTCATAACTTATTATCACTGACTGTTTTACAGTTTTCTCTTTTAGATGTAATCTTTTTTCCAGTTCAGCACTGATCAATTCATTGACAACTTATTGACTTTTTATTTTTTTGGTTTTATGATTAAAAATGATATTTTTATATAAGTAATAGCATTTATCAATTAAAAATTCTATGTTTTATACTTAGATTTTGCTTTAAATTTTTTTTTTTTTTAATATCAACATTAAACAGCTTTCAAATTCTGTTTCTATGGTTTTAGACTAAAATTATTATATTGCATGACTAGAAGAATACTTTTAAAAAAATATCTAAAATATTTTCACCACTAGAGATGGGAAAAGACAATTAAGAGATCTGCCATTCTAGAGTTCATTATATTTATTTGTATTTGTTGTATAAATTGAAATTCAATAAGAAAAAGTGTTCATTGTATATTCACATTATAAGCTTTCAGAATAGCAGAGCTTACTATATCTGTTATATATTTACAATTTTGGTTTGTTTTCTAAATTAAAATTAATTTAAAAAATTACCTAAGAACTTCTATAATTCAAGATCTATAATTCAAGATCGGCTATCTACTTTGATATTAAAACAGGCAAAACTCTCTATACATATTGCCACTCAGTGCAAGCCAGAATAATCAATGGATGCCAGAAGGTAGGTGCATAACATCCCCATCTAGTGCCTACTCATCCAATATCCCCAAACTATTTATTTTTATATTACTGTCTATTAGACATAAATTCTGTGAAACATTTAAAAAAATTACTTTATAATTTTATTAGAGATTTTCACCAAATAGGTGGCATATGAACTAGAGAAGTAAAGTTCTTTGTTTCCAAATCTTGCGAACTCAAAGGATGGTAAAGTTATATATTTTCAATTCTTTCAAGTAGATCATTTAAAATTGTTTGCATATACTTTTTTCCAATCAATATAGATTTTTTAAAATAAAGTATATACTGTCATCTTATTAAAATTATTAAAATCTGAGATAACTTTAGTGTCTTTTAACAATTCAAAATGATTTTTATGTTTTAAGTTTAAATTGACTGGAAGATTTCTTAGGATTAGGCATATAAACTGATACTGATTTTCTTTTTTAATGATTTTTCTCTTTCTCTCCCTCTCTCTGTTTTTTATTAAAATGCATCTTGCATTTAATGGAAAATATCAAGTGCAGACAATTTAGTTTATGACTTAACAAGTGTTCATATTTTTATGCAGATGTTATCATAACACTGATTTTTTGCCAGGTCTTCACAAACTCCAAAGGAAGTACAGTTTTACATATTCATTTCTTATGAATGAGTCATTTAAAGTCATTTTTTATATATATTTTTAATCAATACACTTATTCTGAATTATTTATATGTTATCACTTTATTGATATTAGTGATTAATTTCTGTGTTTTAGTCAAAATATTACTCATCTGTGATGTTTTTTCATTTGAATACATAAAGATCCATTTTCTTTACAATATTGCTTGAACAAAGAATTGACAATGTACAGCTTTTCTTTTTCTAATTCCATAAGTCTGTGCTCCTTTTAATTTTTAATCTCTATATCTAAACTTATCTATTGCACTTTTATCTTTTAGCATTTTCAAATTCTTATATTAAAATCTCCCATGATTATTATTTTAATATGTTATTTTGTTTGATCAAAATCATTTTGTATATATGTAAAATTATTTCACACATAGACCTCATGAAATTAATGTAATTAAAAACTAGTAGTAACTCTTACCTAGTCAAAATTATAAATAGGTAAAAAAAATGTTATCCATTCAAAATGATGTCTCAACAGTGGTTGCTGAAATAATTTTTATTGCTATTAGGCATAAAAAAATCTGTATGTGGAATAATTACATATAATGGTCAGTTAACTAACTGCACTTTTTGATTATTCATATAAAATTATGAGAACTTGTAGGAGCATAAATCTAAATTATTGCATTTGGTATCTTCTAATAAGTTTCCAATCTGTGTGATATATCATCAATATTCATAGTGTTATTCTCCTAACTTTTATTTATAATGAAACCCAATACATTATTTTTAATATTTACATTTTCTTTTAGTTAAAAGCATATCTGATTTTCTACTTAACTATTCCTGATTTCACAAAATGCGATAATGTTATATTAAACATGCAATTAATTCCTTTATCAATTTGTACTATCTTCCTTTATTTAAAAGTGACTTACTATTGTAGGTGATTATATTGAATAATAATCTTATGAATGGAAGCCTAAGCTTCAAAAATGGGAGTTTTTACTTCCACCTTTAGTCATAAATTATTGCTTTGGCTAATAACTTTATAACTACCAAAAACTGAGAGTTACATTTTTTACCCATTATAAAATCTTATTTACAAATTATTTAATCACTCACATTACCATACTCTTAAGCATAACACTATCAATAACAACCAATTGCTAGTAATCACTCAATCCACTACACAATGCAAGATGCAATTATCATTCAGCATTAGATGAATATTCAATCTAACATACACACATAAATAAGTGCATTCATTCACCTTAGTAAAATAATCCAATCGTAAACTATTATGTTTCTGAAAAGAAAAAAATATCACGAGTTTAGAAGTTTATCAGTTTTATTACTTGATAGAAGACCCACATGTTAATATCAGATATAATAAGCCTATTACACATTTATTTTCTAAACTGCTTTATGGTCTCCCTGAGGGATCACAATATATCCTTTCAGTTAATAAAAATTTCTTTTTGCAAACATTGAAGTAAATCATATTTACATAAACTATATTTTGAATAATTAAAAATTAACTACTCTACTAAGATGATCTTCATAAGGACTAAATTGTCTGAAAATTATTTAATAAGACTATGTTTAAATACTAATAAGTTGATTTTATAAATAAAAAAATCCTCTGTGTGTGTGCGTGTACGTATAGTGAATAATGATTGTACTAAAAGTGCTAATATAACCATTTAGAAAAATGAATTTTAGGGTATTTTTCTGCAAATGTAAATCTATAAGATTACAAGTCAATATGTTATTTTTCATAATATATATTTATTCTAGTAGTTGTAACATTTATTTGTCCATAAGGGATTGTAAACAAACACAAAATAATCTAGCTCTGAATGGTGTGTGTTTGAGCTGATAATACTAGCATGATGATTGAATCATTGGCCACTTGAATAAGAATAGTTTCATCTGAAATATATATTTATAGTGGGAGAGAAAAGGTAGGATGCCAACTTATAATGATTATAGAATTACATTTGCTGAGAAGTGTGCTAATATATATATATATATTTACAACTTTTTCATTATAAATAGATCATACTAAATTATGATATAATATCCTCAATTTATGTTCAAGACTTTGAACATTATATACAAAGTGTTATTTAGATTAGGTCATGCATTATTTTATTTTAATTTTCAGCATTTCGATAAAATAACATTCACCCTTGTTAAAGTCAAGGTCTTAATGAAGAATTGTTATATCTTAAATATAATGAGATTGAGCATGAAGTAAAGAACAGTTATTCTTATATATATATATTTGATAGGTTTCTCATCATATTATGATAGCCTGGCAATAGAATAAATAACAGAGCTAAAAAAATGTATATATTTGATAGTTGATCATTTCGAATAGGTGGACTAACAAATTTTTTTATTTCCTTCTGTTTTACAATTAATTGATTCTAAGTTGATCTTAGAAGAAAGAGATAAATAAAGTAAATAACCACCACAAGGCTGGAGTACATTATGCTTCATCAGATTTGTTTAAATTTATTCCAGCCTTATGGAAGCCACTTATTTTATCTCTTTTTTTATTAAGATCAACTTCAAATTAATCAATTGTAAAATAGGAAAGAAAAAAAAGTATAAAAAAAGTAAAAAAAATGTTTTGTTAATACATGGAATTAATTAATTGTAAAATAGAAAGAAGTAAAAAAATTTTTGTTAATCCACCTATTCTGAATGATTTATGCTCAATCTTGTCATTACTTAATTACTTAAGACATAACAATTCTTCATTAAAACATTGACCTTGACAATGATTAATGTTATTTCACTGAAACATTAGAAATTAAAGCAAAATAATACATAGTATAACCCAAATAATATTTTTTTTTATATAACCTGAAAATATTAAATACAATATATATATACACACATTATAGATAATCAATAAAGCAAGTCTTGGCACCTCTCTACATTACATTATAGATAGTTGTAATTAAAATTATGATTAATGTTCACTAAACATAAAATACTTATTTACATTAAATTTATATATAAATATCAACTTAAATCCTTGTTAATATATATCTTTCGATACTCAAATATTTTGGAGTTAATATCAGTGTAGGCATAGAACAATTAAAACTTTACTACTTATATTATACTATACTGAAATAATAATAAAAAGTTTTTTCAAATGGAGATAATTATAAATTCTGAAATCAATATCAAGTTTAAAATCTTTAATAATATAAAAAATATCTAGAAAATTGTTTATATAAAAGAAGAAAAATCAAATCACCTCGTTTTTCTTCTGCAATATTGCATTCATCAGCTATTTCTTCTCGGCGGACATGATCAGGATAAGGCTCCTGCTGGAAATGTTTTTCTAAAACTTGAACATGTGTTTGAGTAAAAATAAATCGTTCTCGACGAAAAGGAACTAATTCTCCATTTTCACTCACCATTCGTTTTACAGCAGAATGCGGACTCTGTTCTGAAATTACAAAAAAATCTAGGATGAAAAATGAATAAACGCCAATAACAATTAGGTTAATCATTCATATTTTACTATAAACCTGCCCTAAATCTCTATTTCCTTAATGGACATCCACTTTTCATTGACTGCATCAATTTTGGTTGGCAGTTTTTTTTTTTTGTTACAAGTTTCTTTTTTTTCCCCAAACTTTTAATTGACTGTCTCATCTCAAAGTGTTTAGTGGCTGGAAATTAATAATGCTATTGAGTCATTTATAAGGAAAAGTTGAGCCTGTCTGTGATCATCTAAAAAAGAATTCAATTCATAACCTCAAGTTACAAATGTTCATGTCAACTATACTAGATCTCTCATGTGAGTATATATTTCTAATACTTGTCACATGTACTCACACTGGATAAAATACTGCATCAGCATAACATGAGTACAGAAGAAATTACTGATAAATTTGATAAAATATTTTCAGTACATGACTATCCACAAACACTCATTGAAAATAATGGCACTGGTTTTATTAAAAAAAACTGATGCCTGTTTGGAAATCTAAGGAATTAAATATGTATATTTTCCACTATATCATTCTGAATCAAATAGATTAACTGAAAGTGCTGTTAATCAGTGAAAACAATTTTTAAAAAAGATTTAACATGATCATAATCAATGAATATCTACATCTATCATGCAATTCTAATTCATCAATCTGTTGCTGAACATACTACTCCTATTAACAAAAAAACAATTTCTAAAATATTGTTTGGTCTAAATATTATTCTTACAATAACAAATGGCAATTACTTAGTGAACTCTTAGTGAGAAGAAGATACACAAATCTCACTCTAGAACAAAAAGAACTTAAAATTAGAGATAAAATTTGAATCAAGAGACAACTACACAAAAAATGGACTGAAGAAGAAAATTATGCATCTTTTTTCAGACAAAACAGAAAGAAAGCATAGTTTTAAAAGAAACGCATTAACCATATATTTTTACTGAAGTTCTAATAATAGTGAATTCAAATAATAGTAATCAGCAAAATGCTATTATAAATGATAAATTAATCCAAATTACGTAAAAAAACAACAACAAAATCAATGCAGCCAAACAGATGACAGTAAATTTAATAATAATATAGGCAATAAAGATTTTTTAACCCACAGATAAAAATGATGTAAACTTAGAAGTATACAAAGATAAAAATCGCTAAGAATGCAAGTAGAAAAGAACTCGCCTAAGAATTTAAAAAAATATTCTTTCATAAGAAAACTAATACTAAGAAATAATCCCCCCCCCCTCCTTTTTCCTCTTGTAATTTATTATCTTTCAATTTTGTGTAGTAGGGTGGAGGTATTATGTATATATGTATTATAAAAATTATTTAAATTAATAGCTGATATCCATCATTATCTATCTACTTAACATGTAACTAAAAATGAATATCTAATCAATGATTTACTGCTTTGCACAACTTCCCCACATATATTAATAAAAAGATGGAAATTACACATAATAAGAGAATAAACAACATGCAGACTCAAAAGACGAAAATCTGGGGTAGACAGACATATTTCGTTTAAATATTGTTAATCTTAGCTAAATATTTATGAAATCAAGTCCTATATCGTGTGACTTATTGGGTTGTATTTACAAAGGTAATATAAAGACCATGATAATAGCTCTAAACAAGCTTATTTTATTATTTTTTTTTTACTTTTTACCAATAAATGCAGCAAGAGAACCCATTCAAAATCTCTATTTCCTATTCCCACCCCCTGCTTCCGAGTTGATGGCTCTCATTAGTGAGGAGCTAAGACATCAAAACAGCAGATTCAAAATACAAATTCAAGCCCAGCATTAATATAATACTTAACTATTAAGTATTAATTCGTGATTAAACACAATAGATTTGGTGCAGTTGAAAAAAATAACACCCCCACCCCTCCATGGTTAGAAAAAGTTTAAAATTACAAGGTTTTGCCCTATAAGTATCATTAGTTCCTTGTTATTGATCTCAAAAAAAAATTATAAGCCAACACTAACATTATCAGTGCATCAGTAAAAAAAATTAAAACCAAATGCAGGTCATTACTTGTTAACAATAAAGATATGATCTTCCCCTCATGGGATGTTTAGATCTGTGAAATTAAAAAATTGACTGCTAACATTATTAGTGCATCAATAAGAACAAAAAAAAAATCAATTGTGAGTGGTTACTCATTTATTAAAGAAGAGGTGAAGATTATTTTCTCTCATTGCAGAAAAAGAAAAATCAAAATGACTAAAATTAGCTCATTAGAAGAGTTTGATCCAGCCTATCTTAAAAATTTGTTAAACTACAAGAATCAAGTACTTTTTATATGCAAGCTAATCAAATAAAAAAACCAGAGTTAAAATTAGTTGGATTTCAGACATAGGAGATTCTTTAAGTACAGGCAACCCCTATGCTCACAGCTTATCTTGATTTTGACAAAGCATTGTCTTTATTCATAAACTTTTTCTGCCCAAAATCCTTAACAATAAGGCAGAGATATAACTATAATCTCTGTACCCAAGGAAATAGAGAGAAAACAAAAGATTTTGCTATTAAAATCAGAAAGTAAGTCTTAAAATACAATTTAAAAAATTTTCTCAATGAAGTTCCGAAAGATCATTTCATTTGTAAAATGAAAGACCACAGTCTTAGAATTAAGCTGTTAATGGATGCTAATATCACTTTTGATTCAGCAGTCTCTCAAGTGACTCTAGCAGAGTCAACAATGAGTCAAGAGTAAGTCAAGCATGTCCATTGAAGAATATGGACAACATCAAAATTGTTGATAAGAAAACTGGGACAAACAACTACCTAGATGACAATAAAAAAAACTACTTGAATAAATCAACAATAATGGTAAAAAATGTTGTTAATGATGTCATTGGTCAGAGCATGTGCACACCAAAGTTTTACATTGGTATTTATTAACCTATTTAAAAAATAAAATAAATAGTTTGCCACTTGGAAAATAATGATTTTCAAATACAAAAAATGACAGATTGAACTTTGATCCAGAAACTTTTGCTTTTGAGTACATCATTTTATAACTGCATTAAATCATATAGAGCATTAAATTCATTGATAATTTAATAAAAAAATTAAAGTACTTGAATTGCATATTCTATTTATGAATGTTTGTTTCTAGTCAGAATACAATTTTTTTTAAAGAAAGAGAAGATTACTATAAGTTGAATGTTATCTTGAAGTAAAATTTAATTAATTCTTTTTGTCAAAGCTTTTTGGACCAGTCAAAATGCAGTTCCAAATAACAATGTTAGGCATTATTCACTCATAGAAATGAATAAATTCTAAATCATTTTGGGTTTAGCTGTACTGTGTTACAAAACTATTAAGACATAATTAACATCATAAGATGTTCATGCACTTACATTAAATACACTATATTTAAAGTATTCTTTCCTAATATTAAAGCCACAATTTATATATTTTTCATATTGCAATTTCTGAGATGGCACATAGTTTTTTTTTAACTCTACCTCCTCTAAACTCCAATTCTTATTTATAATAAAATTATTAAAGTAAAGGTTAGAGATTAGTCTCTAGCCATATCTGATATTTAGCTTTTTTCATTAACTACAAAAGTGTAAACACAAGAAACTATAGGACTAATTTTTTGCGTGTTTTTTTATCTCTATTTCTTTTTAATGAAAAAATGTTATTTCACAAATTTTATATAAAAAAAAAATTGAAATTTCTATCTATTATTTTCTAACTTCAAAAAAAAAAAGTGTTATTTTAGATATTTTAGTTTTTTCTTTATTGTAAATTCAATAATAGGATGTCACTCCTTCCCCATTTTGTGTATAATGAAGATTTTTACAACTAAATATTACTAAAAAAATTCCACTTGTAATAATATTATTATAATTTGTTATTGTTGTTGTTATTTATATAATTATATTTTCATTATATGAATAAAATATACTTTAAAATTACAATTTATTTACACATAAAATGTAATTATATGTGAAACACAAAAATAAATAATTTGAAAAAAAAATATTTACAAGATAGGCTAAGAAGGTCTCAGAAAAAAATAGTAATGGATAAATAGTTTTGTCATACTGAATGGGATCAATTAATTTTATATAAAGAATGCAAACATTTTGCACTTCAAAGAAAACAATGACTCAATGCAAGAGAACAGTAATTCAAAACGTAAACTTATAATTTGAAAAATTAGATATTTGAATTAAAATAATTAAGTATAAATAGTCATATTCATATAAAGTTAGTGCTCTTTTTTTTGTTTTAAACAAAGTATTTAAAACTTGATTTTGGAATAATTTTTAATGTAGAATTGTAAAAAAATAATTTTAATTTCAAAATTAAAAAATCTGGTAAATATATATATTTTTTCAACTCTAGAAGCCAAAATGTAAGCAATTGGTAAAACCTATGGGCATGGAGTGCTAGAGCAGAGTAGATTTCTACTATCAGTTTTTTGCTAATTGGATAATACTTGGAAGTTTTGAAGGTTTTATTCATTGCATATATACTTCTAGAATTGCAAAAGAGATGTTACTAGATTAGAAATAAAGCTGTAAATGAATTTGTACTTATTGGTTTATTCATGAATAATTAAATCCTTAAAATAAGATATTGAAATAAATTTGTTTAAAATTTTCTTTATTAATTTATAAAGTATAGAAAGCTTTGAAAAAATTATATATATTTTTTTGTGAATTTTTTTAAAGATTTAATGACATTCTTTGTAATTTAAATAAATAATAGTCTATTTAAAAACTTGCTCAATTAAATCAAGTTTTTTGTATTTAGAATTCCTAGGTAAGTATTTTATTGTATGTGTAGAATATTAATTATATAAAATTTATATACATATTTAGTTAAATAAATACGCATATTAGATAAAATAAAATGAAGAAATTGGCTGTCCTAATTTAAAATATTTTAAATAAGTAATTAAATCAAGTCAGAACGATTTTTTTTTGATAATATACAAAAAATATGTCTAGATAATTTAATAATCCTGTAATATTTCAAGATTATCTTCAAATATCTAACAAGGTATCATATGACTTTTTCTGTTTTGTTTCATGTGCCTTTTTCCATTTTCTTTCAGCATCTGTATTAATAGAAGTAATTCACTTTATTTAATCTATCTCAGAATAACCAATTATAGCCCTTTTAAAGATTTGATAAAACTTACACTTAAAAAAAAGCCAACTCGTTTATGGTTATATGATTAGATATAATAACAAGTATATAATTAGATAATTGCAAAAATAAATTTAATTTTTTCCATAACTTGTTTTGTTATTAGTGATTTAAAACCCATCAGTTAATTTTAAAGTAAGAATATATCATTCTATATTTCTACTTAGCTTTGTCAACAATGACTGATAAAATGACAATCTGATTCTCATTTAAGTATAGAATCTTCTTTGCACATATTTTTTAATAAAAAAAAAAAATTAAATAAACATTTATTTAATTGCTCAAGTCATGTGAATTTTAAACAGCCTAATTATAAAACAAGCACAACTATTTCCTTCAATTCACTGATCTGAGATTATTTTTATATATTTAAATTATTCATTTGAAAATCATGGTAGAATCCTTACCTTAAAGTCTATCACTCTATAATGATGTTAAACAACATGGGGTATATTTAATAATCATGGCTTTATTATTAGTTGCTGTCAAGTGAACATCACTTTTTTGTGTTGATACAAATAGTATTTCACCAAAATGATCCATCATCTGTTTAATTTTTCAGACTTTTCAGTGGTACATCCAATGTTATGATGATGGATTACATTTCTAGACTTCCAATTATTCTTACTTTATTTTTCATCATCAACCTTTTCAAGCATTCCTCACTAAATATATAATCAAATGCTTTATTTACTCAGAAATTTGTAAGGAGTTTGAATACAAAAAGTGAGCTGGAGTAATGATACTTGGATTTTGAGCTTCAGAGTTCATCATTCTACTGTTACACTAAATCACTCATGGCAGCATTATTTGTTTATCTAATAAAATGACCCATCTTAAAATACATTAGTTTTATATCCTTGAAATATTTTTTTGTTGTTTTTATTTTAGAAAAGCTTAACTATTGACTTAGTTTACTTCTCTCATAATTTAAGTACAGATAACCTTTTATATTTAAAATTGCAGCAAATTTGTTTTTTAATTTTAATTAAAATACTGATCTCAAGATTTTCTAAACTAATACATGAAAAATTTATTTTTATTAGCTTGCAGCATTTTTTTTTTCTTTAAAAAAAAGGCCTACATGTTAAGAGAATATATTAAAGTAAGAAAAATTTTAACTTTCGCAATATACTTACTTAGTGATGAATAAAAAATCTAAAGAGTAGATCTAGTTTTTTAAACATTTAAAAGCTTATTATTATTAAAAAAATTATATACAATAAGAAAATAAAGTTTTATATAGGTTTTCTAAATACCACTCAAATATTTTTCTTTTCATATTGTCAGACTGCATGATTTATCACTAGTCTTATAAAACATTTAACATCTTCACTAGTTTAATATAGAGATAAAATTTTCAAAGCAATGTCATGCAAAAATCGTCCAGTTTTAATGTAGCTTTATAAATATCAGTTTTTTAAAAGTTGCATAAAAAAGCTTTCTGGATTTTTTTTAAAAAATCTTTTCTTTAGATAACTTTGAATTTACATGTTTTGTCAATTACCAAATTTTTTTATTATTTCAAATTAAAATACTATTGTAATCACCAACTGTTAATGTTTTTTGGATCAAAACTTAACAAGTTACTTTTTGTATTTGACCATCACATAATTAACTATTTATTTATTATCTGTTATTTTAGATAAAATATTTAGTTTTAAAAAAACAACCTACAAACAATTTTTTTGAGCAAACTAGCTACTTTCAAAATATATAATCACTACTATTGCAAATTATACATTTTATGCTCATAATATTTTAAATTTATATTTTAATAGTTTATTGTTAGTGTTAAAAATATTATTGTAAATGTAAAATAATAAAAGTCTCATGAGACAGACATATATTTAAGCATTTTAATATATATGCTAAATACAATAACATGCTTTACATTTATATTAAATTGAATTGACATTTATAAATTAATAATAATGATTTGATAAATTTAGTGGATTTCGTTATTTCAAGCAAAGGAGTGAATTATGATTAATATTTTATCTACTATTCATACCAATGACCAGACAGAGAGAATACAAAATATACAACCCAGTCTAATTTTTAGATCTTTGAATTCCTCTATAACTGCAGGAAGCAAGCATCTCTTCGGTGGATATTTTTATTTGTATTGGGATGATTCCCAAGCGCATTCTAGCCAAGACTGACTAGAATATCCTCAAAAGAAGGATGTTTAAATGTTTCCAGGGCTTGATTTTACTTGGCTAGCACAAAGAATAAGAAATTGGTTTAAATCAGACTATCAGAGCAAGTATATTTATAATGCAGTATATAATTAACTCTAAATTGGTAATTCAAATGTTATATGATGAGGTATGGAGAGAGAGAATTAAGCCAAATTAACAAATTAAAAACAACATGTTTATTTACACACATGCACAACAAAAGTAAAACATTAACATATTAGTCAAATAAAAATGTAGTAAATTAATTATGAGCTTCTTTGCTAAGGATTTCTAAAATAAAGGTAAACAACCCAATTGCTTTTATGTGATAATATTTCAAAAAATAACAGTTTGTTTAGACATTGAATTTGGTATTTTATATTTACCTAGGTTTTTGTTGTAGCTTCATTTCTGGAGTGATAACCCCTCTCCTCATCAAAGATAATGGAATTCATTAGCAGACATTCCTAGCTTAGTTTGACAGCTGTTTGTCCTCTAGTCTGGATTGGCACATATCTTGGTCTTGTTCACAATAACATCTATATTTAAAGGTATGGATCTCGCAATGGTTAATAAAAGCTTTACCACATATCAGGCATCAGATGTCAAAGAAACTGGGTGAAGAAACCCATCTCAGCAGTGCATAGTAATGTTTAGATATTCACAAATATTGCTATACATTTCTGATTGATGAGCAGAAAATTTTGTACAGCAAATCGACAGTAGAATAAATGATTAACAACACACTAGTTGATTTAACTGACAATAAAACTCCTGAGACTTCTCGCAGCAAAACTTGTCAGAAGAATGAAACAATAAAAAATGTGTACCTTATATATCTTTGTCATCCATTGACTGATTACCTACATCAGTGGTCTTCAACCCTTAGTCTGCGGACCAGTGCCGGGCCTCAGAAGTTTTCTACCAGTCCATGCTAGACTGGCAGGAAATTTGTAATTACAAGATAATATGATTTTAAACTTTTAATTAATATAAACAATTTTTATTTATATTTTCATCACAACTGCTTAAAGAAAATTAATTATAAATCAAAATTTTATTTAAATTATTAGATAATACTATAATTACTAAATAATAATCGAAGGAATTTATCTGAAAATGCAATCTTTAAAAGACAAAGTGTCAATCTCATGATAATTGCACCACTCCTTATATGTCAATTTCTATACCTAGTAGGCATTTATGTATTGTGTCAGTTCATTTATTGGTCACATAGAGCAAATTTTTTTATTGCATTTGTATCATATTTTTATTTTGTATGTGGCATTTCTTTTTGAAAGTGTAAACTTCACAAAATGGAGACAAAAAAAGTCTAACAGCAAAATCTTTTGGTCTTCTTAAGAAGAGACAATGATAATATTCTAGTAAAAAGTGATGCTGATACTGAAAGTATGCCACGTACTAGTGTTTCAACTTTTGAAGAAACAAGGAAAAAAAGATATGTCAATACTTCAAAATGTACAGGAAAAAACAAAAACAAAAAAGATCATTTTATTAGAAATTACAGTAAGGAGCATTTAAAACTTGGTTTCATAGTCGCTCCTGACAGTGAACTATCACCATGGCCTTTGTGTGTAGTATGTTCTGAAATTTTATCAAATGAAGCTATGTGACACTTTACCAAAACAACTTTTCAGCTCAATTTTTCCAGTGGCCTTACAGGTGACTTCAAGAGTAAACAACTAATGCAATCTGGTGTTATTTTAATCTCATTTTTACCCAATTAAAAAAAAAAGAAACAGAACAAAAACAAAATCTAATCAATCATAAATAAATTAATTTGTTTTTCTAGTTATCACAGATGTTTAAGGGGGTGGTGGTGTAGAATTAATTTTTTTATTATTTTTCTAAAAAAATTCAAAATTAAAAAAAAAAAACTTTTTTATTATACAAACTCCATATATATATAACTTCATCTTGTATATTTAACATTAAATATAGATATTACATTTATTATAATCATTGTCATGTAATTACACTAGCTGTGATATTTCCAACATTCAGATGAATAACATTTTATTCTTGCATGTTTTAATAATAAAATAATAAACGTAGCAATGCAGGCACATTAATGAGAACGATTATTATTGTACTGTTTTCTGTAGCAATATGACTGCACAACTTGAGAAAGAGTGTTCAGCATGTGAAGGTAAGCAACACCATTACAATACACAGTAACTTGTGTGATGTTTTGGTCAGTTATAATAATTATGCTCATCTAAGGCTAAGCAGTTTAAATCTTTAAGAAAATTTATCTGTAGACTTCTGCCGGTCTGCAAAAGCTTATCCTTATTTTTGCTGGTCTGCAGGTATGAAAAGGTTGAAAGCCACTGATCTACATTATTAATTAGTTTTTCAATTTTTTTTAATTAGTTAAACCTTTCTTACTTTTTAATTACAACTTCATCAAACTTATTATCTAATCAGTTGGAAATACTAATTTCTAATAAAACCAAATTTCTTCTAATCAGATAATTTACATAAATTAGAGATCTTGAATTAGATTGCTAATTACCTAGTTTCAATTATTGTTTACACAATAAAATTCTTTCAAAAGTAACTTTATAGTTATTTTTACATAGTTAAATTGATAATTTATTTTCTTTGTTTTTTTATAATCCATTGGAATTTTCTTTTAATTAAAAGAAAGCAGATAAGTGTTCTTTAAAATATTAAATTTTTTAAAAAATCCTACATTTTAATAAATTTTATCACTCCTTTTAATTTTATTTAATGAAAAATACTTTTTCAATATAAGCACAATTAAATTACATAAACATGATGGATATGTGAGATCATAACACTTTATATATTAAAATGCACATATTCACAAAGATTAAAACTAAAAAAAAAAACCCAAATGCACTAAATTCAGGTATAAGTTCTCACTGATGACAAAGGTCATAAATGAAAAACTAATATAGAAATATTGATAGGATGGCACTAGTTTTGGATTGAATAAGCATTGCTATCTACTATTCATTGATAATTGAAGTTTCTAATAGATAGTAGCACTAAAGTAGAAAAGTTAGAGCTTATTCATGAAGGAAATTATTTACAAGTTAAATGTCTATCTTATTGATTAGTAAAAAAAGTATAACTTGTCCAAGTACATACATCAATGCCATTTGGAAGACAAACTGAAAAAAGCCTTTAAGTGATCAAATTTTTGTCATTATATATATAAAGCATGTCATCCATAATTGAATAAATCAATAACAATATCTACAATTTGTTGTCAGGGCAATTTTTATAGATAAAAGATGGATTCCACTTTTGTCCTGGTTTAAGATTTTTAAATATATAAAAAAGGGAAGATACTTGACAGGAACATATTGAGATTTTAAATCTGCTTAAAAGTTTTAAAAATATCTCATTCAAAAGGCATATATAAACTGTTTAAAGGTAGATTAATAAATAATGTTTTATATCTTTAAATAAACTAATAATCAATACTTTAGAGATAATAAACTATAAATTGCTTTTCAAATGTAATTCACAATCTAACAGCCAAAGCTTAATAAACCATTAGAATATCTAAAAATCTGTTGTCAAAGAAAGTTTCTATATATAAAAGATGGGTTATCTTTTTAATCTATTCTAAGATCTTTAGATAGACAAAAAGTGATAAAACATGATTATAATAGATTAATATTTTAATTTGCCTAAAAGTTTTAAACAAACTTTTTTCTAAAGATTATAATTTATTGTAAAATACACATGTCTCCATTTTAAGATTTATTTCAAGATCTTACATGAGGATAAACTGGAAGTTCATCTTTTATATTTAGAAGTTTTTGACAAACAGATTGTGGATATTGTATTAGTTTATTAACCTTTGGTTATTATGCTATAAATTGCATTATTAAGCATGTTAGCTATTGGCAATTTAAGTTTATATATATATATATATATATTGTAATTTTAAGCCTCTACAGTGGCCTGCTTCGTTGATTGTTAGCCCACATTCAATAAAAATCCAAAACTATTATTATATTCTCACACAAAATATACAATTTCTATCTCAGGTTTGACTAATATCAACACTATAATATCATATACTATAAAACATTATTTATTCTTTTGCAATTATTTTAAACATGAACAATAAATAAATAGATCTGGCTATAACATAATAATGATACTTTTTTATTTCATTTACTTAAATTCAACAACATGAGATAACTCTAGTGATGCAATAAGTAAAAAAGGGATTTTGCTCATAATCAGAGATCACATTAAGCTTTCTTAGAATTAAAATAACCTAATCAAAATAATCTTAAAACACTGAGATAACTTACTTCAATACTAGACAACATGAAATTTAATGAAGTGACTTTTATGTACTGTGTACTCTTATAATTCAAATGGTATTATATTTGTGTGACTGATTATGCATATAATGATACCAAAGACAAAGCCATCAATTAATAATAAAAAAACATTTTGTTAATATAAAATATAATAATTATAAACATCTTATGAGTTCATATATTCAAAATAAAAATAATTACAATAATATTTTAATAATCAATTTAAAGTCATAATAGAAAGTACCTATGACCTATGAATAAATAAAGTTATCTTTGTATATAAAATCTATCATTCTAAATATCTTATCAGTATAAGACATTTTCATTCATGTGTTTAACAAACTATGTTGCCAATGAAAGAACAACATAAAATTGTGGAAGGTGTATAATCTTCTATGCCAGTCTTAAATAACTACTTAAATTTAAACAAAGATTGTTTTATCCAAGTCTTTGCACATCCAATATTCATGCTATGAATATTAACATCATTATCATTTCAAAAATTACTCTGATAATATCAAAAGCAAATAATTATGGAAGTCATAGCATATATGCCTTCAACTTCTTATTAATTATGGGATAATTAAACATCCACACTTATCTATAAGTACAAAATTATCATTAGTATCATTTCATTAACCTAAAAGAACATGATGAGAATAAGCCATTATAAACATTGCCCAACATGATATGTAAGTGATCTATGACATACTGTACTTCAAGGAATATGTCAAGATAATATATGAAAATAGTTGAAACACATACTATTTATTATATAATAACTACACTATAAACATGATATGTAAGACTGACAAAACATATTATATTAACAATAAAATAATCAGGCATAAACATAAAATATCAATAGTTTATAAAATAATATATCAACTCCAAATGCACATCCATACTATTTCTTAAACAATCCTATACCAAATGTTCATATTATCTTTGTTGTTATAACAATGCTAATATATTTTGAGAACTCCAATAACAGTACATGATACACAGAAATTATAAATATATTACCAGTGAAATATTATATGCATAGACAGTTTATAAGTTCTTAAGCCACTTGTTCTAAAACACACTTTAGAACATTCCAGTTTACATAACAATTCTATTACAATCTAGAATATTTTATTTACAATATCCTTCATGTTTAAAGATCACAATTAGAAAAGCAATTCTTTAAAATCTTAAGCAATAAATAGAGAATTAATATAATCCAGCACAATTTGAAGTTTAGAGTACATTATTTCTTTATATAACTGTAAATAAAATATCCCAATGCAATAAAATATATTTAAGCAAATGCATTTTGCTTTGAAATAAATGTGAAGTACAAAGTTTATCCATCATATTATCTTGGCAAATAGAATAAAATTCATTGAAATATGTTAATCTTTACTTTTGGAAATTATGAAAGTATATCACTGTCAAAATAGTTTATTCTAAATATAAGGGAAATATTTCTCAAATATCCATAAGAGCTTTCATTAGTTTTTTTAAATATTTCTCAAGTCAGCATATAGTTCAAATTTTTGTTGTAGCCAGCATAATGAATGATAAAGTTGAGACTAATCTAATAGCAGAGCACAATAAAGCTTATAACTTATTGCAGGATTAAAAAGTTAAAAAATTATTCATACAGTTAAACATGTTCATATTAAATTCAAGCATGAGTATGACAATAAATTGATAGTTGATATAGTTCATAATAATGCAATTTTTATATATATACATTTTCCAATATCGGTTAGCCATTGAATGCTACAATTTGACATTTCCTTCCTTCAGTAAAATAAGTTCTTAAAGTTTCCACATTGTGTATACTTAGCAGATATATTGCAGTGAGATGAATGGGCCATTTGCAGGCAGCCCTCAGCAATAATTCTAGCCATGCATTATTTTAGAGATACAATAGACTACTCGATAAATTAACAAGCCACTTAATTAGATAGTTAATTAAGTAGATAGAATAAAATAGGATAGAATAAGTATATATTTTCAACATGTGGTAAGCTGTATTTATATGATGTCATGTGATCTTAATACAATTGATAATCAATGGATTTGGACATTATTAATTGATAATTAATATGGCGCTGATTAGTTGCAAGGCCAATCATTTATTAATAGATTTTTTAAAAAAAAAACGGTTTGAATTTCTAGACACAACAAATTAATATTACATTTAAAATATCATTTATTATTTAGCATAAATTAAATATTAGAATAATAATACATTTATTTAACTTTTTTGAAGAAGTTCTCAAAATTTAATACATTTTAAAGACTAATAAAAATTTTAAACCAAAATATTGCAGTTAAATAAATTCTTTAAACAATGAACTTTAATTGCAATCAATTTCATTTAAACTTTTCTTTAAGTCAAAATAATTATTATACATGCATGCACTCACTTGTAAGATTTAAAATTTTAATTTAAAATACTTAAAGAAACTGTACTAACAATTTCTATTATAAAATACTATGAAAATATCAAATTATTTAACATGCTTGATTTAATGTAATTTACTTACTTTATTTTTATAAATAAGCATTTATTTTTATAGCGTCTGTATACAATTTGTAATTACATTCGAATATCGGCCTTTCAAGCCAATTTTTGCGAGTGTTAAATAATAAATGAATACCCTCTGACCAATACAAGATAAGAGTGAATCATACATTAATATGAAAGTTAAATCTATGGATATAAAATATATAAAATGACAAAATTAATTTAATTGATATTTTAAATTTAATTAAGCTTATTTTAATTCAGATTTATCTAAAAAATATAGCCTATAACAACAGTTCTATAGCTACAGATTAACTTATTAAATTATTTATCATATTTAATATATAAATTGACTTACTGGAAGAAAATAAAATAAATACTTTTTTTTTTATAAATATATCCACATTATACACAAAGTTTAAATTTACAGTTTTAGACTAAAGCAGGAGAAAAAAAAATTAAATTTAAATTTATAATATTTGATAGACTTTTAACTATTAAAACAACTGCTACAAAATTACCAATTTTATTATTCACAGATAATTATTATTATCCAATTATTAAAATCAACTCCAATCTAAAGTTTTTATATGCAATAAAAAATCATTTTGGATTTATTGTATAAAGTTTATTATATATTTAATCTAAAGAACATTATAAGTTCCTCTCATTCCTTTAGATGGACAATATAAATGCATTTTCCCCAAACTGATTTTTAATCTGGAAAGGCTCATCATACAAATTTAAGAACTTTTTTAATTTGTGTTTTTGTAGATTGCTAACATGAGGGGGTAGGAACATGTGCATAATAATTAACCTTAAATGAATGTGCCTTAGATTTAGATTGCACAACATATTTGTGGCCCATATTTTTTAAAATTAATCCTAACCCTTCTCTAAATCACTACTACTGTCAATTTCTTCCAAGAGAGGTTGAATAAGCAAAGTCTCACGCCTTTCAAAATGCAACTTAACAGGAGTAAATTTTGCAGATTCAATAATAGTTATGTTGGTATAATTGATTATTTCTGGAAGTTTATTAATCCATCACCTATGATTTTGTTTTACATATACTCTAAAAAGTATTCCCTAACTCTCTTCTTATGCTTTCGCAAGGATTAGATAGTGGATTCCTAATGAGGCTTATAATATGCCTAATTTTCTGTTTTTGAATTCATTTTTTCCTTGTGTTTGAGATAAAAGCAGTAGCATGATTAGTTAATATAGAGAAAGGCTTACCTACCAAGGGAAACTGAAAATTAGTAAGCCATTTTATTAAATTTTTAGCATCAGTTTTAGGAATGAGATACACTGAAATGTATTTAGTAAAAAATGTCATATGTAACTATTATAAATTTTTGCCTATTAAAAGATGAAAGTGGCCCATAAAAATCTAATGATAACAATTTATTAGGTCTATCAGGAAGAATTTGTGACAATGTTTAGATTTTAAACATAGGATCATCACATTTTAATCTATTTACCATGGAAGCATACATTTTTGGCCAATAAAAATACTTTTCAATATGTACTTGATCTTTTGAGCACTATCATACCATATTTACAGTTTTGTATAATAGATTAATTTGTTTATGATACTTTTTGGAAATACTAATTTCCAAGAAATTTCATTATTTACATTTACCTTAAATATTAAGATATTCTGATGTAATTTATATATTTCTCTTACTCTGCATACACATTTTTCTAAACTAATGTTGAGGAATCAAATAAAAAATATAATTATTTTATTTAATCTAAACATCCTGAGATTTAACAATTACTACATTTTTATAATCTTTTTCAATGGATTCATGCATTGTTAAATTAACATTTGTAATAATAATATTTTGTGTATTTGGATGTTGATAAATTACTTCAGCTGAATGCCTATTAAAGACATTAGCTACAATATTTTTTATTTCCTCATAATGCTGTATGCTATACTGAAATTATTGGAGATGAAAACTCCACCTAATCACACATTCATTATTTAAATAGCTTTTGTGATCAGACATAACTAACACCTCTGACTAATAAAAACTGATATAACTTTTTAGAAAGCCCAAACAAGTTCTAAAGCTTCCTTCTCAGTAATGGAATAATCAAGTTTAGCCCTTTTCAAATGCTTACTGAAGAAATATAAAACCGGAGGTTCTTGTACTTCATTAAGATGATACAGTACTCCTTCTAAAACATACTGATTACTATCAGGTTGAAATAAAACTTTTTATTAAAATCAGGGTAAGCAAAAATAACTTCTTTTAAAAAGATAGCTTTAATTTTTTCACATTTTGATGTATGCTCAGTAGTTCATATCCACTTTTTACTTTTTTTTTTTTAACAATACTAATAAATAAATAAATAGTATCACTGGAAAAATTTTGGTAAAATTTTTGGCAGTAGATATATATACCTAAAAAAAGATTTTAATTATTTTATAGTCTTAGGTACAGGACATTTTTGAATTGCTGCAATCTTTTCAGGATGGGGTTTAATCCCATGCTCATTAATTAAATGGCCAAGAAAAGTAATTTTTTCTGCAGCTATAGTACACTTTTCTAAATTATTTTTATATTATTAATATAACATTCAGAAAGAAATTATTGCAAATCTTCTAGATGCTCTACAATATGTTTAGAAGCAATGACAATAATATCCACATACATTATAAGTTTTCTTTTAATTGTTTTGAAACTATCATATTCAAATATTGAATTAAACCACCACCACTGTTGACCAACCTGAAGGGCATCCTTTCAAAAATATAAGATTGACTTTCATAATGAAATGCTGTATATTTTTGTTCATTTATGTGGAGTGATATCCACCAATAGCTGGCTGTTAAATCAAATGTAATATATTTTATTTTTAAATTTGATAAATAATTCATGAACTGGTGGAAATAAATCATGCTCAGGAATAGTTAATTGATTTTATATATAACCATATAAACAAACCCTTATCAATCCATCTTTCTTTCTTTCAATCACTAATGGGTTTATAAATGATGAAGGGTTTTTCCTAATAATGTGCCACTCTAACATTTTAGGTATTTGCTGTTGTACTTCTGCCTGATATGATAAGGAATGGGATACATTTGCTGCTAGGAAGGTTCTTCATTTTTTAGCTTAATCCAATAGACATACACCTTCAATATGTTTGGAATCTTTGAAAACAATTTTTAAATATCAATTGATAAAATTGCTTTTTATAATTAGAATTTAATATACTAGAATTTTCTAACTTACATTTAATATTTAAATCAATTGAAATTTCATGTATACAAAACAACTGATTGGACTGATGACTTAAACAATAACTAAATTAAAAAATTTCATTCTGACATATAAAAAATGTATTTTTATAACCAGCACTACAATTATTTAAATTTACAAAAGTCAGATTGAATTATGGTCTCATGAATAAAACCAGACATAATTAACAAGACATGCTTAAATTCAGATTCATTAATTTTTAAATTAATCCAGATTGGCTTATTTACTAGCTTAGTCCACTTCCCATTAGCCAATGTAACCTGAATTTTCTATATAGGTGGACAGTATAGATGCTTGATTTCCTAAGTCTTTCAAGACATTTATAAAGATTCCCTCAGCATACAACTTAATAATGAGGCAACTGTATAGAATAGAGGATTCCATTGTTCCATAAGGTTTCATATAATCTATATCTAAATCTATAGCGTTTAATAGTAATATCTCATTATTTCTCCTCAAATTAGCATAAGGCTACTGCAGTGAGAAACTTTTCTCTGAGGTCCTTATTAGTTTAATGTATAAATT
This sequence comes from Epiperipatus broadwayi, assembly GCA_028023455.1. Taxonomy (NCBI): domain Eukaryota; kingdom Metazoa; phylum Onychophora; class Udeonychophora; order Euonychophora; family Peripatidae; genus Epiperipatus; species Epiperipatus broadwayi. The sequence goes on from JAQFVV010012393.1 coordinate 28,751,902, forward strand.
TTATCCATTGCTTTACCATTCATTTTGAGTACAGTTTGAACACCATTCATTCATTATTTTTATTTTAATGATAGCTAGTTTGATAACAAACAACTGGCCTTTTATTGCTACAGTATATATTTCTAGCAATTTTATTTATACTATGATTTTATATAGATAAAAGATTAATACTAGATATTGGATAATTATGGATTTTTTTAATAGTTTTATGTCTAGGATTGGAACTATGTTTACTTGTCTCACAAGCATGGAGGATTTCGGCAACTTTCTTAATAGTAGGTATCTGCAACAATTAGAGTTTGTTATATATGCTTTAATAGGTTATGTCTAATTCTTCTAACTATTTGATGCTCAGACAAAGAAAAGACTATGAAAGTTTTTAATTTGATTACCTACTGTCTAAAGAATTGAGTATAACTACCTTTATTTGTAGTGCACTTTTCTTGGGAGATCTAATAATGAATCTTATCCTGATGATCTTCTTCCCAAAAACTAGACATAATTAATAGTGTGAAATATCATAAGTTTGAAGTCAACCAAACAGACATTGCCACCAATCTTTTGCTGTAGCATATAAATGATTACTTGATACTGCTAATCTTTTTTGTCAATACACACAAAACAAACAATTCCAAGCTTGTAAATATTCAGATGGGTTTTCTAAATATTTGTCTCTAAATGCTAAAATCTTCATGAATTTAAAAAACATAGAATTTCCTGCAATATTTTCTTCACTAACTAAGCCTGGTATTTCATTTAAAGTTTTATAGTGGGTATTTTTATGATTATAGTTCATCAACTCTTTATCCACTTTAAATCTATCTTTTACATATGCCTATACTTTTTTCTCTAGACTACATTTATGATCAGCTTTAATTATATTTAAATTCTATTCATTAAAAATTGGCAATTGTTCAATTCTTTTATGAACATTATGGATTTTAGTTATATTTTATATTGGAGTATTTCCATCATCTAATATATGTATTGAATATCTAGAAAATTTAACTTTATTTAAATATTCCAAATACATTCAACTGTTAGTAATAGCACATCAAACAGGTTAGTATATGCACAATGTTTTTAGAGGTATTAGTTTCCCCTCTTCTTCAGGTGTTTCTGGCCTGATCAGTGATAGTACTAGCATGGGATTCAAACCTGGGTCCTTAGGTTCTTGATTTTTGAATTTTAAGATAATGCTCTAACCAACTGAGCCATCCTGCCAAAGGCAACAGTCTGTAGTAATTTCATATACTTATCTATGAGGTTCCTCCTGATTTCTCCACTTTTTCCTAAGAGCAAAGTTGATTAGTGGTTTCCATACATTATGTATAGTCACACTAGGTTGGCTTATGAGATTTTTTTGCCATTGTCATGTGAGCAGCTTCTTTAAATTTTCTTCTTTGTATCTTTTCTTCTCTATTCAATATTTTTGTATTTTTCCAATTAAACATATCACATACATGTTCTGCTACCTTAGACACATCTGTTTCCTCTCTTCTAATCATCAGTTTGTGTTCTTGCAAGTGCTTTTCAATGGGATGAGTAGTCTCACTGATATTCTTCTATATTCACAAGGTATTTCATAGATGCAGTTTTGTCTTTTCATCATTTCAAGTGTAGGCTTTGTAGATGTTAGAATTCCTCATAGGGTGGTGTGGCTCTGGAAAGCTGTTCTCATGTTAAATTGATTGCAGATTTTCCTTAATTTGTCTGCTATTTTTAGAATGTTATGAGTACACTACAGTACCAATAATTGTTTTTTCTTTTGATGGTTCTTTGTATCTATTTAAAGTTTTCTTAATAATAGCTGATGGATAATCATTTTTCATAAGAGTTTGTTCTATATAGATCTTTTCTTTTCCAAATCACTGGTTTCTGAACAAACTACTTTTGCTCTGTTCCACAGTGATAGTATAACTCCATGTTTTGTGTTTCTGGTGTGATTGGATGTATATGCTAGGTATTTTCCTGTATGTGTATGTTTTCGGTAAATGGTAGTTTTGATTTTCCCATGAGGGAGTCTTGTCACAAGAACATCTAAGAATGCCAATTTTTGTTCTTGTTCTGATTCTATTGTGAATTTAATTGAAGGGGATATATTGTTGATGTGTTTCCAGAAAGTTTGTAGCAGTGCTTTACCACGTGGCTCATATAACAAATGTATCATCCACATAGTGAAGCCAAACTTTAGGTGGATATGGAGTAGTTTTTATGGCTAAGGTTTCAAGTTCTTCCATGTAAATATTGCTAATCAGGGGAGACAATGGTGAGCCCATAGCCATTCCTTGATTTTGTTGGAAGAATTCTGTGTTATATTGAAAGTAGGTTGTTTTTATGCAGAATGTTAATAGTTCCATTATACTATTAATAGGAAGAGCTGTTCTGGTTTGTAAACTATTATCACCATTTAATCTTTTCCTTACAATAGACAATGCTTCTTCACATGGTACATTTGTGAATAAACTTTCCACATCAAAGCTTACCAGTAAGTCAGTTCTTTCAATTTTCATGTTCTTGATTAATTCTACAAAGTGTCTAGAATCCCTGACAAAGGACTAGGTCTTGTATGCCAAAGGACTTAGAACTTTGAGAAGAAATCTTGCCAAATTTTGGCAAGGTGAATTTCTGGAACTAACAATAGATCTTAATGGAACATGATCCTTATGGATTTTAGGTAGACCATAAAGATGAGGAATTTTGCTGAAATATGATGTTATTTTATTTTTTTCTGAATCAGTGAAGTACTTCCAATGCTTTCTGAGTAATGCTTGTAACTTTGTTTCTGTACTTGGTATTGGATTTTTTGCCACTTTTCTATATTGGCCTGCTGTGAGGAGTTCTTGTATTTTGTTGTCATAATCAGTTGTATCCATTACAACTGTTTCATTGCCTTTGTCAGCATGGAGAATAATTATAGATTTATCTACTTTGAGATATTTAATTGCTTTCCTTTCGCCATAGGATATGTTTAAATTCAATTTTTGTTGCTTGTCAAGTGTTCTTTTTATTCTCCAGCATAATTCTGCTGCTTCTTCTAAAGACAATTTTTGAGTGACTTCCTCAGTGGCTGACATTATATATAATAAAGGGTTATTAGATGGTGTTATGGCAAAGTATAGTCCTCTTTCAAGAACAGAAATTTTCAATATCTGTTAAATGTTTAGAAGTGAGATTTTTAACAGATGAAGTTGGTACATTGCTTGGTACATTATGATTTTTAATATGCCCATGTAGGTTAGCAATTTCTTCTTTTGGCATTCTTTTATTTTTCCATGTAATGTAGAATATGATTTTCTTACTGCTTGAGAAACTCTCATGTAGTCTTCATCAGTAATATTTTTTTAAGAAAACATTTTACATTATTAACGGAAAACAATGTACATATATTGACCTGTTTGATGTGTTATTACAAACAGTTGAATGTATTTGGAATATTTAGACAAAGTAAAAATTTTCTAGAGACATTCAATACATATATTAGATGATGGAAATAGTCCAATATAAAAATACAACTAGAATATCATCATCACAAACCTTCAGGAAAACTATGGATTTTAGTCTCTATTTACATTTTTTGTAATATACTTTCAACCAAACTCTTCTATTCCTGCTTAAAATTATTTAGCTTTATATTAGATTTTCTGACTTTATTTCGGCATTTGAATCATTTACTTATTAACCAACTCTTTTCTAATTTCCTCAAGATCTATCTTATTTTGAACTTGCATCTCTTGGATCATTTGCTGAAATTTAACTTGAATGCTTTCTTGAGATTGGATTAATTCTTTCTCTGTCTCATTATGACTATCACTTATTTTTCTAAACCTGTGCTCTAATTCATTTTTAAAATCTTAAATTGATTGGAATGTGCCTCGATTAATAGAATTTTAGTATTTACAACAACAATTTGCTCAATTAATTTGCCACTAGATTATGAAATTTACCAACTGATTCTGTCTTGTATTGACATAAACAATCTCTAATATCTTATAATTTTTGATCAGAATCATGCTTAGCATTTTTATAGTTAATTTCCAATAACTCAAACCTATAATTAAATTCGTTCATAGTCTCATCTTTCAAAATCTCTTTTAAGATTTTCTCTAAAAATTTCGTGAGACTCTTTCAACTCTTCTTGAGATTCTTTTAATTATATCTGAGATTCTTTTAATTCTAATATTCTGATCTCTTGTGATTCTTTTAATTCTATTTGAGATTCTTTTAGTTCTTTCTAAAATTTCTTTTATTTCACCCAGTTGATCAGGGACAATTTTCAACATTTGAAAAATCTGATCTTGAAGAATGGAGAATGTTACACTTTGGGTCCCTCCCATATCACTAGTTTTCTCAGAAATGTTCATGATTATTAATTATTGTATATTATAACAGCAGTAATAACAAGGGTTATATAAAGTTTTAAATATATTATAATTGTAATCTACTTAGGCATCCTACTTCATGACCTTCATCACTCACCACAATAAATCTCCCAAAATATATATCATGTATACTCAATAAAATCATTTACAAAGAAACTCAAATAATATTTTTTAAAAATATTTACCAATATCTAGGTCTCATCTACATATCAAGTGATCAACAATGTGGGAACAAATTAAATATTTTATCATTATGACAGAATAATTATCATTATCATCAGAAAATCACACAAAATTTTCCTTAAATCGAATATAAGATTGAAAATAAAATAAAATATTTTATAATTTATTATTACAGAATACAAGTCACTTAATTTATTTTTAGTATTTAAATGAGACAATTATAAAGCTAATACAAGTTGTCATCACTAAATTTATTATTTAAAGCTTTTTGTTTTTATAAAAACAATCTATAACTTATAACTCCATAATGACCAGTTGTAAAATTAATCTTATCCAGCACTCTTATTAATACTTTAAATAAACAAACAATTCACACTAATCATGGTCCTAGTTGTGGTACCAAAACTATTATCAGTTATAATCTTATGCTTTCACAATGGCTTGCTTCAGTGCCTGCCAGCCTACATTCAATAAATATCCAAAACTATTATTATATTCTTACACAAAGTATAAAATTTCTTTCTATCTCAGGTTCAAATCACATAATAACTATTACATCATGTACCATAAGACATTATTTATTCTTATACATTTATTTTAAACATGAACAATAAATAAATAGATCTGGTAATAACATAATAATGAGACTCTTTTATTTTAATTACTTGTATTCAACAACATGAGTAAAAAATGAATTTTGTTCATACACAGAGATCACATTAAGTTTTTTTAGAATTAAAATAAAGATAATCTAATCAAAATAATCTTAAAACATTGAGATAACTTCAATACTACATAACATGAACTTTAATGAAATGACTTTTATGTACTATGTACTTTTATATATAATTCAAACATTATATTTGTATGATTTGGATTTTCTGATTATGCAGATGATGATAATGAAGACAAAGTCAAATAATAAATAAACATTTTATTAATAATATCAGATATAATAATAATAAACATCTTATGAGTTCATACATTCAAAACAAAAATAAATCAATTTAAATTCATAACAGAAAGTATCTATCACCTATGAATAAATAAAATTCTCTTTTTATATGAAATCTGACAATCATTCTAAATATGTCATTAGTAAAAGAAACTTACATTCATGTATTTAATAAACTATGTTGCCATGAAAGAACAACATATAATTGGGGAGGATGTATAACTTTTTATGCCTATACAAAATAACTACTAAAATTTAAACAAAGAATTTTTTATCCAAGTCTTTGCACATCCAGTATTCATGCTATGAATCTTAACATCATTACCATTTCAAAAATTACTCTGATAATATCAAGAGCAAATAAAGGTGGAAGTCATAACAGATATGCCTTCAATATCTTATCTCTAACATCAATAAATAGGATTGGCAAATGATGGGATAATTAAATGTTCACATTTATCTACAAATGCAAAGTTAACATTGGTATCATATCACTAACCCAAAAGAACTTCATAAGAATAAGCAATCATAAATATTGCCCAACACAATATTTAAGTCATCTATGACATACTGTACTTCTAGACATATTTCAAAATAACATATGAAAATAGTTGCAAATGCATATTATTAATCATATAATAAAAACACTATAAAGATGATATATAAGACTGATAAAACACATTATATGAACAATAAAATAATTAGGCATAAGCATTAAATATTAATAGTTTACAAAATAATAAATCATCTCCAAAGGCACATCCATTCATCCATACTATTTCTTAAACAAACCTATACCAAATGTTCATATTACCTCTGTTGATATAATAATGCAAATATATTTTGAAAATGCCAATAACAGTACATGATACACAGAAATTATAAATATATTATTAGTGATATATTATAAGCATAGATAGTTAATAAGTTTTTAAACCACTTGTGCTAAAACACACTTTAGAACATTCCAGTTCACATAACAATTCTATTAGAATCCAGAATATTTTATTTAAAATATCCTTCATGTTTAAAGATCACAATTAGATAAAAAATCCTTTAAAATCTAAGGCAATAAATAGAGCATTAACATAATATGAAGCTTAGAGTACATTATTTCTTTATATAACAACAAATAAAATATTCTTAATGTAATAAAATATATTTAAGCAAATGCATTTTATTTTGAGATAAATGCAAAATAAAGAGTTTATCCATCACATTATCTTGGAAACAGGACACAATTAGGAGTGTTTAATTTTTCCTTTTAAAAATTGCAAAAGCATATCACAGTCAAAATAGTTTATACTAAATATAGGGCAAATATATCCCAGATATCCAAAAGTAGAAAAGTTACAGCTACTTTCATTAGATTATTTAAATATTTCTCAAGTCAGCATATCATTCAAATTTTTATTATAGCTAAAACCTTAGCATGACAAAGAATAAAGTTGCACTAATATTATAACAGTAGAGGATGATAAAGCTTATAACTAGTTGCAGATTAAAACTTAATAAATTATTCAAATTCAAGCATTTATTGTATCAGATTAAAACTTAATAAATTATTCAAATTCAAGCATGAGTACAATAATAAATCGATAGTTGCTATAGTTCATAATAATGTAATTTTTACATACATGCATTTTCCAATATTACAAATCAATGGTACAGTTTGATGTTTTCTTCCTTGAGTAAAACAAATTGTTAAAGTTTCCTCATTGTGTATTCTTAGCAGATATACGGCAGTCGAGACAAATGGGCTATTTGTAGGAGGTCCTCAGTAGACAATTCTTCCATTATTTTAGAGATACAATAGACTAATTGATAAATTAACAAGCCAGTTAGTTAGCTAGTTAATTAAGTAGATAAGTAAATAGAATAAACAAGATGGAATAAGAATATGATTTCAACATATGATAAGCTGTATTTATAAGATAAGTCATGTGTTCTTAATAACGTCAATGATTAACAGATTTGGGGGATTATTAATTGATAATTAATATGACCTTAATTAGTTGTCAAGGCCAATGTTTTAATAATAATTTTTTAAAAAACAGTCTGGATTTCTAGACACCACAAATTAATATTACATTTAAAATACCATTTATTATTTAGCATAAATTAAATATTACAATAATAATACATTTATTTAACTTTTTTGAAAAAGTTTTCAAAATTTCAAATAAGATTTTAAAGACTAGTAAATTTTTTAAACCAAAATATTGTAGTTTAGATCTTATTAAATCCTTTAAACAATGAACTTTAATTGTAATCAGTTTCTTTTAAACTTCTCTTTCAATTAAAATAATTACTATACATGCATGCACACATTGTAAGATTTAAAATGTTAATTAAAAATGTTTAAATAAACTGTACTAACTATTTGTATTATAAAATATTATGGAAATATCAAATTATTTAAAATGTTTGTTTTAATGTAATTTACTTAATTTATTTTTATAAAACTACATCTAGCGTGTTTGAAGGTTTGTAATGATGGTATATTATAAGATGGGATATGTTGGAATATTTCCATCATTTATGAGTGAATGTTGAATGTATAAAAAATTTTAAACTTTATTTAAACTTTCCAAATACAAACAACTTGTTAGTAATAACACACAAATAGACAATACAGGTTAGTAATTACACAATGTTTTGAGTAGTATTATTCCCCACTCTTCTTTACGTGTTGCTGGCCTATATGCACAGTGACAATATTCACTTAGAAGTTGAACTCAAACCTTTAGATTCTTGAATATTGAATTTAAGGCAAACGCTCTACCAACTGAGCTATTCTGGCAAAGGCTAAGCGAATATTGTCACTGTGCATATGGGCCAGCAACACCTGAAGAAGAGTGGAGAATAATACTACTCAAAGCATTGTGTAATTACTAACCTGTATTGTCTATTTGTATGTTATTACTAATAAGTTGTTTGTATTTGGAAAGTTTAAACAAAGTTTAAAATTTTCTATACATTCAACATTCACATCTTACATCTAGTGTGTAATTGTAATTTAAACTAAGAATGAATCATACATTAATAAGAATGTTAAATCTATGGATTTAAAATATATAAAATGATACAATTAATTTAATTGATATTTTAAAATTAATTAAGCTTCTTTTTATTTAGACTTATCTAAAGAAAATAGCATATAACAACCGTTCTATGGGTAAAATTTTCCTTATTAAATTATTTAAACATCTAATATATAAATTGATTTATTGGAATAAAATAAAATATATATATATATTTAATTATTTATGTACAAAGTTTTCTGTGCAATTCTTAAGGTTACAATATATATAAAAGGGTATATATAAATATCGAAACAGTGCATGGCTTAATTTTTAACTGATATTGTTTACTAGTAATAATATTTTACTTTTAAAAAGTATAATAGATAAGGTCTAATGATAATATTTTTTTTATTTAATTTTATTGTTTTCATCTTTAGAATTTCATTTAATTAACCATGTCTCCTGTATAAGAAATAAAGAAATTTAATTTGCATTTATTGCTATCTATTGGGAGATTTTGCTAACATTTTTTTTTTTTATCATTAAAATACCCCAAAAAATTATAAATTTGTCAGGATAATTAAAAATGTGGCAACTTAAAAAGTCTTTTAAATTCTGTCTTGATGGCATTCTATTGTTTCTCAGAAGTCTCAAACTTTGTGATATTACTTCAAAAAAATATTTTGAATAATAAAAAACTTGATAGTTTTTGCAAAGTTGATTAATTTTCCAAAATAATTGTATACTAATTTACTAAAAGTCAAGAATATATATTATTACATATTTATTTTGTGCATAATTTTTTTTTTACTTTTGAAAATAAGTGGTATATTTTTATGCATAATGTTAATAATATAAATTACTGGGATGGCGATTTCAAACTCTTTGCTAATGCATCATCAGATCATTAGAATTTATTGCAATAATATAAAAATTATTAAAAACATTTAAAGCATAATTTGATAGGTTTATTAGATATTGATATTTATTCACTCACATTTTAAATGCAAACATTAAACAAAAAATATTTTGTTCATTTTCTGAAATCAATCTGCTTCTTCTGAAACTGACTGATGAAATTGCATTTTCTTCTGATTAAATTTTAATTTTTAAAATAATTGTGTAATTAAAATGTGATTTTTAGAATTTATTTCATTTCTAAACAAAAATGTCTATTACATGAAGTCAATTATATTATATTCTGACATATAATAATGGTTTAATATTAAGATAAAATTTGAAAACTTACAGCAAGTGAAAACAAAGAAAACTGTCATAGTGTGAGAGAGTTAATGTGAATTTATTCAATGAAAAAATATGAAATATTTTTTTGTGTTTACTTGAATGTCATATAATTTTCAGTAACTAAACATTTTCATTTTTACTAATGGAATAAATTATATCTTTGAAAGCATAGATGTTTCTCAGTTATTTGGTTTGTTGTGAAACAGTACATGATTAATAATAGGCAAAACCTATACAATATTATAATTCTTTGACCAAAGTTACTGAGATACAGATTCTGATTAAACTGAAGAATATTTATGTTAGTAATATTAGGCACCTTCATATTAATAGTTGTGACTTATACAATTTAGTGCAGTGGTAAAGTGATAATACCAAAACCTAAATATTTCTAAATTGATTTCCAACTGAGTAAAGTGAAGAAAAAAAAACTCAAGTCAATTGTGCTCAATCTGCCATTTAGCCTCTTAATGAGTGATAACACAGTCATCTTTTTTATTAATCAATGCAACTCCAAGTTTTCACATAAAAAATGTTATGAATCTATGATTTGAAATTAAAAGTATATTATAAAATAAAAGGATCAAATGTTCAATTATAAAGAATTTCTGAAAGTTCATAGGTAGAGCATAATAATTCTTAAAGTTTATGTTCCTTATTTATATAATAGACTCTAATTGTTTAAGCTGCTATGGTCTAATAGTATTTAAAAACTAAAATTAAAAAAACTTATAACTCTCAACTTATGAAGTTTTATATTCAGTAGTCGCATAATAAATGTATGATAAATTTTATGTGATAGAGATTAATTGTCATCCAGAAAATGATATATTGTTTTATGAAGATATAAATTTTGCAAGACTTCTAAAACCTGCTTCCAAACACAAGTACATTCTGCTACATTTTGATCTAACTTGTATATGAATAAAATAAAGGGATATAAAATAAATGAGATGAATGAATATCTAATATTAAATATGAGTTTTAAATAAAACAGTATGAACTTTGAATAGCTAATGTTAGTGTTTAAAAAAATGATATTATTTTTTTATTGTGAGCATCACTATATAATTAAAAAATATTCGCAGCATTAACTATATATATATATATATGTTTAATATTATAACTATTAATGAAACCCTCATAGTGTAGTGATAATACATTTTTCATTTCTATAATCTAAATTCAAATTCAAGCCAGATTAAAAGTAAAAAAAAAAAATCAATTCCCAAACAGATTTTCCAACTAATCCATAGTGAAGCAGATATCCATTCAATATTGGGTAGAAAATAGTATCTATATTTAAGAAACTTTATGAAGAAGCTTTTGCTTTGTAGTGGGCTATTTAAAGATTATTTCCCATACATTTTTAAATAATTACTATAATTATTATTTATATATAAAAAGCAAAAGAATGAATGGTGAATGAAAGAAAGAAATTATTTACTTAACTTATTTACCTAATTCTCTTATTACATTCAAATATCAGCCTTTCAAGCTAATTGAGCACGGGCCTATTGAGAATGTTAAATAAATGAATACTTTCCTCTTCAATCCAAGATATAGTATTCATGCAGGAATAAATGCTCATATAAAAGAATTTGAGTCGTAAGAATAAGAGGATCCTTTTTATTCCTGCATAAATACTATATCTTGGATTGAAGAGGATAAGTATTCATTTATTTAACACTCTCAATAGGCGCGTACTCAATTAGCTTGAAAGGCTGATATTTGAATATAATATAATTGTAAACACTGGCGCTAGATAAAATAATTGCTTATTTACTCATAATTAAGTTTCAGTAAGAATGACGTTTAGTAAATTCTAAGTAATTTCACCTACGTCAAACATCGTAAATAGTCATTTAAAGTGAGAATTCTACTCACGCTCTCCTCAACAGTGCTTCAGATTTGCTCATATAAAAGAATTTGAGTCGTAGGAATAAGAGGATCCTTTTTATTCCTGCATAAATACTATATCTTGGATTGAAGAGGAAAGAATTAATTTATTTAACACTCTCAATAGGCGCGTGCTCAATTAGCTTGAAAGGCTGATATTTGAATGTAATATAATTGTAAACACGGCGCTAGATAAAATAATTGCTTATTTACTAATCCTCTTATATTAAATAATAATTACTGACACTAATCAAACTTAATATCATTACTATGTAAATGAATATGATTTATATTTGAAATATGTCAAATTTAATCCAGTTCTAGCAATGTATGTTTTTTTTTTCTCGAATTAATAATAACAACAAACGAATTAATTATTTCTCTTACACAATATATGATAAAATAAGAGCAGCTCTCTATTCTAATGCCATTTGTAATAAGTTTGAGCAATTAGTGATCACCAGGTGGTTTGCATTTAAATCCCCATTTCCAGACTGGTTTCTGACTTTTGCCTTTACAGATGAGCTCTGTGATTCAAAAGAAAAAGTGATGCAGTTATCTATCTAGCAAACACCTTTAACTCATTATCATCAATCTTACTATGGATCGTTTAGAATAGAGAGGTCTTCTTAGATTAAATATCTAATTTTATTTCAAAAATAAGAAATCCCATCTGAAAGCCCCAATGTTTATTTTATTGTTTTAACGTTTTCTATTAATTTATATATTTTGATTTTTCCTAATAAACATAATTTATCAAATTATTTAGATAGCCTCTTTTATTGATTTTAATCAACATAAATATTGTTATTTCAGGAAAAATTGTAATATTGTTTAAAAAAAACTTAATTAGCACAGAGGGTTTAAATAAAAAAAAAACCTCAACCAAACAAACACCACAGCTCTTCATACTCATCATTACAATATATAAATAGATTATTGAATAAAATTAAAAGAAAAAAAAATTATTTAAATAACATTGATAAAAATAAGTATAAATTAATAATCTTACTTAATTTTTGAGGATTCTTTTTGCAGGATAAATACCACCGATAAATGGCCTCTTTGGTTCGATCAGAAACACTTTGGCAATCTCCTTTTAAATAGCGACTAATGTATGGTTGACTTAAACGCGCCATCTCAGCTATAATATGTTGTTTTAAATTATACCGCGTTACAAAATCTCGGATTTCTTCTAAAATAACTTCTTCCCCTTTTCTATTAAAAAAAAAAAAATCCAAAAAATTAATACATAGTATTAAAAATATATACACATTCTAAAATTTTAAAAATATTTTCTTTAATATTAGCTGTTATACTATCCGTTTATAATAAATCAATATTTAAGCTTCTAAAAACAATAATATAGTTAGAAGCTTTCTCCCAATATAGTAATATAACCGAGAAATTACAAAACATTATTGATAATAATTTACTACTGGCTGCCATTCACTTAAAATAAATTAATATGTTAACAGCTTTATCAAACTTTAATGAGCCGTTAATACTTCAACTTAAAAAAAGATACACATCATATATATAAACGTATTATATATACAAAACATATATATAATATTCAAATCAATATTATATATCAAACTACAGTAAAATTCACATAAATTATAGTTATTTTTAGAAGTATTTCGACTATACATCTTGCAGTCTTTATCAACTATATAACATTGAATAATCAAAACGAAACATCCTTTCATAATACCCATAGTTCAATTTAGATCTCCCACAATTCTGTTATTTTAACATTTGATGATTGCCGATTCATATATATTATTATTATTATTATTATTATTATTATTATTCATGTATTTAAAGATGAAATTAAAAACAAACAAACAAAACGAGCATACTCTGTAATAGTATTAAACCATAAAATTAGAATATTAAGCGAAACATTTTGTATCTACATAATTTTTTTAAAAAAAAAACAACAACTTGTGTCATTGTTTATTTGAGCAATGATGAAATTATTACCCCAAAATAAGAATAACAACAGATTAAATAAGATTTGAGTTGAATAGATAATCGAATCGTTTATTGTTTGAAAGTTCACACGAAATTTAAGCATAGGTAGTGACATAATTGGAGCCTTAAAAGATCCTAAGCTCCAGAGTCCACCACTCTACAAGTATACATGGATAGAGATTTTTTGTATTGGGACTTTGTGAAACAAAATTCACTTTCGAATTCATACAAAGAAACATTAAATTTTAATTACAATTGAGACTATTTTATAATTATTATTTTAAATTGATTCAAATTAGAGATAACAATTTCTGATTTTTTAAAAACCACATATTTATTGATATCAATGATGATAATATTTGTGTCCAAAGTTATTTTTTTACCGCATGTAGTTAGTTACTTTCTATAAAAATGTTGCATGTATATGCTATCTGAAAAAGCATGACTTATAACTATTAAAACTGTAGTTTAATATAACTATAGAGTACTAAACTAAAGAGTTAAAGCTCCTGAATTACATTTCAATGAGTTAATTCTGGTGCTTGTAAGTCACATGATCTTCAAAACAATTATCTAATTATTTGTCATGGTAAAATATAAAATGACTTTTAAATAGCCCATTACAAGTAAAAGATCTCCAATAGCTTCTCATAGTGAAACAGTTATAAGAAAGGCAATAATCGCACCTACCAAATGCTAATGGTGAGAGTTTCAACCATTTCTATATTTATTTGACTCTCTAATTAAAAATAGATCCTTTGATTCCTCTTGGAGGCCTTAAAGAAACTGAGCAGGGCAAATTCCTAATGTCCATTCTGCACATTCTTGTCATTGCAGCTGTTATTTCTATGTGATTATTCATATAGTATACAAACATGGATGGGCTGCCCATCAACATGCATTAGCCAGCAGTGAGTTTATTGACTTTTTATCTCTGAGTTTAAGATTAAGAAACACCATGGTCTTTCTTTTCAGTTGCCTGATAAGGCAGAATGAATGTTTGTAAATGATAATTATTTTTCCAATAGATATATACAATTATGACAGACAAAAATAAAACCATGGCCCTTATTCCCAGGAGGCTGTAAAGGTGATGGTTGGTGCCTGAAGGCAGAGGGTGCTAAGAATTCCCTGATTGTGGACCCAGCCTGTCATTTGATGACAACTTTTAATTTAGGTAATTACAACTGCAGATCACTTTCAAGTGAAGGAAGATTGCAAGAATTAGAAGAACTGTCTTATATTAAATGGAACATTATTGGATTTTGTGAAGTTAGAAGAAAAGGTGAAGAGACAATTGATTTAAAAATGGACATGTACTCTATTATAAAGGCACAAATATTGGAAATACAAGTGGAGTAGGATTCATTATAAATAAAAAGTGAAAGAACAATATTGTGGAGATTGATGGTGTATCGGACAGAGTTGCAAGATTAGTTATACAACTTAATAGCAGATACCAACTGCAGATAATTCAGGTTTATGTCCCAACAAGTTATCATAGTGATGAAGTAGTAGAAAATTTTTATATGGATGTACAAAAGGCTTTTGATCAGAGTAAACAATGTTTTAAAATTGTTATGGGAGATTTTAATGCTAGAATTGGTAAACAAATGAAAGATGAAAGTACTCTAGGTAATTTTGGTTATGGTAATATAAATGAGAGAGGACATACACTTATGGAGTTTTGCAGAAAAAGAAAAACTTTATAATATGAATTTTTTTTTTGAGAAAAATGTTAAAAGGAAATTAATGGAAGCATCCAAATGAGGGTGCAGCAGAAATGGATTATATTTTGACTAACAGAAAATACATATTTCAAGCTTGTAATGTTCTTAATAAATTTAACACAGGAAGTGATCATCGGTTAATAAGAGGTAAGATACGTGTTAATCCAAAACTAGAGAGGCAAAAATTATTAAGAAAAACAATATTTACAGTTGATATTCCTAATCTTCAGAAATATTCTAATGAATTTAAATTAGAACTTACAAATGGGTTGCAAGTATTAGTAGATTTTGAACATGATTCCGATTTGAATAAAATTAATATGAAAATAACTGATATACTTTTAAAAACTACAACAAAGATACCTGGTAGAGAAAAAAGTAGCAATTAACCAATAAAATTTCTACTGAGACTAGAGAATTTATGAAGAAAAGAAGGAATATGAAGATATACAAAAGTGATGCATTAAAAAGGATTGAATATCTCAAATTTTGTAAGATGGTTGCGGAAAAGAGTTGAAAATGATATAAGAAAGTATAATTGTGAACTAGCAAGGAAAGCTGTAGAAATGAATAAAAGTCTCAAGAGTGTAAAACAACATTTTGATATTGCTAGGAAATTTATATCTGCAATAAAAAAAAAAGATGGAATTATTACTAAAAAGAGAGATAACATAATGAAATGGGTAGAGGACTTTTATCAAGAATCATATAGTAATAAAGAACAAGTACCTCATATCTATGACATCTTCCAAATTGCCCAAAATTTTAAATGAAGAAGTGAGTCATGCAATTAAATGTATGAAGAAAGGAAAGACTTCAGGTAATGATGGAATAATAATTGATATATAAAAAGAAGCAGATGAAGAAATAGAATTTTTTTTAGCAAAGTTATATACCAAATGTCTAAAAGATAAAGATGTAAGAGATGATTGGAAGAATGCAGTATTAATATTAATATTTAAAAAAGAAGGTGATAAAGAAGATATTATAAATTACAAACCAATCAGCCTTTTATCAGTTTTATACAAAATTTTTACCAAATCATCTACAGAGAACATTGGATTTCCACCAACCCAAAGAACAAGCTGGATTTAAAAGTGGTTTTAGTACAGTAGGTCATATCCAGGTATTGAGAGAAGTTATAGAAAGGACAAATGAATATGAGTTGCCATTATGCTTTGGATTTGTAAATTATGAAAAGGCATTTGATTCTATAAACATTTCTTCAGTGATTAAAGCATTGGATCATCAAGGTATAGATCCAGGATATTGTCATATTTTAAAGAATACTTATAAAAATGCAACAGCAACAATTAGATTACATAATGATACTGGGAAAATCAACATTGAGAAAGGTGTAAAACAGGGTGATACCATATTTCCGAAACTTTTTATAGCAGTGCTGCAAGAAGTATTTTGTGGATTAAAATGGGAAGCTAAAGGAGTGAAAGTAAACGGAGATTATTTAAGTCATTTAGATTTTGCATATGATGTTGTTGTTTTTTCAAATAATTCTTTAGAGCTGCAGGAAATGTTGCAGGAGTTATCAGATGAAAGTAGGACTAAAGATAAACGTTAAAAAGACTAAAGTAATGTTTAATGGATTTTCTCAAAATTGGAAAATAAAGATTGATTATGACGAGTTAGAAGTTAACAGTTACAAATACCTTGGTCAGATTATTAATACAGATGGAAACATCATGGATGAAATTAATCATAGAATTAAACTTGGTTGGAGTGATTTTGGTAGAAATAACTTGATACTAAAAGGAAATATGCCTGTGTATGAAAAGAAAGATTTTTAATAAAGTGTTTTAGCAGTTCTTATTCATGGAATCTGAGACTTGGATACTTAATAGATGAGCAATACAGAGACTTCAGACCACTCAAAAAACTATGGAGAGATGCATGTCAGGAGTAATGCAATACATGGGTAAGAAATCAAACAAGTGTTACTAACCTCATTGAAAAAATTAAAAGACTGAAGTGAAGTTGCGCTGGACATATTGATAGAAGAGATGATAATATATGGACAATTGAAATCTTAAACCAGATTCCAAGAGATTGTAAAAGACCCAGAAAGAGACCACATGTGAGATGGATGGATGAAATAAGAAAATACGCAGGGGTGATGTGGAGAAGAGAAGCTAAAGATCAGAGCAGATGGATTAAACTTGGGGAAAATTTCATCCTGCAGTGTATTGATAATGGTTGATGATGATGACTTATTTATCAATCAGTATTAAATGACTAATTGCACCAGTTATTTGGAAAAAAAAAATCTAAATATTGAAATGGTATTCTTTATCATAGTAGTATACATTTCCTAGTTTAAACCCCCAAGTTGGGGTATATTAATTAAAAGAGCTTAATAAAAAGGTATAATAATAATACATATATGCAAGTATGTGCATATATCTTATAAATGTGTCTTGCAAATAATGTTACATAATTTCTATAAATAAGGCATCCATAATTCTAAAGTTTAAAGTAATAAAGTTAAACATTACCGGGTATGTGAATTTTCACACATACTTATATATGAAAGAAGTTTGCAAAGTTATAGATTTCTAACTTTGTTATTTTTTTTTTAATTTTATTTATTTCTCAAAGATGATAAATCTGGTACACTAATTAGCTCTCTTTGTCTAAAAATTATAGTTTCTAAGTGATCGACTCATGTATATAATGGAATGTTTACCAGGTTAAAGTCTGTTTTTGTAAAATAATTTTATTTCTTGGAAATTAGCTGACCACACCTGGGTTTTGAAATCTATAAAAACAAGAGTAGACTTAAAAGATATTAAATTTATTTTTGTAACAAAGAGAAAGCTAGATAACTGATGCTATTTTTCTCAATTACTTATTTTTTTAAATTACAGAGGTAATGCTTTTGTTTGTAAATGCTTATAGCACACAAGTAAAATAAAGATTACAAATTTATCTCAACTTGTAAAAAAATCGTGACATTGGCAGAGGGGGAGTAGGTTCTTATAAAAACCCCTGATTGGAATTAAATCAGGTCAGATGCTAGATAATTTTAACTTGTAATGCTGTTAAGAGCTATGCCCACCAGTAAAATGAAGAGCCAAGGGTAAATGGTGACCCATTGTTATCCACCCTTGTGGAAGACAAAACATCAGTGATGGGGAGAAGTTCAAACCAGCATCCTGCCCAGAAAGTAAAGATGAACAGACCAGCCAAGTAGAGAAGTGCCTAAAACTATGGAAAAAAGATACCTGAGCAGAGAAGATTGGTAAAATAATCTGCAGAGCTCTGTAATAAACTCTCGTTATTAATTTCTTAAATAATTCTAAGCTAGCTATGTGCACAAACTTATTACTTAAACTTTCTCTATGGAATAAATTCTGTCATTAAGCTAAATTGTATCTAATTTCCTAAAATAATGTAAATAACTACTTTGTAAAACTTACATAACTCTTTTAAAGTAAAAGAATTTAATAAGGCAACTCTTGTTAAATTTAAATTAAACTCTAAATATCTTTCTATCTGCGGTGATGCCTTATAATTTGTTATATTTGTTATGAATTTATGCTATGACTTATTCAGAAGAAAGATTGATACTCAGATCCTGTAGATGGGGGTTTGAGAGAGATGATTAGAGGCTTTCTATAGATAATTTATAGGGGTTAAAGCCCACACACATGCAATCTCCAATCTGAAACCTATTATATATATATTTAATAACTATTATGTGTTAGCTGAGTAAAAGTAGGTTGGCTCATACTAATAAAATATTTAGTTGCAAGAGAGATATTCTAAGGCATATTTAAATTAAATACATAAGTCCTTATTATGCTTTATTCCTCCATAGAATTTATAATAAAAACTATAAAGATTAATTATAAGTTAGATCACTTAATTATCCCCTTTCTTTAACATTTTTGTGTATGCTAACTTATGGACTGGTATACAATATTTTAGTGGAAAGAAGCTATAGATTTAGTGCATTTTAGATTTAATAATGATCAATAGTCATTAGCATGGTGAATGTGTTCCTTATAAAGCACACACACGTGCATATGGATCTTGTTATATATATATATATATATATATGTAATTGTTTATGGGGATTTGGTATAAGGCCATTCCATATTTGTTTTCTGATGGCTTTCCTTAGAACTGGAATCTGAGGGTCCAGATTGTTCATGTTTCAAGTGAATCAGACCTCCAGAATGAAATGTTCTCTCCTCAGGGCAAGTCGTACAGTCCATGGGAACTGATCATTGAGTTGATAGTTCCCATGAGGAAACACACATTCGAGACACCATTTTATTTTGATTAATATAGCACCATAGTATCAGAAACTTGCTATAACAGATCCCAGTTCATTCTGCCATTAATATTAATAAATTCAACTTTGATTTGAATGCACGATCTAGTTATGTAATAATAATCTGTATAGAGAGCTAATTTAGGCTAACTTTGAGATACCTAGAGTGATTGTAATTATTAACTGTCTCTCTTGCAAGTTAACTGTCCACAAACTTTAAAACTAAATAAGTCACATAAGTTGGATCATCAAAGTTGGTGTGAAGATTTATATGTTTAAAGCATCTAGTGCACATAGTGATAGATATTTGTGAAATATATGTATAGTGAGAGAAATTTGTTTGGAAATGTTTATACTGGAAAATAATTCATATAATCGATTTTATTTAAAAAGTAACACCAATAAAATTTAAAATTTGATTAGTTACATACATTTTATAAGCAATATAGTCAATTATTACATGCATACATACACATATAAATGGAATCATAGAATTAAAAAAGTTCATATGATCACCATTTCTTATGCTTACACAAGTGTTAAAACAATACCAAACTCTCTTTATACAGTACTAGTCTGGAGATATTGGATGAGTAGGCAATAGATAGGCATTTTGAAGCACAAAACTTCTAGCACCCATTGATTACTATGTTTTGTGTTGGATGACACTATTATATGGATAGAGTTGCTACTGTAATAAAATGTTATCTGTAATATATATGCTATGATTTGAGTAAAACTGAGGATTTATACATTATATTAAGAAAAATGATCTATTATCAGCCTTCAATGCTCTCATATAAAATAATTATTTGCCTATTTCCATTATTGCTAAGTCCTACTGTATTGAAAACTTTATGAACAGCTATTTATAGACTTCCTATATTTCAATACTAGTCTTTAAGTTGAAAGATTTTTATCAGATATATTATAGTAATGTGGCTAATTATAAAAAAGAAATATGTATTTACTTTTAATATTTATTTATGAATATGATTATATAAAATTGTATGTGTAATTCTTATTTTCATCAGTATAACACTTTTCCTATTTGGAATCAGTTTACATGAATGCATACTGGGATTTATTAATAATGTAATAAAATTATACTGGAACACTTAAGTCTTGCTATATTTTTAAGTTAAGTAAAGAATGTGTCCGTCTTAAATGACAGACTATAAGATAAAGGAATCAGTGAAAATTTTGATTTCACTTTTTTTCTTTTAGCTAGATACACATTTAATGATTATCAGTGAATGTTACCTGAATTGGCTTCAAATCATTTACTGGAATGAAGTGTTATGAAATCTTGCTAAGTTGTTTACTAATTAAAACTTCATAAATTTGAAGGTTTAGTCAAAGAAATGGTAGGTGGCATACTTATTTATGATGCTATTAATTACTGTGATGTTTTTTCTCTAATTAAAAAAAAACCCATAACATTATAACAAAAACAATGCACTTTTTTTAGAATTTATGCTTATTTAATAAAGGCACTGCAGAAAAAACAATACTAATGGTTCTTAAAATGTGTTTTATCTAATCAGATCTCTTCAGTTATATCAAGCTCTACACAGTTTTTCTAATGCTACACACCATTATTTTATTTTTTTTAGCAAAATTTATTTACGAAAATGAGTTTTAAATATTTGCATGAGAGAAAAAGATGAAATATTAAAAAAATGAAGACTAGCATTCATTTATACAAAAATATTATACATATATATGACCTTTAATAAGAGTACCATGTGTAAGCATAGGAAATAGTGATCATGTGATGTATATGAACTTTATTCAAAATTTTAAAGTCCCTATCTAAGATTAAATAAAAGTAAAAAAATGATACAACCATTTATGTATTTATTGAAAGTTGATTGTTTTGAATAAGTGACCACTATAACTAAGCCTTAATTAAATTTGTGTTATATATATTTGGAAGACAGTTGTCTGAGTTATTACAGTGTAGATAATTTATTTACATATTCTGGTATTTTTTTTTTTATAATATTTGTGACATAATTATGATTAATATCAACAGTAATATGGCCATTATGTGTAAACTACATTCCAATAAGAACTTATTTATCTTTAAATTAAGAAAATTTTTTTTAATGTGTAATAAATTTTATCTTCTTGCAAGTGCAAGGTTAAAGAGGTGTGGTTCATTACACTTTCAAAAATAATATTAATCAAAGGTCAATCAGCATACAATTATATTGAAATTTAATTAATTAAATAGATATAAATAAGAATTAAGGGTAATATCAATACTTGTGTTAACAATGATTATGGTATAATTGCTCTGAAAGCAACTTATATTTGTTTTATAAAATAAATGAACTAGTCTTTGAGACTTCACATACTTTTATTTTGTAATTGTATATTTTAAAGAAAAAAATTATATATATAATTTTAGAATCTGGATAAAAATTACCAAATTTTATAATAGTTGGTGTACAAGGCATTTTAATGCTTTTGGATTAAAAAAACCATAAATAGTGATAATCACTATATAAATTAGACGATATTCTGGAGATTAAAGTTTTTATAATTGTGGTCCTAACTCTATAATTTCTATTGCTCATATGTTTTATAAAACTCATGAACAATAAATCATTCAATTATTATTATTTTCAGACTATATTTAAAACCAAATTCATTACTATGATTTGCTATTTTAACTTCATACTTTATTACATAATTCAATAACTACAGATCATGTTAATAAAAAAAACAAAAACATCTCTATTAGCAAAGAATGGTTTCCCAAGTTTTTTCATTTAATAAATTTAATAACAACCACACTTACATATTAATATATTCTTTTCATTTTAAAAATAATACTTATTCAATAAATAGCACTTTTCACCTGCATAAAATTAGTTCTCTCTCCAGTAGTTTAATCACAATTAATTCAAATTCATTCTTAACATGGATTTTTAAAATCAAAACTAATATTCAAATATCAGTGACAAAAACTCAATATTTTCATTCTGTTAAGTGAAGTGAGATTTCTTCACTATTTTCTCAGTCTGATATAAATCCAACCCTTTGCTTTACAACCAGCTATGTTATATACTATTAATTAACTGCTCTAACTATGATATGGATAAAAGAATTCCTTATGTATTTGTACTCTAGTAAAAATAAATGAGATCTTATATTCTTAATTGTTCTGGGTTTCCAAGTACACTTGAGTCTTGTTTTATGTGGTAGATAGGTTCCACAGAAAACCCACATTAAAAAAAAAATCGCACAAAAATTGATTTAACTTACCTTGAAAAATGGGGGTATGTTCTGTAATTTTCAGAAATCTCATAAAAGCAAAGTAATAAGGAAAAATTACTTTAAAATTCACATAAAAAAATAAGGAAATAAAGTATGACTAATAAAAAATTTCAAATACTTGAAAAATATTGATACAAGACAAACTTTTTTTTACTAACTACATTATTTAATTTTGCATTTTTTCAGATATATTTTAATCATTATCGCTATTTGACAATATGTGGTTCATTTGTGAACTGGTAAGAAATTAGATTCATCACAAGAGGAAGTGCAATTAGCGCCACCTTCAGTCTTGTGCTGTGTTAATGGTTTTCTGTTGACAATGTAATCAGTGATTAACAGTGAGATGATGATTCACTAATTGTTTATAAAGCTTGCAATATCCAGGCATCCAAATATTTAACACTCACTGGAATTTAAGAGGTTGTTCATTCCAGCAAATTCTCTCAGATTTCAGCATTTTCTGACATTTTTCTTTGTCTCACTCATCAATGTAAAATCTATGATTAAATGATTATTACTTACAGAAAATAATAAATTTGTCTTCAATTGATAGATATTTTTGTTTACTATTGAAATAAATTTTATTCACATTTTGTTTCTATACTTAAAAAATGAGATCGCAATCAAAACAAAAAGATTACACATTATCATTAGAAAGATTATTTTCAGTTTACAAAATCAATAAAATCTTTGTTATTTCTGATTATTTTTAAAAATCTAAAAGAATATTTATTTCTGTTATATCTAACAAAATATGTTTTAAATGTTTAAAATTTTTGAATATTTGTTGCGATATTTTTATACTCGTAAGTATGAATCTATTATTATTATTTACTCATAAGTATAGATAGGTTATTTACATAGAAGCTACGATTCTTAAATAGCTTCAGGCCATATTCATGTTAGCTCTTAATATAACATATTTTTGAAAAAAAAAGTATTTCAAGTCAAAATAAGTTATTAATACTTTAAATTTCTTAATATCTAATAAATATAGTGAAATATGAACTTCTTTATCGCATAAAAGAAAACCTGCATAAAAAGATATTAAGAAGAAACATGAATCAAATAACTTCAAAATCACATTAAAAAAATCTGCATAAAATGAGACCCTGGTGTATAATCAAAATTTAAGCTATCATTTTTTAGTATTTCTGTGTTTGGAATAAATATATATATATATATTTAAAAGTATTATAATATTTAGTCTTTATGTACAATGGCAAACACAGAGTGAAAGGTGAGAGTAACATAACCTTATCTTTATTTAATCACAAGACCACTAGAGCAATGAATACAAGAGATCGGTGCAAACAGATTCAACCTTAATTTTAGTCTGAGATAACAAATTAAAAAAAAAAATGTAATTTGTAGTAACCGTATTATTATAAAGTGCTGAAAACTTTGAAATTATTCAATTGGAAGTCAATCTCTAATAATGCACTATTTCTCAAATATTATAAATTTCCATATAAGTTAGTTGTTTAGAAAGCCAGGTCATGTTCAAACACTCAGGTGATAAAAGTTGAGCACAACAGTTTCTTCTAATGATGTTTTTTTTTTTTAAAAAAAAAAACTTAGCTGGGGATTCATTAAAAAACCATTAGCTCTTAATTCTCTTATTCCACTTTTTATCTTTATTAAATAGCATAAGACAAACTGAAAATGATTTCTGTGTTACTTACTTTAAATTAGAAGATTCTTTACTAAAAGAGCATTTTTCATAGGACCATTCGATTGACAAATACTTGTATATTTAAGTTATATGTCTCCGGATATCTCACAATATTTATTTTGTTTCATCTCTTGAATTAAATACAAAACATAATATTTGTCTGGTTCTTCATATTATTGATTCATCAAATTGCATCTGAAATGTTTGATCACTGTATAGTCTTAAATTTACTTCCTTCACATAAATTCATGTTTTATAATTATCAGGATTCAAAGTGTTGACTTTAACTGAAGTATAAGTCAATTTTAATTGTAACTATTTTAATACTATCAATATATGAATAGTTTCTATATTATTATACAAGCTAAATAAAAGAAACATAGTTAAACCTTTATTCTAAAACAAATCTCTTTGCATAACATTAATTTTTATAAATATATAATATAATTTTCTTAGTATCATAACATACTAAATTTTAAGTTTAGAAAAATATAATAATCTTTAAATAAACTCCAAAGCAGATATTTCTTCGATAACCCTCCATACAGAGAAATAGTGAATAAGTTGGCATTACTCACCAGGTTTGCCATTGGAGGCTGATGAAAAGTTTGAATGAATTTTAATCCTTGTTTTTTGCTTAAATAGAAATAGTTAGATGTCTATATATTGGTTAATGTTGAATAATTAGCTGGGTTGGATATAATATGACTACTAGAAAAAATCTAATGCTAGTTAGAACTGAAAAACAATGTCATTTTACAAAACCTAAATCTGAACCCAGTCTGTAAATATGGCAAGTTAGGTGTCAAAAAAAAAATACTGGTAATAAACAATTTATTATTTATAGCATATAAAATATACACAAATTTATAATAACAACAAGCTTCTAAATAACCTAGAAATTAGTATAGAATGATTTTTACATTTTTTATAATGTATATCCAAATGAAAATTGTTTTAACTGCACATATAGTAGCTGCATTAGATATATTAATTTATGCTAATACTATAATAATTGTTATTATAAAGAATATATTGATAAGTAATAGCAACAGCAGTCATAATTAAGACACAAAAGCAATATCTTTATAATGGAAGGAATTCACTAAATATAAATGTATGGTGCTATTATAAAATCGAGATGCTAAAATAAAATGTATTAAAAGATTGCAAACAACGACATGCTATCATGGATGATGATCATGTAAAACTATTTGATGTTAGAATTCTGTCGGTTAGTTCCTTTACCTGCCTTCAGGCAAATAACTTAATATATGCAATATTATTGTTTTTTATTCGAACATTATCGAAGAATTTAACAATTTAAAAACTGCCGTAAGAAAATATAGCACGAACTATGCAATTAAATTAAAAATAAATTTAAAGTATAATAAATTGCTAGTTTATACCCTGTGAAATTTAGTGCAGTGTAAGAGTGACAGACTGAAGCGTAAGATCATCAGATGGATTCCCGTTTTGGCATTTCCGGCACTCCTTATGAACTTCCGCAACAAAGCCATTCATTTAAATTTTTTTTATTGGTTGTATGATTTAATAGATTATATATATATATTTCTCTCTTTAAAATGGTTTACATATATTAGTTCTAAGCTTGCGTTTTTTATAAATATTGGCCCATTTAATTAACTACTTAAAAAAAAAAATATAGATGTATTTAAATACATTTACCTGTTCACACACACAACGTATATAGATTCAGTGAAGTGATAGAGAAGCGGACTCTAAAAATCAAGGTCTGTGGATTATAGATCCATTTTTGTCAACTTCAGTTGCTTGAATTTCTTATGAACTCTTGGGCAATAAACCATTTGATTATTATTATTACTACTATTATTATTTTCTTAATGAAAATTTAAATATTTTATATACTCTTAAAAAGATTAAAAATACTTAGTATTAATTTTAATTATATAAGTTGGGACAAATAACTTGAGAAATAAATAAAAAGTTAGTTGTTTCCAATTTAACAACTATTCAATATCAAAACGAATTGGAGTAAAAGATGTGTATATTATTATTAAGATAAAATTATTATTTGATCCGAAGAAAATTAATGTTGTGATTATTCTTATTATTAAGATTCTACAATATTCTGCTATGAAGATTATAGCAAAACTTGCCCTTCTATATATAAAATTAAATCCGGAAACTAATTCTCTTTCTCTTTCTGCAAAATCAAATGGAGCTCGATTAGTTTCAGGTAAAATTTATTGAGGAAAATCAGCAAATAAATAAAGGAAAAAGAATAAAAAATTTCGGTAAATGTTGTTCTAAATATTTAGATGTTAGAATATATTGTCTTTGAGCAATAAGCAATGACAATTTACACTGATAATGATAAAGTATTACTGCTTAATTATAGTGCCTATTTATCTCGACCTTTGACTTTTCTTCAGGCAGAAAAAAATATATCAGATACAAATCATTCATTATATAACTATTTAGTTTTTCGATAATATTACTAATAATTTAATGGTTATTTTGTTGTGAGGTTGTTTGACATTAGAACACCCAAATGCCACATTAAACACAATATTTAAAAAAAAAATTCCCCCCCAAAATTTATTTAACAAGTCTCTGGATTACAATTCAACTTTGTAACTTCTGGTGATCAATCATCATACAATTTTTCAAGCGATGAGATGAATCATTTGATTTTTTTTTTTTTTAAATCCAGAAATATTTATTTTTCAAGTTTATCACTCTATTACTGGATTAAACTGAACAGCATAATTCTTTAGTGTTGTAAAAGAAATTTTCAATTCACTTTGGGTTGAGTTTTTCAGAACTCAGTTTTCATTTAATTTAAGCTCTTCTTTTATTTATTTTTCGTTAAAATGCTTCCAATTTTCAAAAACATTTTTTTTTTGTACAAGAATAGTTTTTTTTTTTAACTTTGGAGGAAAATTGTTTTTAATTTCAATTATAAACTTCATTTAAGAAAATAAAAAATAAAAACAATCTAATCTAAACTAATTTTTTAAAAACAAATGGCTTTTTTTTTTTTTTGCAACATAAAATCAGTAACTCAGAAGCATAATTTTTTAAGTCTTTCATATTTATGAATTTTAAGCTCATAATGCAAATAAAGTTTTTAAAAATAACATTTTCAAATGAATCAAAAATTTTTCACTAATTTAATTTACATTACAAAACTTGACAAAAATTTGATATAAGCACTCTGGAATTTTTTAAGACACTTGGGGGAGGTAGGAGATACTGAAAAGAGTCTGTGAACATTATTGAAGATATTGAATGATAAATTTGATGTTTATTTTTTAAATAAGACATAGTTTTTGAAATTTTGGTTAACTCTTTAAAGTACCAAGTCCTCCCACTCTTATTTGAAAGATTTTAGTGACAATTTCAGTCATACATGCAATATTTTATTTTTATAATGAAATTTTTATTCTATACCATCTTTTGTTAATCTTTACATTATTTATTACAAATATAAATTTAAAATCAAAGATATTTTAAAAGATATGAAACTTTTCAAAATAGAAAAATAAAGTACTAAACTAAGTACATAATTATAATAATAGTTCTTTTTATATTGGATCATAACCCTGCCTATTCTTAAAAATTATTGAATAAAATATTTCTTATTTGAATTCCATTTTTAAAGTGGAACATTTTATTGAGATATCATAAAAGAATAAAAATTTATAATAATAATCAATCTCAAACAAAAGTTAAATAGACAATTAAAAATAAATAAAAGTTTATGTAACAAATCAAACTAGGCTTTAAGTTCCTTATGTGTTAAATATATTTTTATTTATTTTTAATTGTCTATTCCAATTTTGTTTAAGATTGATTATTATTTCAAATTTTATAAAGAAAAAAATATTATGGACAATTTTTAAGATTGAAATTTGGCCATTTTGATTAAGAATTAAAATATACTTTAAATTCAAATTTACTCTTATTGATATTAAAATCACAAAACATTTCTTCACTGGCTTTTATGAAAGCAATTTTTTCTTAGCCAGTAAAACCAATTTCTGTTTTATTGTAATTACAGTTTTTTACATTTGTCTTTTTAAAACTAAACAAAAAAAAAATTGTAATCATGTATTTTTTGGTTTAAAGTAAGTAGTTTAAATATGTAAATAAATTACTGAAAATTACAATTTTTTCTGAAATACTAAAAGAAAAAAGCATGCTCAGAAAAGCCTGAGGCCAAATAATTTATCAAACAATGATATTGCTACTTTCTTTGCATTATTATACAATCAATCAGGATAATGTCAGCTTCTTGTATATGTTTTGAAAGTTGCATGAGATCTATATGACATTAACATCTTCAGATTTTTTTTTTAAACAAATAATTTTAATTTCAATTTCCATTGTAGAAAATGCAAACTGATAAATAAATAACCACAAAATAGTAAAAAAAAAGCCAGAGTGATAGCAAACACATTATAATGCTCCAAGATACATCTAAATTAGTGACTCAGTTGTGACTAACAGGGAACATATTAGACAACAGGCGGAATGAAATCAATTGTTTCTTTTCAAAAAAATGATTCATAATTTGCAGATTTCAGTCAAATAATAAAAAGAAATAGTGACCATTTTTTTCTCCTGCAGTCACTATTATTATTTGTTCTTTAAAATTATTTAGTTTTTTAAAACCACATGCAGTATTATTTCACACATATACACACAGTAATTATCTAAAAAAATTACACCTAACTACTATTGCCTATTTTTAGGTTAGTTCATGGACAAGAAAAACCATTTATTGTTTTAAAATTGCCAATAGTTTTTTGCCACACTTCCTATGAAATACTGCTTTCATTGAACCACATAAAAAATATTTTCATTTCCCAGTCATTGCAAAATAGATTAAATGATATATAATTCTATTTTGTAAAATAAATAAAGACTAAAATAAATAATTATATGGATTGTCATATAATGATTAAGCACTAGAGTGAATGCCTCAGGATATCAGATCCATCTAAGTGTCCATTCAGACCCGTTTATATAATTAATTAATTGATTTTTTTTATAAAATAGATGAATAAAAATTGCAATGGAATAAATATTAGTAATATTAAAAAATATTAATACTAAAAATTACTAATATCGTATTTTTTCTGATAATTATTTTAGGATAAAATTAGACAAATATATTTTTCATCAAAGATCGACAGATAGAAAGAATAAAAAAAAAATACAACAAAAGCCTGTCTTAGATAATCTGAAGTAAAGTACAGTCAATATAGTACCCTGAACATTGAAAATTTTAAATAGGTTGAGATAAATAAAAATGAGTCTGATTAATACAAAATATGATTTTGGATTTTATTTGACTCTAAAGTATGATGTTACAGTTTCATTTTATTCACACTGTTCCAGAACCATCTATTATAAGTAATAAATGAATACTACATTATAGTCTACATTCACATTCTTAGATTAATTTTTGGTTATTGGCTTTGAACTTTCAACTACACATTAATAAGAATTTTTAAGTCTTATAATATCATGCTAATAGTCTAAAATTTTTAAAAACACTCTATAGTTTTGAATTCAAAATAACTTGCTTCCATGTTCATATAGATCTATAGTTGCTTACTTTAATGAATCTTGTATTAATTATTAGCCTGATAATATATATGTTGTTTCATATATCCTGAAATTACCCCCCCCCTTCTATTTTAAAACAGTTTGATTAAAAAGCTGACGCAGTTATAAAGATAAAATGTGTAAATTTAAGTTTTCTGAAAAAAAAAAAAAAGAGAAAAATACAATATTTAAAATGTACAATTAAAAATTAATTGACACATTTGATTAAAGAATCTGCAGTCTCAAATGTTACCAATATATATATTTTTGTTAGAGCTGGATGTTTACAAATTACAGTATAAAAATACTATAATTAGTTCATTAAAAAAAAGATAGCTTTGCTTGCCTTAGACAAAAGAAGTCAATATGTTTTTGAAAAACAGGCTGATTAGCATGGGTTAGATAAGAAGAGATATTGAAAAGAAAATCTTGGAAAGCAGGAGAGTATAAATAAAGAAATCAGGCAATTCACAGGATGATTATTAATGGGTTGATCATTGTCATTGCTACACAGCTAATAGCAGTTTAGAAAAACCAGACCAAATAAGCTTGCAGCCACTGTGACCATCTATTGCAGAAGAAATTAGAGTTACTATAAAGCTGCAAGATGAAGAAACAGTCTATCAATATGGAAAACACTAGAATGTTCAGCTAGAAGAATAGCTCACCTTCCTTTCCACACCATGAAGAAGTTGAAAATAATGTCTAAGTGACCACTAAAAAATATATATACCATTCACCTATAAGACCAATCCCTCCTTATGTAAAGATTTACCAGCAATGAATCACCAACATATACATTTAAAAGTAAAAAAACTCTAGATAACATTTGAGTTAAATGTGTTTATATACATGACTTAAATCTGCATCTACATAATATATCTCTGTATAGATGAATGATGTAAATGTACAGCTATATATCCGAGTTAAATATGTGCTTATATATATATATGACAACTGTGGGTCTATATAATATTGTCTCTATATACAAGAATGACTTAAACATGTGTCTATATACCTGAGTTAAATGACTTAAATCTGGGTCTATATATATATATGAATTGAATATGCTTCTATATACATGAATGACTTAAATTCATGTTTATATCCAGGAATTGAATATGTGTCCATATACCTGAATGAAATATATGCTTATATATATATGAATTAAATATGCTTCTACATACATGAATGACTTAAATCCATATTTATATACAGGAATTGAATATGTGCTTATCTAAATACATGAATCACTTAATTCTGTGTCCATATACTGGAACAAAATATGTGACTACATTCATGAATTAAATCTGCATCTATATATAGTAATTAAATATGTGAATATATAAAAGGGATTAAACCAGATATAAACCAAACTTACAAAAGAGTATTTTGCAATGAGAATTAATAGGCATATCTAAAAATTAGATATGTGTGCATACGAAAAGACTCTAGACCCACAAAAGGAGAAATTAAACTTGAGAAATGATAGGGGAGGTATCCAGATGTACACACAGATATCTACATAAATCCTTACTATGTGAATGTGGCAGAACAGGATGATGGAATATAAATGATGGATAGTGCATGATCATCAATGATGGGATTGAGCATCAGAAGAATTACCAATGAGTAGACTAATTGATCTATAGAACCTGAACTGCAATGAACTATTAGAAGGAATGTTTTCCAAATATTGGTAGTTAAATAAATTGTTACAGAAAACTAACATATGTTGTTAGTTTCATTTTGCATCATTCATCAATCTGTGCTCTTGTACATGTGAATATCATGTTTCTTAAGCTATGTATGGCAACTCTTGATCTGAGTAAGTCAGGTTGTAGTGAACTGATACTCTAGTGGTGCCATTTGGGAAACCAAACAAATAAATATCTAGATGTTTTCAATCTCTTTATATAAGTAGGGAATATTGTTGTGGAGGGGGGGAGTAATATCAGCATTGAATAACACCAATCATTCTTTTCCTACAATAAGGTCATCAGGAAATAAATTAACCACCAAAGGGAGTGGAAACACCAGTCAGGTTACATTTGTTACCCCAATCATGAGGCCAGATCTAGCTAGACTGGCCATAGGCATAAACAGCTAGATGGAAAAAAGAAACAGACAAGAAAATAAATTCTATTGTCGGCAAATCCAAATTTTGATTCTGTAGATGTGAACAGTGCACATAGTGTGACGATGTAAAATGGAATGATAAAAGGAGAAATTGAGAGAGAGCTAAATAAAATGAATGGTATACAAGGAATAGAAGGGGAATAATAGAGAAATTGGAGCTGAATCATGGTGTGGAGGTAAAGGGAAGCTTTCTAAAGTGACCATCAATGAAATTAATAATAAAAAGTTGTCAGAGAATCAATATCAAAATAAAGAAGAAACTGCAAGTGAATAAATATAGATGATAGCCAGAGCAGGACAAAAATGGTGAACATGGAAGCTGAGAATAACCTTCCTAGTGAAGAAAAAAGGCAAGAAGGAAGTGACCCTAAAGATGATCCAACTAAGCTTGGAACTCAGAAAGTAGAGGAGACTTCCATATTATCCCACTTATTAGAAATGTTTAAAGATAGTAAAGAAGAGACCAACAAAAAAAGAAGAGAATAAAAAAGAAACAAACAAAGAGTAGATGATAATAAACAAAGAGAAGAAGAAAATAAAAGGAGAGACCAACAAAGAGAAGATGATAAAAAAACAAATAAAGAAGTGACTGAATCAAAATAAAAACATCAAGCAAATAATGAATCAAATCAGAGAATTAGAGAAGTTCTGAATGAAGTGACACAAAACAAAAAAACAGGGTAAGAAAATAAAAGAGATACAAGAAGTAATGGATAATAAAATTAACCAAGGGCAGGAGGCAAGTCAATAAAGCCTGGAATTGTTAGAAGAGCATGTAGGGCACCTGGCTAATCCAATTAAATTTCTGCAGGTCAGAGATGATGATAGAATCTGAGAAATAGTAAAACAATTGGAGGATGACCGTAGACAAGATGATCAAACCAAAAGCAAAATCATCAAAATATGCATTAAAAAAAATTGAAAATATAAAGATAGAGGTAGTAAAGATAAAAGTCAATATGCAAGCCAAATGTCTGGAATTGTAAACCAGGTTCTTAAAATAAGGACTTTTTCAGGAAATGCTGGTGAGGCACCAATGGAGTTCATAATTAGCTGGAAAAATATTTCAGCATTAATGCTATAACTGTAGAGGCAAAGATAGCAATAGCTTGTCGTCATTTTCAAGACACATCCCAGGCATGGTGGGATTTGTTATTCACCTGTCCTCATAATTCTATCAAGTTCAAGCATGCAATCATGAAGTGCTACTGGAGTGAGGATTACCAGGAAAGGGTTAAACACAATGTATCCAAAGAGGTGTCCTCCTGATGAGCCCTACACTTCATTTTTTAGAAAGCAAGTAGCAAAATTGAGAGCACTCACTGCATTTCTCTCTCAGAATTACAAAATAATAAGAATACTATGACATAGCTTCCCCAGCTATATTAAAAGGATGTTGATTGGTACTGACAGTCATACAATTGAGGTGATTGAACTGTTAAATGAATTTGACAGCAGCAAACCTGTATATGCTAAAAAGAAAGGGGATTTAAACCTCAAACTAGATTGACATATAGAAGTGATAATAATCACATATGAATGCTATCCAATATGGGAAGCAGAAAGTCAAAACCCCACCATGGTATCATAACAGAAGAAATGAAGTACTACCATGGAAGAGGTTGAGGATAAATTCAACAGGCAGCATTCATAGTCTATACCAAACCTGGATAGTTAAAACGTCTTGTAGCAACATTGAGCTTCAGAGAAATGGACTTAGAGAGACAAGCCACACACCTCACAACATAGTTATTATCAGAGAACTGATCATAATCCTCAGTATCCTAAAGCAGAATGCAGTTACTTCTGACCAAGGAAACAGAAATAAGCAAGACAAAGAAATTGAAACAGAAAAAGATACTTTGAAGAAATTGGAGGTAAGTACTAGGTAAGTACTATGGCTTTGCCTTCAGTGCTGTTGGTGGATGGTGATATTGTTATAGGCATAGGGATACAGTTTGTTAATGATGCTCCAATGTTTTATCTCTGCACTGCACTTATCTGTGGTTTAAACTTTTTTTAAATAAGCCCATCAGAGGAGCTAGGATTTTTACCAGTAGACAACTGAATTGTCTACCAGGCTGGATCATGGGTGTAGAGCCTATAAATGAGCAAGGTATTCCACATGGCCAAACATTCCTTTGGTCATTTTTTTGTTCACTGTGCCCTCTGGGTAACAACCTTATGGTGCTCATGTTGTGGTGCAGACTGTGTTCTGTAATGATTTTTCTGTTCATCATGGTGCTGGAGGCAGGCTTACTTATATTAGATGAATAGTCACCCCATCCCACCAACCTCCCCAAATATATCAATGCCTCAAAATGAAGATAATGTATTTGTGGATGTATAATACAAGGCTGGTATGGTGCTTTGTGGAAGTAGCTGATGGAAGAAGTTTTTGAATGGGATTGTAATGAATGTGTGAATTTGTGCTTTTTGTGTTAATGGTGGCGTATGATTGAGTAGAATTGCTTGGATACATTTGGTCCATGATGCTCCAAAATATATTCTCGATACTATCTAGGCCTAGGGACAGAAGTCTGAGAGAAGTGCAATAGAAGAATAGGCCTGGGGCCAGGAATAGAGAAGCCCCTAAGACTCACATAGTGATGAGCAAGGCTAGTCCAGTGTCAAAATAAATTCCATGGTTACTATTTATATTTGGATGGTCTCTCTAAGTACAGGAGTGGTATGCTTAAATTTGAGGTATTTTCTTGCGATGTCATGGTGCATTGTGTACTGGTAGTCCATGCCTAAGCATATACTTATCCTGGCACTGGGAGCTGCATTTCATGCTTTTCCCCATCTCATCTTACCCACTTCATCAACATTCTCTAACTGAGCATAGACACTCGTTAGTAGTGACTTTTATAAGTTTGTGGAATGAAATTGTATGTTTTAAGGCAATTTCATCCCAAAATTTAGCGGGGGGTAACAAAACAGACATGTTGTTGGATAATTGTTAGTAGTGACTTTTATAAGTTTGTGGAAGACTTTTATAAGTTTGTGGAATGAAATTGTATGTTTTAAGGCAATTTCATCCCAAAATTTAGCGGGGGATAACAAAACAGACATGTTGTTGGATAATTGTTAGTAGTGACTTTTATAAGTTTGTGGAATGAAATTTTATGTTTTAAGGCAATTTTATCCCAAAATTTAGCAGGGGGTAATGAAACAGACATGTTGTTGCATATATCCTGGAATTATCCCCTTTTCTATTTTAAAATGGTTTGATTAAAAAGCTGATGCAGTTATGAAAATAAAATGTGTAAATTTAAGTTTTCTGAAAGCAAAAAATACCAAAAAAAGAAAAACACAAGAAAAATCAATATTTAAAATGTACAATTAAAAATTAAATGACACAATTTATTAATGAATCTGTGGTCTCAAATGTTACCAGTATAATATATTTTTGCTAGAGCTGAATGTTTACGAATTACAGCATAGAAGTACTATAATTAGTTCATTAAAAAAGATAGCATCACTTCCTTGTCTTAAACAAAAGAAGTCAATATGTTTTTGAAAAATAGGCTGAATAGCATGGGTCAGATAAGGAGAGATATTGAAAAGAAAATCACAGGAAGCAGGAGAGCATAAATAAAGGAATCTGGAAATTTGCAGGAAGATCACTAGTGAGTTGAATATTGTCATTGCTATACAGCAATCAGTTTAGAAAACTGGACCAAATATGCTTGGAGCCGCCGTGACCATCTATTGCAGAAGAAACCTGGAGTTGCTGTAAAGCTGCAAGATGAAAAAGCAATCCATCAATATGGAAAAAACTAGAATGTTTAGCTAGAAGAATAGCACATCTCCCTTCCCACACCATGAAGAAGTTGAAAAATAATATCCAAGTGATCACCAAAGAAAATGTATACCATTCAGCTCTTTGACCAACCCCCTCCTTAATGTAAATTTACCAGCAGTGAATCACCATCATATAAATTTAAAAGATAAGAAAACTCTAAATAACATTCGAGTTAAATCTGTGTCTATATACATAACTTAAATCTGTGTCTATATAATATATCTCTATATACATGAATGACTTAAATGTGTGTCTATATATCTGAGTTAAATATGTGTTTATATACATGACTTAAATCTGCATCTATATAATATGTCTCTACATACATGAATGACTTAAATATGCATCTATATATCTAGTTAAATGTGTGATTATATACATGACTTAAATCTGCGTAATATGTCTCTATATACATGAATGACTTAAATATGCATCTATATACCTGAATTAAATATGTATTTATATACATGACTTAAATCTGCATCTATATATAAATTGAATATGCTTCTATATATGTGAATAACTTAAATCTGCATTTCTGTACAGGAATTGAATATGTGTCCATATACCTGAATTAAATATGGGATTTTATATATATATATATATATGAATTAAATATGCTTTTATATATGTGAATGATTTAAATCTACATTTATATCCAGGAATTGAATAGGTGTCCATATACCTGAATTAAATATGTGCTTATATATATGAATTAAATATGCTTCTATATACATGAATGACTTAAATCTGCATTTATATACAGGAATTGAATATATGCTTATAAATATATATATGCTTCTATATATTGACTTAATTCTGCATCCATATACTGGAATCAAATATGTGTCTATATACATGAATTAAATATGTGCTTATATATATGAATTAAATATGTTTCTATATACATGAATGACTTAAATCTGCATTTATATACAGGAATTGAATATATGCTTATAAATATATATGCTTCTATATATTGACTTAATTCTGCATCCATATACTGGAATCAAATATGTGTCTATATACATGAATTAAATCTGCGTCTGTATATGTGAATATATTAGAATTGAATTGTTGGCTTCACAATGATTAGATTAAAGGTATTAATCCAGATATAAACCAAAATTACCTAAGAGTATTTTGCAATGGGTATTAATAGACATGTCTACAAAATTAGATATATGGGCATATGAAGAGAATCTAGACTCACAAAAGGAGAAATTAAACTTGGGAAATGATAGGAGAAGTATCCATGATGTACCTACTAAATATCACATGATCACCATTTCTTATGCAAGTACATAACTGTTTTAACACAGGCAAAACTCTCCATACAGTAGTGTCACTCAGTGCCAACAAGAGTAATCATTGGATGCCAGAAGGCTTGTGTATAAAATCCCCATCTAGTGCCTACTCATCCAATATCCCCACTACTGTATGGAGAGTTTTGCCTGTGTTATCCGTGATACATGGATATCTAAATAAATTTCTACTATGTGAATGCTGGCAGAACAGGATGATGGAATATAAATGATGGACACTGCATGATCATCAACAATAAGACCAAGCATCAGAGGAATTAACAATGAGTAGACTAACTGATCTATGGAACCTGAACTGCAATGAACTATTAGAAGAAATGTTTTCCAAATATTGATAGTTAAATAAATTGTTTCACAAATGTAACATATTGTCAGTTTCATTTCACACCATTCGTCAATTGGTGCACTTGTTTATGGGAATCTCATATTTCCTGAGCTATGTCTGGCATAACGTGATCTGAGTAAGTCAGGTTTTAGTGAGCTGGAACTCTGGTGGTGCTGTTTAGGAAACAAACAAATAAATATCTAGATGTTTTCAGTCTCTTTAATGTACATCCTCTGATGATCAGGAAATATTGTTGTAGGGGGAGTAACGTCAGCATTGAGTGATACCAATCATTCTTTCCTTCCTACACTATTCTCCTTAGAAATTAAATTAACCATCAGAGAGTGAAAACACCAGTCCAGTTATAATATATATATATATATATATTGAAACGGAAATCTCCAATCCCTTTCCGTTTCACCATCAAACCTAATGACACTCTCATCTGTGCTAAGTTCGAACCTATTTAAATGTTAATAAATATAAAATTCGTTCATGTCCGTATAAACAGTATTATATATTTACGTGCGAACGAACGCTATAATTAGATAGGATTAGTAAAATTATAGCGTCCTAAAGTTATTTAATATTTCTAAAAATGTTTATTATATTATTTAAGTTAAGAGTAAATTATTAATTTTGTTGTTTAATATTGTAATTTCGTATGTGGATATATAATCTTGCTATATAGAAGAAAGACATGATTTAAAATATGTAAAAGCCGTTATCTAAAAATACTATTAAATGTTTCTTTAAAATTGTTAAAAGATTTCTTGTTTTAAATATATTTCAGGGAAAAGTTTCTCGAAAATATATTTAAAAGCTATATCAAAATATATTTGTAAATTATTTTTAATACATATGATAAAAATGTTTTGTTTTAAAAAAAATGTTAAAAGGTTGTTTTTAAATAGAAAGAGTTTCTATTAAGATTAAAAATAAAACTGGTCAAGTAATTAAAAGATTTTTGGTTGTAAACAAGTGTCATTAACGACCACACCTGAATTGTAAAAGTAAAACTAGTTAAAAATTTACTAATTAAAATCCCCTTAGATAAGATTTAAGTTATTTTAAAATCTAAATTGGACAATTGTTTGCAACGAAAAATCTTAATTATAATAATAGCTTATGGAATGTTTCTAACATAAGTTATCTAAGATCTGAATTATAAATTGAAAAACACTTAATTAAATTCCTGAGTTTAGTGAGTCTTGAGGCGGGAGATTCCGATAAGGAAAACATATAAATACTCTGTATTTTTAACAAGAGAGGACAGCCATATTGTTAGTGAGAGTTGTAGCCAGTCTTCACAATTGTTAATTTGAACATGTCCGGCTAAAAGCGGGCATCTTGTTGCTGTTACTCCGCGGGAGAACGGGGTTTCTCTTGTCGAAATGCCTAAACCACCATCATGCCGATAGAAGAGACGAGCCTAACATAATGGGAAAGATGATGCCGCCCAGTCAAACTAAACCAAACCAACAGCCAAGAACTTGCAGATAAATCATACTGGTACCGTTTTATTTTTCAAACCGCAGAGCTCTGTGTAATTCTGTGTAATTCTTTGTGTAAATAATATTTATATAAGTTAGCTAACTCTTTTTTAAAATAATTAATTTTCCTTTCATTTAAAGTACTTTATAAATGTCTAATTTAAAGTTATATCACTGCGGTTGTGTCTATATTTCTTTACTTATTTTATTTTAAATGCTTATTATATTTCATATGCCAATATTTCGAAACAGTGAGCACTTAATTTCATGTATATTTTAAGAAGATATTATTTGAAAATCTTCGTGTAATTTATTTATAGCATCAACTTTCTACACTGTTTCGAAATCCTATTTTTTTTATTAGTTAAATGATTTAATATGCGAAATGTGGCTCTTGATCAACCAGTTAAAAACTTAACCTTATAGTTTTATTTAGAATTAAATGTAGCCTTGATCATATTTATAAGTATATTTGACATTTAAATTCTTAAGTCCATAGAAATATACTTTCCCTCCTTAAATATTTCTTATCTATAAGTAACTTAATAGATCGAACATGTCAAAGTACAGATGTAATAATATTCCCTTTAGTAGCATAGACATTTATTATCAGGCTACGCAAGAGTTGGTCCCAATTTGATAGAGCTAATATGCTATTAACTCGTATTTCATAGTATGAAATATACTATTCTTTGCTTGGCGGATGTGATCTTATTTTATAAAATTATTCTCGTTTTGCTGCTATACGTAATATACGTATCTTAAGATGGAGCCACAGCATTGCCACACATCTTCTCTTATAGGGTAGAGCAGTAGTGAAGCCTAGAAGGCCAGGTTAGCACGTAAACCCCGCCATTCCTGAACACAATGTTCCTTTTCACCACATTGCGATCGGTTAAGGTACCGGTTTGTCCAAGAACCCTGAAGTTATTTCATCCATCCCAAGACTTTTCCTATTATTGTTTACCTGTCCATACGCTTGGTAAAATCTTATGCAGCCAACTCTCCCACCTTTATATAACGCTTTCAGCATTCTGAAATTTTCTCTCGAAAGCCATGTTGATCGATCATTACTTGAGCTGGTTTATGCGCTCGTTATTAAAGTATATTGGGTATTTTAG
Source organism: Epiperipatus broadwayi (assembly GCA_028023455.1). NCBI lineage: Eukaryota > Metazoa > Onychophora > Udeonychophora > Euonychophora > Peripatidae > Epiperipatus > Epiperipatus broadwayi. The sequence goes on from JAQFVV010012393.1 coordinate 28,792,374, forward strand.
TAAATAAATCCATGATCAAAGTTTAATATAATTATTTATATCCAGCCACAAATATAATAGGATTTGGCTTATCGAGATTTATAGACATAACGTAGTGATTAATTATGTATCAATTGTAAACAATTCCTAAGATGGGCACATGTTAAACTCATCTATGAAATTTAATGATTACTTATGTGAAGTGATTTTGAATTACCAAATGTTTGTACATTCTACGCTGAATACTATTGTAAATAAGTGATATATAGCTATGAGTTGTAAATAAATATATAATTAATTTAATGTATTTCGTTCTCTGTCTCGTTATTGATTTAATTCAATCCAATTCTAATTATCCTTTATAGTCTATATATGTGAAAACTATGCATTAAGTTAAATTAAATTAGTGATATTTTAGTCAATTAAGAACCTTTCTTTTTTCATCAGAGTCTTATTGCTTCTCCGTGACCTATGTCGGCCGTGTGGAAAGAGATATACTACGTGTAATTTCAAGGTGGTCATTCGTAGGGTCGTGAGTCTTGGAATCCTGGGTTACGAGTTGAAGTGCGGTCGGACTCGGGATGTTACAGTCCTAGTCTGGTCAGCTTCGGTCTCTTTTGCTTGGATTCTGAATTCTGTTACGCGAATGTACAAACTTGACTGTTACAATATATATATATATATAAAGGTGAATGCTGGGTGAAAGCTGCAAATCCAAAGTTTCTCATTGATTAAGGTAATAACCAGAAACTATTTTGACATCCTGAACATTGCATCCTTATTTATTCTCTAATGAATACTCAAGTTTACTTAAGCTTACAACTGATTGTTCAGTAATAGAATAAATCACCTCCTAAGAAAATATGTGTTATATGTAAGCAGAAAAAGACATTCAATGTTTTTATTGATTTACTTTTATCACATACGCAATAAACTTGGGTCAAGGCAATTTATTCTGGAATATGGACATTATTTTTATCACATACACAATAAACTTGGGTCTAGGCAATTTATTCTGGAATATGGACATTATATAAGAATTTACCAACACAGGTATGCATACAACAGGGTTAAAAATAAAAATGAAGGAACATCAATCTTCTGGGATCACAAAGCAAGTACAGGCCATGTTTTCGAACCCAGTTCTGCCCAAATAATTTGCACAGAGAAAAATGATGCCAAAAGAAAGGTCAAAGAAGCTTTTTACATAGCAAATGATCTTAGTGCCATTAATAGAAGATAGTCATGCTTTGCTCTCTCCAAACAATGGACTGACTAATTAAAAATCCAAGTTTATTTGCATATGGGTACAATAAATTACAACAGTCTTCATTCGTAAAGCTATGAGTATAAGATTAGAATACTAAATCTCGAAAGCGCTAAGCAGGCATATTAAACATTATAGTATAATTACAGCTTCACTAACTCATGCAAAAAAATCGCATATGTAAAATTACCATTTAGAGTTCAATGATTACTCAAGTTTACTCAAACTTACAATAGATGGCTAAGTAGTAAAAAAAAAAAAAAAATTATATTAAAAAGACGTGTTTAATGTAAGCAGAAAAAGACATACAATGTTTTTTTGGTGCACTCTTATCACAAATATAACAAATTTGTGTCTAGGCAATTTATTCTGAATATGAACATTCAGAGTATAATGATAATTCAAGTTTACTTAAACTTGTAATAGATGATTACGTAGCATAAAAATTAGAATAAATTAAATCCAAAAGGCACATGTGTTGAATGGTAAGCAGGGAAGATAATAAAATATTTTATTGGTATATAAGTTGATGTTTAATGTTTCTAACTGGCTTTGGTTTTCATGGTAGGTTTCGCTTCATTGATTTTTTTAATCATGATAATTGTGACTAATTGATTTTTTCCTTGCAATGATCATAATTAAATTTGAAAATTCTGATTTTAATTTGACTAGAGACTAAAATTGCATAGTATTGCTAAATGAAAATAATGTAATTATATTGCCAAGGGTGTGTTTAAATATAGAATTAGTAATAATAATAAATTTAAAATTATAATTGTCACTGTACAATGTCTAAATGTCTTTCTAATTATTCTTTTTCATTTCTTAATAATATTTAAAGTCGGATATTTGTCAGTTATAAATAAGACATACATGAGTGGGTGTGGTATGTGTTCTATATTGTTTAAATAATAAATAGATATATATGAGATATGACTACAGTATATGATTTTATATTTTCACAGAATATATTTAAAATCAAAAAGAATTATTAACTTTGTTTACAATGCATTAATATTTAGACGATTTTATTTATCATCTGCTAGTTTTGATGGCGGTAGAATTGATAGTGAACGAAAAATAGAAAGGGGGATAGGACAATCAAAAAGTTTTGTATATTTAATCAAATTTCTCTTCAGCATATTACAATTAAAATATGGAATAATATATTTGCTAATAATGGAGTATAAAATATTTTCAAGAAAATTAAATCTTTTTGATATCGTACGAACACTATATGCCAATAATTTCATGATACCTCACCTCTTTTGAAATTATTATTATTATTTTTTTTATGAAATAATATCCTAACAGAATTTTTAAAAAGTGAAATAATGAATGTGTTTGTTTATTTACAAAAGTTTGATTTCAGAAAATTTATTTATGCAGTATAACATTTTTTTTCTCTTGAATATAATTTTAATGTTTTTATTAACCATTTCATTCTATCATTTGCTTGTTTAAGTTTTCAACAAAACCTTATCGATGATAAAGTTACGATGGTAGTAGATATTGCAGTATAACAATTTCCGGCGGCAACAACAAATTATTAAAAATAATCGAACTATTCCTAATTCATAATCTAAGTTGTATATATATAAAATAATAGAATATTTAAATTTCTTATAGAAATAATTATTAAATAAAATTAATCGGTATAAAAGAATATCTGATTTATGAATATGAAAAAAATATATCTACTTCAAAGTCTTTGAGGAACATCAATCGCTAGAAATAAAGTTATTGACACATTTGTTTACGGCGCGGGAATGTACCTTTTTTGATTATTAATGCAAGTTTTCATTATTTATATGTATTAAATTTATACAAATTTAGATGAAGTAAAAGTATTTTAACAAAGTTATAACATATTTAAATATTTTTTTAATCGTTAATTCATAGATCAATATCTATGTATTTTGCTTTTCTTTAACAATATTTGAAATAATAAGAAAGCAAATGAAGATTGTAACTTATGTTTTACAATATTCAATAGATATAAATTAAAAGTAATCAAGGCTGGTTCCATAATTGTGTCAGCGAAGCAATTGTCTCAAATACCGCAAAGAATTATTAAGCGAGAATATATATATATACATTAATTAAAACACTTTTATTTTTATTTAATACAAGTTTTTTTTCTTTCTATTATATTCATTTTCAGTTCAGTAGACCGTTTTCAATAAACTTTTTTAATAACTTTAAAATGTGCAACTTTTAAAAAGACTTGCCTCAGGCGTCAAACTTTATAGCCAAGACTTGTAGTTGATGAATATTAAAAAGGGCATTTGGAGCACTACAATATTATGTAAAAACAGATTTGTTAAATGTCTATAATAAAACCTGTCAATCTTATAATAATTATAGATAATTACTTCGATAAAAATTCGCGAACAATATTGAAAATTTCTTATGAAAAAACGCATATGTATTCTAATAGAGCAGGCCAATGTTATTTTAATACGGTAGATTTTTATTAATATTTGGAAGATGTTATTAATAGTTATAATAAGCAATATACCATACAAATAAAATTTGGATGATAGTTTTTATTGAATTGTAACATAGATTTACTGTGCTTATATAATTGCTACTATTTCATAATTCATTCTTAATTCACTTGGAAATAATGGTTTTCTAATGATTGTTCTCTTAAGAACTGAAAATTGTTTATAATTAATTATTACTTAGGAGAGATACTCAATTTTCACTTTCTTAAACATCAGATAAAGATCATTTCTAGTTATTATTATGTAGTGATTGTGAATAAATTCTCTTACATATTAAGCAACCATACATAATATTTTTTTTTCTCATGTGTCATAGCATCAGCCGGGAAGCAAACCCGCTAACCCGAGACAACTGCTTGTAAAACAGCTATCGCTGACCTCTTGACCACCATACATAATATTAGTAGTAAAGCTAAAGAATTATATCATTCATTTAAAGATTATGCAAGAAAGGAATTTGCTCTTATTATACATGTGTGACTGTTAATATTTACATTTTCATACAGGAAAAGTGAGTGATGGTCAATCCATAACAGATTAAATATAAAACAATATCAACTGATTAGTTTTTAAACAAATGTTTGTTTAACCATGAAAGAAGATAGCATGGAATGAACATGTTGATTATATGCTAAATTGTTAACTCTTAATTATTATTTACTTAATCAAATAAATCAGTAAGACTACATTTCAAATTAAAAGAGAATAATGTTAGGTGAAATGAATAACAAAGATTTTATTTTTTCATTAAAAATAATATTATTTATAAGCATAATGAATTCTTACATTTTTTGTTGCATATTATTCTATATTTTGTTAAACTAAATGTCATTTATTTTCTTATATTATTAAAATTTAATAATTTAATTTTAAACTAATTAGTGCTTTTCATGATGATAATAGCTGTAAGTCTGATCTAAAAGTTTATACTTGTAGAAGATTAGTTGTGATCGACATATGATAATAGATGGGTAGATAGGATGAAATCAAAGGAGTTTTCAAATTATTATTGAAATGTGGGATAAAGAATTATATATAAATTAAAACATAAGATTTAAATTTAGATGAAGCAAAGTGCCTTAGAAATATGTTTAGGTAACTAATATGGATACATATTTTGTTAGAATTATATGATGTACAATTATAAAAATAATGAATAATATATAATAAAATTATTTTATTCTTTTCACTTGAATATAAGAATGGATTATAAAATGAAAAACCTGTGAAAAATATATTTACTTAATCTTAGTTTTTAATTTTCAACTAGAAAGTTTAGTGATGCCCAACTAAATAATTAATATGCATCTTAAAAATAAGATATGAATAAGATTTTATGTTTTACTATTTCCCTCAATTATATTAGAAGTATAAATGATGCTTAAATTCTATTTGGTTATTAATTTATTTTCTCAAAAAGAGATTGCTTATTAATCTAAACCAAACATTATGACCTCTAAATTTTATTACTTTATGATGATCTTCCAAATATAGGATATAGTTATCATAGAAAAACAAGTAATTATGATAAGATAGTGATGACATATAAGTTTTGTTTTTCCATTCATTGACTTTTCATTATCATATAAATAATATTAGAGCTGAAGATTCATGAAACTCACCTCAATTCTATCACTGCTAGAACTTTTTGTGAATTTTAACAAACCATTTGGTTATTTATTTATTAATAAATATAAGTACATATTAATATTATTAGTAGTAATTGCAAATTCTATAAGTATGTACGTAGTTTGCCTGCCAGAAAAGTTGCCATCCATTTTATTTCAAGTTATTCATATTCAGGGGCTTCCACTACATGATATAAACAATACGGTTGCAATATTTACATATTCAATATTTACATTTTTTTATTTATTAAAATGATAAAGCAACATAAAAGTTCAATGTATTGTAATTATAATTTTTTTTATTGTAAATGCAGTAAAGAAAAATAAAACATGATTAAGCAAATTATAACAAAGATGGAGACAGACATCACTTTTCTGGCAAATCTTGTAATTTTGAAAATATTCCACTCTACACACAAAAATCCAAAGAGCTGTAATTAAAATTTGTTTTAATGTAAATTCACTATACCAGCCATAAACTAATCTCAGTGCACTCACGAACTATGTTTTGAAGTCTTCTAACCACATTAATTTCCAAACAGATAAGTGTTTAGAACATGTTCAAACATGACACTGCCATTGCATCTCCATTTGCCCACAAAGTGTAATTTCATGCTCTTATTACACACTTTTCAGGTGGCCACTATCCTGTAATTTTGAAAATATTCCATTGCATATTGTTCTGTTGATAAAAGATTCCAAATTTTAATCATATTTCCAAAAATGATAAGGCAAAAAAAAAAAATGTTAAAAAAATTAGAACATGTTAATGAATGTCAACAAAAAAATAACATTAATTTTTACCACATGTTATCTCTTCACTTCATGTTTGCATTTGGACATTATGTTGTGAATGGAATTTATTAAAAAATGGATTCAAATTTTTTAAAATTATCATTCAATTTAGAGTACATTTGTTAATATTTTTTAATTAAAATTAACAAGCTATACATGTTCCAGGAAAATACAATGTAAACAATTTTCAGGATCAAAGTATTTGTTTACATTTTTTTTCTCAATATGTATAGCTTGTTAACTTTAAAAAATATTAACAAATGCATTCTAAATATAATGTTAATATTAAAAAAATCGAATCCATTCACAACATAATGTCCAAATGTTAATATGAAGTGAACAGATAACACATAGTTAAAATTAACATTAATTTTTATTGACATTTGTTAACACATGCTGATTTTTTTAACATTTCTTTTTTGCCTTATTGATTTTGGAAATATGATTAAAATTTAAAATCAACAAAATAAGATGCAATGGAATATCTTCAAAATTACAGAATAGTGACCACCTGAAAAGTATGTAATAATGGGCATGATATTAAACTTTATGTACGAATAGAAATGCAATGGCAGTGTCATGTGTGAACATATTCCAAGTACCTATTTCTCGAAAGTAACATGGTTAGAAGACTCCAAAACATTGTTTGTGAGTGCGCTGAGATTAGTATAGAGCTGGGATAGTGAATTTACATTAAAAAAAAATTTAATTACAGCCCTTTGGATTTTTGTGTTTCAGTGGAATATTTTCAAAATCATTGGGGTCACCTGAAAATTGACTTCTGTCCACAGCTTTGTTATAGTTTGCTTAGTTATGTTTAATTTTAATTTTCTTTACTGCATTTACATTAAAAAAGTTTTAGTTACAACTCTTTGGAATTTTATGTTTTTTTATCATTTTAATAAATAAAAAAGATGCAAATATTGAAAATGATAAATTAGAGTCAGCTATATTGTTTATACCATGTGTTGGAAGCCTCTGAAAATATATAATTTAAAATAAAATGGGTCAAGCTTTCTGGCAGGCAATCTACATAAGTACCTTTTATAGATATCACAATGAATTTCATTATATTTTAATAGAATAAAAATAGTTATCCCTAAATGTATCTATGCAGATGAAAAATATTCAAAAGCAAACCATGATCAGAGTTAAATAAACCAAATACTGATATAAATAGCACTCTAAGTTTATAGATCAGTCCCCAAGATATACATGTCATTATAAAACAAGAAATTTTAATTTCTTGCTAGTTGCCCAAAATCAAACATAATATAATAAATTTATATATGTATATACAATTAAATTATCATTTGAAAAGCACCATGTAGAACTGCAAAGAGCTTCATAGTATAATAATTAGCATATTTACCTTGCATTTGCATAAACTAGGATTTGAATCAGGATAAGATTAATCTTGAAATGTCTTTAGTCATAAATAGATTTAGGATTTTTTTCAGGTATATAAGTCCCTAGTCACCCAGCTAACCATTCAAATGTTTATCTATTTATTTTGCTAGAGAATAAATGTCCCAAATCAATATGAATTGGTCAGATGAGAGTTGACCATAAAAATAAAATAAATTGTAAAATAGTGTGATTTTTACTACAGACAGAGGAAGCATCATTTTTCTATGTATGCTGAGCCCATGGATATCTTTTTTTTAATGTAGATGTCTTCAGAGAGATTGTTTCAATTCTTAAAAAGTAATCAGACAATGTTTCAATGAAGTATAACTTATTTGTTTTTTCAGGACTAATGCATTCTTGAAAACTACTATGACAATTCCTAAAATAATAGTGAGAATACACACACACTTCATCATATTTTCATTCATTTTTTTTGTTATTAAAATTTTGACTCATAATAGATCAAATAACAACATTGTAAACTACCTCCAATAATTTTTGGATAACTAATTAGTAAACTAAATTGCAAGTAAATAGGAAAAAACTGGTAAATTTTCTCTCCATAATGCAAAAATGCATTGTCTTTCTTATATAAGTATATAAGCATTTATTATATTTTAGAAATATACATTACAGTTGCAATTATGATGCATAAAACATTCATTATTTTGTTGCCATGCCACACAAAAAATGATTAAATCATTCTGACATTGGATCATTGACTTCATTAAAATGTACTGTAGTTATATTAAGTGGATATTAGGTATTGCTCCAGATAGCAGGTGAGGGAGGAATCCCACAATGTATATATAGTAAAGTGTGATTTGGCAGCTAGCTAAATGTTTATGATTATAATTGGAGCTGATATTTCTCATATTTGTTTATATATGTAAATATAACATTATCATTGATGTTAGTGCTTAATTTTAAACTATTAGCCAAATTTTAGTTTCCTAATCTAATAAATGATTATTAATAATCATTTATATAATTAACTAAAGTTGATATTTATTATAGAGTACTCCTAAGAACTATAGCTTTTGTAAATGCCTGATGATAATTTTAATATTATAAAATGATAAATAATAATCATCACATAATTATTTGCTGATGGAAGTTATTTAAAACTTCCATAGTTATTAGCTAAAATGGATACTTAATAATTTTTTATGTAATGCACCAAGCTCCATGAAGTTTTAAACAAGTTAACTGTACATTGATAAATTTATTACAATAATTGCAAATAATCATCTATTTTATGTTCCCTTTACGACCTTCATATAAAATATTAATTTGAAGTATGCTATGACACAGATGTGCATATTCAAAGAATAAAAATGAACATTAGTGATCATAAAGATGTTACATTTTTTTTAAGAGACTGTCATGATTTAGCAATATACAAGTATTCTCTTTATTCATTTGTAATTAAATGTTATAAACAAAACTGCTTTTACAATCATCATTTTATTTTTGCTATCATTAAGTATTGTATTTAGGAAGATAAAACTTTGTTATCTCAAAATATTTTAAACAGTGCAATAAATGTGTTAAATTTATTATATTGAATTATTTTGGCTATTTCCAAACAGTAAAAAAAAAAACAAAAAACTTATTATGACACAATAATATTCAAGATATAAGAATATATTTGGATTGTTTTCAAAGAAAGTTGTGAGTAATAAATAAATTACTACTTGGTATGATGATAATATAGGCATATAAGTTTGCTTATATTCTCTGCTTGAAAGAGGTAGATTAACTAGTTGAAGTTTTCAACAAATGATAACACTTATCATTGATAGTAATTTGCATATGTCTGCCATTCTCAGAAGACAAATTATTTTAGCATCTAAATTTTACAACCATCAACTTTAATGAGCTTTTACATCAAGTTTTTTTTTTTTAATGCTAAATAGTTGGCAGCTGCAATAATGTATTAAAAATAGTAACAGCAATATTAAAAATAAATGATAATTATTAATCAAAGCAGCCAGTTATAAATCAATAAATGGATCTAAAATAGATTATCATCACTTTTCAACTACTTAGATAATTTATTATATCATGTATTAATTAGAATTCATTTCATAATAAATATTCATTGTTTTAATTGGAATTGATTGACTCTATAATAGACAGAGCTAAGGCCAATATGTGGGTTAGAGGTACCTTTGCAAAAGTTAAATTCTATCTCTCCTAATCTAATGAAATAAAATGTGTAAATTAAAGCAAAATAAATTCTATAAAAGTCTATTTTATAAAAGATACAGGAACAGTAGAACATTAAAAAAATATAATTATTTACATTATTTGCATTCTTACCTTTTTATTTACATATTACCTTTAGCTTTAGTAGCTTAGCTTTTGAAGTCTGGACAATCTTGCAGTTCTATCCCCCATCACAAAGAGAAACAAGAGTTTGTTTTGTTTATTTCTTACATAATGGCTTGTCTGCATTATCTTTTCTGGAGTACAGTAATTATAACAAGGCTGATGTAACTCTTAGATCTATTAAGTCAGCTTTAATCAGCATGGCAATTAATTTGTTAATAACAGTTCTTGTTTTTTTTGAAAATTCATTAGTTAATTACTTTTAATTAAATTCAGAATCTCTCATGCACAACATATTTACATTTTCTATTAACAAAGTTATATTCCTTCAATAATAAAATATTTACACTGTTATTTAATTTGTGTTTATTATTTTTTATTATATACATATTATGCAGTTTGACATTTAAATTTTTTATACCCGCATTGCTTACTTAATAAATTTGTAGAAATCATTGATACATATTTGGACTTTTAATCTTTTATATTATGGACTAATTACAAGGTTTATCTAAGAAACAAACCTCATAAATTCCAAATCTAACAAAAAGCAGATTAGTAAATCATGTAATTGGTATAAAAAAAAAACCTTTAAGATAACACCAGAATAGATCCCAGAATTCCATATTCCAGTCTGATATTTTTACTGCTATGCTATACTGAACATATTATACTGATACTTATAAATTATAACTGATAAACTATATGACTGGTATCCAATATACTACAAAATTGCCTTAATTATTATGAGGCAATATTTTTTAAATAAGTTTATTTTTAAATAAATTTTTAAAAAGAATATGTCATTTTTATATAAATTTCGATATTTAAATAAAACTGATTTGGAAATCTAAATATTTTATTTATGGGCATGGCAATAATATTGGCATCAGCATGGGATTTGGACTTTCATCATTAGATTTTCAATATGGATGGCTGAAAAGTTAGAGGTTGGAGTGGATTGAAGCCTGTCCATTAAAATATGAGGATTTGCTATCTTAATATATAATGAGCATTGATTATATATATATATGTGTGGGAGATGATAATCTGCACCAACTGATGAGTGCTGGTTTAGCACAAAATATGTATATTGGTGATTATTTATTTTTTCTACATGTGTGTGGCCATGTGTATCAGTTGTATGAGATAGTGTGGATAGATGGAGGGTGCTCAAAAATCTGAATTCAAATCCCCTAGACATATTTTATTTACATATAAATTTTGTCAATTATTGTGGGGAGATAGTGCTGGTCTATTTTCATTTAGCACAATGGTAGAATATATAATATGTTGTCACAAGATTTAATAGAAAAGCAATACTCTTATATTTAAATAAAAAGTATTCACAATCGGAACATGTTTTTAGCAATGGAATGATTCAGAAATCTAAACATATAAATTTTATTAATTATTTTGGTGATATGGTGACCCCAATATTGAAGCATCTTTGTGACTCACATAACTTGCATACCCAGATGCAGCAGCCTTGGTACAGAATATAATTCTAGTTTAATTGCATACATATTTATTAGTTTATGTTAACACAATCTTCAATACCTAAATAAATTATATTTTTTATTTCTACTCAAAATTGATTAATTTGAAGCCTTACAGCTTTATCTTCAGTAAACTTTAAATAATTGCTGGATATATATTTTAAGAGAATTGATGCTTTATTTAAGTAAAAATTGGGGATTGATCAGATAACTATATTATATAGCTGGTCTTTTAAATCCTTTTGGCATTAATTGTTTTATGAAATCACAAAAACAAAAATTTGCTTGGAGTTGTACCCAATTTATGGAGATCATTAGTTAATTGAATGACATTTGCAGAAATTTACTTAAAAACGAATCAGAGTATTTAACACCCTCTATTAGTCTATAGTGAAAATAAGATAGAGTATGATAAGACTCAGAAAGTAAAAAAAAAAAAAGTATTGGGCTGCACCAAAATGTATAAAACATACATTGGGATAAAAATATTTTCAGTCTAGCTTAAATGAAATAGTTAAAAAAAAAAAAAGATAATTAAGATATCATTTGGCTAATTAAGAATGTGTTTAATTATAGCTGGTTGTGTAAAATTGATGAAAAAATTGAGATAATATATTGAAAGATAATATTTATATGCACTTAGCATGCAATGGTAAAATTTGATAGTTTTATTTCGATAATTTAATTCTGATAAATTAATGACCGAAAAAAAAAATCAGTATTGGATTTATAAAAATAAGATTGTATTTTTTTTTTTTCATATGTCAAAGCATCGGCCGGGAGGCGAACCCGCAACACCCGTCTGCAACCAACTGCTTGCTTGCAAGTCGGCTGCGCTGACCTCTGCAACCAAGAACGCTTGACAAAAATAAGATTGTATTTGATTGTCTAATGTTAAATATTGTACGTATTATGGACATATCATTTAAGATAATCTGTTTCTTTTCTTTAATTTTATTTAATTCTCATTTTCTAATTATTATGAGTCTTTTGTGTAGTTATTCATTCCAATTAGCTTTGAACTTTTTTTTCTTTGTCCCACCTTATTCATTATATTGTTTATGTTATCTTTGTTTTTTCAATAATTATCATACTTATAGTTATTACAATTAGATGGTAATGATGATCATTTCTGTAATATATTACAATTTTGATATTTAATTTCATATAAATGTTTACTTATATATATATATTGTAAAAGCCTCTTTTTTCGAGTCATTCAGTTTATTTAAAATTTGAATGATAGAAGTAAATTACAAATGAGTGCGTTTCAAATCTAATTATATATTAAAAGTAAAAATAGTGGACATGCATTAATTATAAAATTTAATTCTACTATATATTTGTATAATTATAGTGAATTGCTTGAGAGATCAAATTATGTTTTACCTAGTGATAGACTGATCATTTGAAGTTCCATTCAATTAGTCTGAACCAAGTTTTTTAAATTTTATTTACAATACTTGGCAGAAATCGATTTTGAAATCTTTAGTTCTGAAATTAATCAATGACTACTTGAAAAATTTATAATTTTTCTGTTCAGTAATGCTATTTCCATTTAAATAAATATCTATTAAACATTTCTTGTTTTCATTTATTGGTTTCCTGGCATAGTGATTAGCACATTCATTTCCATTTCTCTTTATTTGAAGCCCAAATCCAGGCCAGGTAAAATTTGAAAATTTTGGCATACATTAACCAGGCTTGGCATTTTGTTTAAGTACATCTACTATTTAACACAACTATTCAACTAATCTTGTTATTTTTAATTATATAGAGATTAAAATAAAAGATGAAAAAAATCACTACTGTTCCTCTCATTCATTAACTGATAAGTCTGGTGAATAATGCCTTTTTTATTATTCTTAGACAGTTGGAGGAAAAGCTATTGGAAAAGGAATATTTCAAAGCTTAATGGCTTCGGATGTGGTAATATTAATGACTTACATAACACAACCCTTGGAACTTAAAACTTTAAATAAGTGCAAATTTTATTATAAAATTTTAGCAGTATTGGCAGATATGTGTGAAACATTATGCCTCTTAATTTTTCCCTGTAAAATATTCATATCTGTGACTAAATAATTGCAGTTGTAGTCTTAAACTTAAGTTTATAAAAAGTTTAGGATTTTGAAAAACCAAACACTATTTTGATGTGATTCCATGTGGAAACAATTCATTAGATTACATAAATGAAAATACTAAGCAAATCAGAGAGCATTTCATAAAATTGAAAACTTTAATAATAAATCGCGTAAGTGTAATCATTTTATTAATATAAAACACTCATTTAAGTTAAAACTCTAAAATTAATATAATAAAATTGTTATAATATAAACTAAATAATAATCAAAGACTATTGGTTGATTATAATACTCTATCTGCTTTTAGTCAAAGAATGAGATCATTTTTAATTAATTAAAGTTAAAACTAAAACAAAGTCTTGTTAAATTTAGTGTTATTTGTAGTGTGAGTTTCTGTAGAACAAGTCACAAAATGAATATAAAATCATGTAAAAAATGAATTTAGTGAATAATAGAAAAGATAAAATTAAAAATATTGACATGTTGATAAAATATTTTTCAAACATTTCGATGAGAAAGCAATTAAATAAGTATTTAAAGAGAAGTAGAAAAAATATATTAAGAAAATATATATAAAGAGCAAGATATAAAAAAAAATAGAAAAAGAAAATGAATGATAATTTAATGGAAGAAATTAGCTAAGAGTAGAGTAAAGATTTTAATGTTTAATAAACTAATTTATATTTTTAAATACAGTACTTTTATTTTTCCGTATTAAAAATAAGTTTACCACAAATACATAAAATAGTCATGTGATGTGTAAGCACCAGAAAGGACAGCTTTAAATTTGATGCAGGAACCACAGCTGTCAGGCCGATTAATCAACCACTTTACTAAACTCCACGGAGCGTTTTATACTATAGAATTCATTTTACCGTAATATTCATCACATACAGTAACATTAAGGTTAATTTCTATTTTTTATTAAAATTTATTACTTTACTACAGATTTCTATTTTTATTTTTAAATCAATGAATAGTTTTTTTAATTAAATATACATATATGTTTTTAACTATAATAATAAACTATTATTATTATATCACAATTCTTTTTTTACATTATCTTCTTTTTTCCTTACAATTGATGTGATATGATGTGATGTATTATGGCTTCTCCTTAAACGAAGTCAAGAATATCTCAGCAATTATAATCTGATATACACTGCCCTCTATGGGAAATTGAATGAAAGTGAAGTTTTAAATTGATTTAAAAGTTTTTAAAATACATTTTCAAGTCCGACTTTTTTACTCTTTTTTTACTACACTGATGATTATTTGGTATCATCACATGATCTTAAAAGTTAATTTGAAAAATTTACATTTTTTTTTTTTGCTGTTGGTGTTTGTAATAATTTAATTTATTATTAATAATTTTTTATTATGTTTAACAAAATTATTTTAATTAAAGTTATCTAGTTAGTTTACACAGTTATTACAAACTATATCATGGTTCTATAAATATGATCACACTATAACGTTATATTTATATATATGGATTTACTCAGATCAGATATGATCATGTTTTTTGTTTTTTTTAACTCCAAACAAAAAGTCGGAAATAGGAGTTTTTCATATTCAAATTATTAGCTGTCTATAGGTACCAGGAGCCTGTTTTAAAATATAATATAAATATAACTTATTAGTATGCACAAAAGCAAATATTAAATGAATTAATAAAAATAAAATGTTATGTAACTTCTGCCAGTTTGATTTACAAACTGTTAAATTATTTAATTAAAATAGAAATAGTCTTTATTTACATTACTTATTATTTAAATGAATGTAGTTTGAAATTTTTTGCCTAAAGATAGGTTGAATAATTAAGCATTACTGATCTATAGTCAAGTGATAACATTTGACCATTGTCATTGTCAGACAGTATACCTATCATTCTTTGCCATTCACTTAATATACTTGTTTGTTTTTATCTATATAATAATTCTTTAAATTAATATTAAAAATAATCAAACAATTAGTTATTTAAGAGGACATATGATGTTTATGTTCAAATGTGACAGTTTGAACTTTGATTCAGGAACATATAGTCCTCAAGTCTGTCACTAATCAGAGGATTGCAATGTCTGTGCATACGTGATTTAACTACTTTGTAGATATGCTAAGTTTTCTATTTGGGGCTAGCATCAACAATCAAACTTCTAGTATGCTAAGAACAAGAACAGAAGTTCCTATGCATACTGATTATAGGAAATTGCTAAATTTTTTTGAATTTTGATTTATAAGCTTCTAATATATACTTTAATGAGTTCTGCAGTTTAAAGTTTCATTTTCAGCTCAGTTTTTAATATTCAAGTACAATTTTTATATAATAAAATTATATGACACTTCTTTTTAATTTTGGAGTGATTATAAGTGTGTATATTGAGATTTATCTGGAAACAAAAGTATTAATTAGCAGTAGGATGTTAAGACAAAAATGATATTGATATAAAAACATAAAAATAGTTTCAGAAAATTATAACTAAAAAGGAATAATAGAGGTATTAAAGAAATTGAAAAATAAAAAAACAAAAAGGAAACTTTGATTAGCTACTGAAATGATACAAAATATCAGGGCTATACAGGAATCATTATTGATTTTAACAGCAAAATTAGAATTAAAAAAATGGTCACTTAAGACATTCTAGTGTAGTAGTACTGCAGCTGCCTTTCAGCTTCAATCTGATTTTGAATCCTAATTGAATAAAACATGAAAAAAATTCAGGCTACTATCAGATGGGATTTTTGCTTCAGGTAATTCAATTCATAATCTAGATATTAATCATTAATGGACATCTAGCTTTATCTAACTGAAGGATAAAAAAAAAAACAGAGAACAACTCAAACTGCATCATCTTGACACTTAGAAAATTTGGAGAGTGATGCTTTTTTATTATTGTTCTGTGAGGATTGTTGAAAGCTTTCCCCCTATAATAGATTATTTAAAGACACTTTTCATTCTGTATTTTATCTAAGAAAATATCAGAATATTGTATGACTATAGGAGTAAAAATAGATTTTAAAAATAAAAATAAAAATAATATAAATTATAAACTACTGATAATAACATCAGTAATTTACAAGATTTTTATTTATATCTGTATTTTTTCCTTTTTTTTTTTTTTTTAAGTGTCATAGCATCAGCCGGGACGCGAACCCGCAACCCAGGCAACTGCTTGCAAGTGCAAGGCAGTCGCGCTGGCCTCTCCATTTTTTTAAAAAAAAAAAAGCATAGATAGAAAATAAAAGCATTATGAAAAAAATATACAAGAATGTCAGGGAGATAGATTTTTAAAAAAAGGGCGGGGAGGAGGGGGAGAATGCTTATTAATCACTACTCAGTTTATTGAAATGTATACTGAAAAGATTAATGATAAAGTGAAAAAAAAATAATGTGGCATAAATTAGTAGAATTAGGAATGAGTAAAGATTTGTTGCAAATGATTAGAAGTTATATGTGAAAAATGAATGATTTCATAGACAGCTTTTCTGAGATAACTTCTGCACCAAATGAGGTTGAGTTTGCAATTGTTGATTCCAATTCCTTGGAGATGGATTTGATTATAGATTTCTGATTTTGGAAATATTGTATCTGACCTGACTTGTCTGCTCAATATGCTGCACAATGTCACCAGATGAAATTGCAGAAGGAGATTCCAAGATTTTCTACTTGAATGAGTAAAGTTAAGATTTCCAATATTTCTGATCCATCTTGATTTCTTGGAACTATCAAATAATCTCTATCAATGAATATGCCACTACTAAATATCTAGTTCCCTCATACTCTTCAAGGAGTTTTCACACCATGAACCCCAACAAGGGATTAAGGTTTATGAAGATCTTGGTGAATGGATATTTTGGCAGCTGACTTAAGAAGAATATTACATCTTTGAATGAAGGAGACATAAAAAGAATTTTGTTTATGTTATTTTTCACACCAGTACTAATTATAGACAAGTTTGCTTTGTTTATGTTTCAATAAAGAATGGGGATTGTAATGAATCAAGAAACTGTAAGAGACTGTAAGTGATGACTGCTGAGTACTGGCTTTTGGCAAACCTAGGGAGAATTTTCCTAGTAGTAGGAAATGGACCACCATTAAAACCTGAAATTACAAAGGTTAAGTCTGGATTTATGATCTGTTCACCTAGCCAAATAAATAGTAACAGATTGTTTTGTGTCGTAAGCAAGGTGAGAGATATTGATCTGCTTCCAAGCAAACAAATCATCAACATATTTCAAAGTAAAGTCGTAACTACAAGATGTTATGTTGCGAGTTGAAGTCTCCAACATTAATTGATGGATGGATGGGAGAGAGGTTTGAATTCATTCCAAGATAGATATGGAGGCTTATATACATTGAATATGGAAGTGCCATCAAACCTGACACCAATAGATTCCTCAAGATTACTGATTGAGAAGTTGACATTTGATCTCACAAAGAGAGAAATACCATATTTGGGATAGCATTTGTAGATAATCAAATTGAATCCAGAAATTTTGAGTCTGTAAGTGATGGTGTTATCAATATGGGTTTTTTGAAAAGCTAAAACATCAATGCATTGTCTTTCAAGAATTTTTGAAATAATTTCAGCCTTGGACTTTGTTAGGTCTTCTAAATTGAGTTGACAAATAAAAAAAACCATTACCAATGTTTCTCTTGCAATTGTCACTGGTATTCTTAAGGTGAGACAAAGAGAGTATACTATGATTGCCAAGTCATATAGTTGATCATTATTTATGCAGCTATTGACCCTCACTCTTTTAGCCAGGGCATGGTTATCCTCCATAGTACTGCCAAAGTTTCACTTGCTATTTATTGACTTGAGATTCATATTAATGAAACATGGAGGTGTTCTGATGTTACCAGAAGTCCATGAGTTGAAGCCTTGAAGTTTAGTCCCAAAGATACCACTTTCTCTTTCATATCCAACATTAAAATATATAAGAAATGGAAGCAATATTCCAATAATATGAGGCTTCCTAAATGATATATTATAATGAACTTGAAAACATTTTCATTTGGAGAGGGGGGAGAGGTAGACCTTGGTTACATTATAAGGATTGTCTCTGATATTCTAAAAAACTGCAGTATTATTGATTGTTTTCACTGGAAAGATATGGCAGAGAATAAAATACATTGAAGAACTGCAATTAAACATGTTGTTGTAAGTATTACAGAAAAAATCTCACAATATATCAAATAAATAGAAAAAGAATGGACCAGAATATTCTACCTTATTGATATATTTGTGTTTCACTGATTGGTTTATACTGACATCACAAAATTCATCTTTAAATGTTTTTTTAAAATCTTTTTCTTCTAGAGCTGTTTTGTGAGTGCTGTTGACAAAGGGCAAGAACCGAGATAAAGGTAGATTGATTAAAATATTTTTAATGTATGATCATGTGTAAAAAAGTGTGATATTATGGTTGTAAGACTAAAATCTTCACCATTTCATAGCAAAGTAAAGCAATAAAAATATGGTTATTAATTTTTATTTCAATGAGTTAATTGTTGGAATGTCTTAGTTATGTCAAATATATTCTGTAATTAGCTATAGCAGTTTATTTCTTGAATTTATTTGCAAATACATGAATGATATCAAACTTCACTTTTATTGCAATAATAATATTAGGCTAAAATAGCATTTATTTCAAAAAAATAAAACAATTATAGCATGTTGTTTGTTAAATGGAACAATGATACTAAATATTATTTAGCATAATTTTGAAGAATTTTATGATGTAATAAAAATCTTGTGGTATTGTTGTTAGAGTATTAATCTGATTTGCTCAAGATCTAGTTTTCAAATCTGAAATGGAGTTTAATAAAGTTATTCATAAAGATAAATAATCTGAAAGTATTATTAAAACTTCAATTATTGGTCAGTAAATAAGTATGTAGTTATTCTACTTGGAAATACTGACTTATAAAATGAAAACATATTTCCTTATAATTGAATGAAGGCAAACACACACACTAATGGTATCGAATTCTAATTTACCTTTATAATTTCATCAATGTTTCACTATGAGAGTTATTAAGAGCCTCCTTATATGCAGTAAGCTATGTAATAAAAAATTATTTTAATACTATATCAATTTTTTTATTTAGCTTACACAAACTATTATCATATTATAACTTGGCATATGAATATTTATTTAATTGGATTAGTGAATGATTGCTAATGTGTATGAATGTAATCTTTAAATAAGAATAGTTCACAAAAATTTTTAATAAAAAATCCACTACTTGTAAATATTTGTATAGCCAGATTTTCAAAAAAGTATCTAATATTACATTGAAGATAATGGTTTCATTTAATTAACCAATATCAATTACTCAACTGAGAATTGATTCAGGAATTTTTAGTTTTGAGTTATCTATTCTACTATTCTACTAAACTGCAGAATAGTTCACTCTTTATTGGATTAAAAAAAAATACAATGTAAAATTTTTTTTAAATTTTATAATAAAATATTTTCAAGAACAAAAAAGAATAAAGGCAAAAATTATACTTGTTTAAAAGTTATGATAACTATTCCTTCATAATTCAAAACCAAGTATATAAGCAAACTGAAATTATACTAACATCAAATTTTTACTAATTTTTTTTTTCTTTCAATTTTTAACATAGTGCCTGTCATGTACATTTGTCAATATTTATTTCACTTCCTTGTTAATTATGAACACATCCTCAATGAATTCTATATTATAAGCATGTTAAGTAAGAATTCAACATGCCCAAACATCTACTTCAAATTCAAACTCATGTTTGCACAAAATACACACATAACAATATATTAGAGAAAGCACAATAATATATCATAGTTCCTATTATATGAGGAATGAAAATGAAGTATTTTTGGAAAAATATATTATAATAATAATAATAATTATTATTATTATTATCATCATTTTTTAGTTACTGAAAAAAAATGTACATTTGAGCACCAAAATAATAAATTGAACTTTAATTAATCCAAGAATTACTAGTTTTTAAGAAAGTTTTCTAATCCTATTCTAAATTATATGAATCAAAAAATATTCTTATAGCCTATTATTTAGAAGGTCATGTGATACTCAAGCACTTGAGTGAAAATTGATTCATTATAATTTTGCTATTAACTCCACTAGTCTATTATTTCAATAAAATATACAGAATGAAGACTAATATTCACTAGGTTATGTTATGCCCAAACCACCAAAATAAAGAGACTTGATACATAAAATTCAGTCAATTGAGCAAAATGAGAATTGATTTACAAACCTTTTGCTCTCTAGCATGCCTATTACACCACTGTACTAAATGATGCAAGGAATATTAATAATAAATTATTGCTTAAAAAGTTGAATTAGAAATTAACTCTACTAGGCACACAATAATACCAAATTCACAGGAAAAGTCAGTTTTGATGAAATCTTGCATTTTTCTAATAGACCTATCTTGGTAATCTATTCTTAAATAGTCATCTTTCTTAGTGGGAGAAAAATTTATGACAATAGTACATAAAAGTTGCTAACATAAGCAGAAAAATAAATATTTATACTAATTACTAGTATTAGATAAAAAAACAATTATTTCATTGTATTAATAATTAATGCATTAGTTTGCCAGCCCAAGGAGTTTTTTCAGATTGCATGAGAATAAATTTTAAAATAATTTGATTTTATCAGATGGGTGTTTTATGAAAAAACAGTATTGAAGTAAGTGACTTCATTAATAATAAAGTGTATATGACATATCTATAGACACTGAGCTTATGAATAACCATTACCTTTTTTAAATAAGAAAAATAATTAGACAGAGCAGATGATCTTTAAGATATGAAAAGGTAAAAAAAATAAATGGAAATGTCATTTTTTATTGTAAAATTAAACTAATATACTTCTTTTTAATAATACTAAAAACCAATTATTAAAATAATGTATTATATTATTATAGTATATATTATAGTTCAGTCTACTGAATAGTTTCCAATTCATTGACACATTTCCCCACCAGATATTAGGAGATAAATTGCCTTACAGATAATGTACAAAAACCATTAACAGATCACAAATATCAGAAACTCAAATTATAATTTCACTATTTGAAATTAAATGTATGTAAATAAACATTTTATTTTTAAACATCGCGCTATATAAAAATAAAATGATTTATTTACATACATTTAATTTTAAATAAGAATGACGTATCATAAATTCTAGTAAATTTCATTAGCGTCTTTCATTCAATTTTACTATCTAAAAATATATCTAAATTCGTCTTGCGTTGTTAGCCGAGAGGTATCGTAGCCGCCATGCAAGCAAGTAGTTGGTTGCAGACGGTTGTGGGTTCGCGTCTCGGCCGATGCTGTGACATATGAAAAAAAATATATATATATCTAAATTAAGGTCGCATAGGTCGCATTTGAATAGTCACTCAAAAATCTTTTTAAAGAACTGAAAAATTAGTTTTAAAATATGTATTTCTAGTGTGGCCCCAAATAATTTTTTTTTTCAGATCCTATAATAAAGTCAACCAGATGATTTTAAGTCAACTGGATTTGATTTTCATGGGTGTAATGAAGTCTCAGTAATATATACTTACAGTCATGTGTGATGTACCTATCAGCTCATAACTTTAAAACTAAGTCTCTGACTTATGTAGTTAATGGCTAAATACAAATCATGTGATTTACTTGTACTTGATAATAATAAAATTAATCATTAACATAAAAAAACAAGTTTTTAATATCTTACATATATATTTTTTTTGTTTTTGCAAAAATTCTCAAATTTTGACTATCTTTTATGAAAACGGAGACAAAGTTTATGACCAAAAATTATCATATTATACCGACAGTACTAAGAATCGTACAATTTACTTATGAAATTCAAAAATTCATTTTGTTATAACTTTGTTTAGTTGGCATTTCTTTATATTTATGTGATATTCTAATTATGTAAACTTTTGAACACAATATTTGTAAAAAAGTTAAGGTCATTTAGAAACGTCTTAATAAGCAAAAAAACTAAATTGTTATGCTTGTAAATAGTATAATTAGCATGTTATGTAATTTTTATAATAATCGTCTAATTTTAAAATAGAATAAAAATTATCAGATTAAAAAAAACATAAATAATATGAACTTGGAGCTAATATTGATAAAAATAATAATTAATATTGATATTTTTTAGTATAAAATTTATTTAATTTATATTTGTAGCATTTTATAATAAATATTTTTTTTATGTATACATCGATTAAAATAGATCTAATTTTAAAATATTAAATATAATTATACAGCTTTAAGTGATTATTTATATTAAATATTTAAATAATTCCAGTTCATCTTTCTTTTTCACTCATAGTTCAAACAATAATTTTTATCTAGAATGATCGGAAGATAAAAAAAAAAAATGCAAGAAGTTATTTATCTTATTGTTTTTTTTGATCTATATTATATTTATATATGTCTGTTAAGTTCTTTGTCTGAAAGAAGGTTGAGGTGATTAGTTCTAAGAGTACAAGACCATTTCTTATTGTACCCTTAGATAATTATTTTAGCATTTTAAATATGAAATTATAATATAACAGGATAAAATCTTTTACATTATTAAGATGCATTAAATCTTGCATGTGTGTGTGTGTGTGTGCATAGTTATATCAGCAACATATATACATATACTTGTACATTGCTTTACAACAGACATATGTATATATGCAAAATAACCATTTTGAACATAAATAACAAATGCACATATTCATCATGTCTGTTAAGCATTTATATATTATTACGAATGCAATAGTTAATGAATATTTCAGATGATAAACATTTACTAATGTTGTTGTGACTTAAAAGCACAAAAACTATTGACACATAAGCCCCACTAGAGGGAGCCTGGGATTCCAGTTTTCGCTGTTTCAGGCTCCCTGTTCTATTCACCAAAGTCATAGTCCATTTTTGGATTCATAAACAAAAAGGTTACCAAAATGTAAGTGAATGTCTGTTTTATTGTTTTTTTCATCTTTAGAAGAAATTTTGAAACAGTTTGCATTCAATGATAATTGAAATTATCCATCGTTCCCTTTATGCAAATGGATGCCATTAGAAAGAGACAAAAGCTAGCTTAAATAATTCTTGGAATCATTAAAATATTATAAAACCTTTTAAAAATAATTTTAAATGAAACCAAATATTTCTAAAAAGAATAGACACTAGAAATCCTAATTTTATTAATAGAATAAACAGGAAATTCATTTGCACATCAAATCTCATAGAAAACATGGAATATAATATGTTAGAAATGATGGTTTTAAGAATTTTATCTTTGCATCAGATTTTAGCAGTGTTAAACAAGTTTCAATTATTAATTCAATCTCAATTTTGGAAGTGAACATTATAGAAAATAACCTAAGCTATCGCCCTGCTCAAAAATCAAATTTCTCCGATGATCAGGACAGAAGTTATCACTCCCCTTCCGGTGGATTGCTCCCCCCCTAAAAAAATCAATAAATAAAAAGTTTTCAAATCAACACAGAACTACAATGAAGCGATTCCTGAGCAAAAAAATAATGATCTAAAGACAAAAATGAATACAAATGATGTTTTAGACCTAAACAGAAACTTTGAAGCTACAAATTAATCATACTTTTTAAGCAATAATTATTGAGAATTTTCCAAAGTTTAACAACAAACTTTCAGATTATACTCGTATCATTCATTACTAACCAAAACCTAAAATTCAATCAAAAAAAACAGAATCCAACTAGTATCAACAAAGAAAAATCATTGTGAACCCTGAAAGACTTTGGTTGGTGGGTTTAGCAGCTGCTGTGAGCATTTGCAGACACAGGAGTCTGATGATGATCAAGGGCGGATGTTCAGCTCCATTGACCT
This sequence comes from Epiperipatus broadwayi, assembly GCA_028023455.1. NCBI lineage: Eukaryota > Metazoa > Onychophora > Udeonychophora > Euonychophora > Peripatidae > Epiperipatus > Epiperipatus broadwayi. Next base: position 28,816,767 of record JAQFVV010012393.1, read on the forward strand.
CAGTGTGCAAGATGATATGGACATATTATTTATTCCCATGGTGTGCATGTAGACTACATGAATTAAATGTTGTATTGGTGGGTGTGAGTTTGCATTCTTTTTTCTCAAGTATGGTGATAGTGGTCATAAGGGACTTGGTTCATTTGAGGGGATGGTCGACGATCATTGTCTAGCCTGGGAAAACCTTCCGGGAGGGTGAAAGTCACTACCTTCACATGGACTTCGCCACAAAGGGCTACTGCACCCCTTGATGGATTATTTGATAGGTCAGTGTTCATTTGCACTCACTATCATTAGGTTTTATTTGTTAGCTTTAAATTTAATGCATTTGTAAAGCGGTTGGTCTATTTTGAGCCACCACCATTTTTTTTTGTAACATGGATGGAGTTCTGTTTTGTGGGCATGGGTCTGCACTCCCCCCTTTTCTTCAGGGGTGGCTGGTTGTAGACATTAGGTATCTGGTTTATGGTGTGGGCTGTTAACAATTTTGCCACTGCCCAGAACACCTGCTGGGGGACTACACAGTCAAAGTTGGTGCTATTCCTGCTCTGGTTGGCTGCTGTGTCCCTGATAGACTGGTTTTGGGCAGTGTCGATCTGGTTCTTTACTTATTACTTCTTAGTTTTTACCTAAGTTGGCTTTCCAATTTTGGGCAGGTAGACCGATTGTGGTCCCTGCTCATTTGGACTGCTAATTGGGAGGCAGAGGTATTCAGAATAGTCTTGACATGGCTCGGCTGGGGTTCGAGAGTCTATTGCTTGGTGAACTTGGGCCTTGGATCTCGCTGCCTGTTGTGGTGGTTGGCACAATGTTGGACTTCACCCATTCAACTGAAGCATTTGAGTCTTCGCTTCGGGGCCCCAGGGGTGAGACCATTGGGTGATGGTTAACTTCTTGATGGCCGGGCCATGTGGATCCACATACAGATACACATTAATCACATTACAGCAATTTTTATGGATGTAATTATTTTTTTGAACATATGTACATTTTACCTTGTTACACTGAATCACCGTGTAATCCTCAATGGGTAAGTGTACCCAAAATTTTTGTAGTCTTTTATTAATAAAGGTTACTTTGGGAAAAAAAAACTATTGACACATTTAATATATACTAAATACTGTTATAAATATCTCATTTAAATACTTTTATGTACAATATTCATATGCACACACTAATATATAATGGATATTTTCACATTTCAAACATACAGTCGGGACATTGGAAAACAACATGCTAATGGCTCTGAATAAGACTGGTATATTAATAGAAAGAGGACAAGTAAAGAAAATACATATATATATATGTGTGTGTGTGTGTGTAATATACAAATCAATATATTGTAACCGTTCGATTGTTGTCCCAACTACATAATATCACCAAAACATAAGTGCGCTAAGAATTGTAACCTCGATCACCGATCAATTCCCGCTGCACATTGTCAGCTATTAAGAGCTGTAACCAAAAGCATATCATGCCATCTATATTATGCACCAAAGACCACAACCAACATCTGGAGCAACTTACCACAGACCAAACTAATGATATAACATAAACTTTTTATGATTTAATTTGATCGCAGCCAGGGTGTACCGCGAAGACCTATCATAGTAGTATGATAAAATACATTAAACAAATTATAAGTATGTAATGTTATTATCTTTCAAACCTTAATTTGCGATTTTCATTGTATGAGACCCGATGGCCGACCATGTACAAGATGGCATAATTTGTGGAACTACATAAGATTATGAAATTTTAAACCATCTATATGATTTTTAATACAAATGCTAGTCCAGGTAAAGCTTTGCAATAAATAAACATAAATACTTGGGTTCTTTTTTTATAGTTTACTATATCACTGAGACTCTTATTATACTGACAAATGACAATTTAAAAACGTTAAGTAAATATATTCAATCATGTCATTATCTGGTAAATCTGTTTACAGGTTTAATAATCAATTTATATTGTATACTAGAATCAACTACGCAAAGCTAAAATGATGGAAAAGGTAAATGGGATTTTATTGTACCTTACACATCATAAACTACCAAAGACGAAAAGCATCCAAATGTTTTCTCAAAATATCACTAAACTCTTATATCATGTTGACGATAGTATGTACTTCAATGTATGCTCTATCCAAGGTTTATGATTTCTGATTTTACGAATGACAAATAGCAACGGCACAGTAAGTTTAATTATAAATCAACGTTTATTTACAAATTTATGAATAATAAGTAATTAATTCTAATGTTATAATTAAAGACATAAATAAACAAATAAAATAAATAAATTATAATTCCATCGACTTTCTTCAATAACATATCATAGGTACGGTTTTTAAAAACCTAATCATACCTTATATTTCAATTTGATATAATGAATGTATTGAGGAAATTATACTAAATTCAACATCAACTCATGAAACATCCAATGTCATTTCCAGATTCAATAAATCTATACCGTAAACTTATAATAATATAATAAATAATATTATATCTGTAGGATTTAGCTATAATGCAATCATTAAATAAAGTGAAAATTTAAACTTACATTCAGGTAAATAATAATCAACCAACAGTTAATTATTATGAGGTAACTTGAATAGAATGTCCTGCTACAATTTAATGATCTAACTTATAAATTATACTTACAAATGGAAGAAGATGATTTAGCAGAATAACTAAAATACTTTGCCCAACTTATATCTATGAAGTAAAACCATATTCCTGTGGATGCATTCATCTACACATAGGAATTAAATAACACTAAACGCTTTGTGGATTTATACACCATCATAAAGTAATAAGTATAATTACACAATTCCGCGGATTAACCACCAGTGCAGGAATGAGTGTAAAATACAAAAAAAATGGCAATTAAGTAATCTGCGGATTAACCACCGGCACAGATTAATGCCTTTTAACATTATAAAACAACATTACTATTTACTTCACATTAAAGTGCAAAATCATCCTCCTCAGTTATTCTGACCATTCAGAAAACACTAACATTTTAGCAAATGTGGGTTCTTGCATAATAAAATGTTACACTAATCAGGACAACTAATGTACTAACTTATCTTGCTTAAAATAAAACATATGTAATATAATATAAGTAATATTAGTATAGGAATAGAAATCTGGAAAGACTCACAAAATACCTCATGAAAAATTGATACATCTCATAAATTCATTTAGTACTTTTCAAGCTTTTTCGCAAGCGCTATTCTCTTGAATAAGTATTTTATTCAACCCCTATTAATTTAAACTTAATAAAATATAACTTATGAACTTCACATGCAAGTTCATATAACGATAAAATTAAAGTAATGCATTATTCATCAAATACATAAAATCGAACAGGTGTGTGTGTGATATAAATTAAATGTATAGCATTTTATAGTTCAATACATGAATTCTAGCAGGTGTGTGTATCACAAATTAAATTGTATAGCATTTTATAACTACAAATATGATCCGTGAAATCCATGTACGATGTGTCGAACAATAAATATACGAAGTAATAGCTACAATTATAGTTGAATTCCATACATGTAATTTTATCCATTTGTATTAGTTATTATAAGCACTATTAGATTAACGATTTTACGTGGCTCCATAAACATGAAACAATTCCAAAACATGACACGCAGAGTTTAAATGAAAATGTTTTTTCATAAGTTATTAATTTCTACATTTCTCTATTAAAACTGTTCCAAGTTTATCACATCCATGCTAATATTTATTTATCCACGCTTAAATCTAGGAATACTAATTATAGCAATTAATTTAATCATTCCAAACTGACGATAAAATTAGAAAATAGCTTTGATTAATTATTTGAAGACTGTTTTTATTATCCAAATGGTAAACAAATTAACTAGCAAATATATTACTGGCATTGCAAAGTTAAATATCAATCAATACTATATTTTTTATTAAAATTATAAACGGAAATATTAAACTATGTTAATAACTTTAACATTTTACTTTAATTTAAACTTCTTTTTTAAAAAGCAAATTTTCATATTTATAAAACTTCTGTAATTAAAATACTTATTTAATTTTTCCAAATTGTAGAATAATAAATATTTTAAAACATACCAAAATCTTGCAATTAATTCTGCTTTTAAACTGGAAAGCTCCGACATATTTCAAATGTAATATTGGAAAATTATTATTAGCGATTTGATCCACCTGGCTAGACGACTTGAACAGACTTTTAAATTTAGCAATTCATCTTATTATTAAATACCACTATGTTATTTTTATGTTTATAGAAAACTTTGTGGTAATCCGTTTACTTGTTAACTATTTTAAAATAAGCTTATCATATTTACACCATTTGCCTTTTTTTTCTCCCTCCAAAAGCAACACTATCAGACGATCTTTTTTTTTATTCGCGCTCCTTTCTTTTTTACATTGAAACGCATACGTAATTACTGTATTTATTTTTAATAATTAAATTTAGTTGAACAAATGGTTTTTTTAATTCAATGGAAATAATTTTTAAGACCATTTTAAACAAATAAAAATTATTATTATTTTTAATAATATTTTACCAAATTTAATGTGTTGTCAAAATTTTTAAAAAGTTAAACATTTTGATATGAATTAGTATATGGAAAGAAGCAATTTAAATTTATTAAAATAATATAGACAACAAGTAAGGCAAAATATTACCCATTCTCTCTAATAAATTATTTTGAATATAAGAGAGTAATCTGTTCAAAGTGCAAATCAAGCCAATCAAATCACCAAAAGAAGACAGAGAAATTTTTATACCAGTTACATCAATTATTATATTTTATACTAAAATATATGGTTACAATATATATATCAAAATATAGTAAAATTTACATAAATTATATTATTTTTAGAAGTACTTTCGACTATACATTTATTAAAATCTTTATTTTCAAACATATAGACATTTTAAAACTTAATATTGTCATTTATACCAAAATAATTATATCCAGCTTTAATCCTTTTTTAAAAAACGATAACAAACATTGATAAAACTTTAGTGATTTTAGATATATCTTTTGTCCTACCTTATTACTTTCATTTTTTTTTATTAAGAAATAAATTTATTTTAAAAGTTACATGAAATGTGGTACATATATTGCTTGAAATTAAGGATTCATGGGTGTCCCACTGCATGCTTTGCCCTCACAAGGGACCTGGTCATATTCAGTCCTGTGATTTTGTCTGCACTGGTCTATCCCTGTATAGTTAACTAGATTTCATGGGATACCCAATTATTTATGACACTCTGGCTATTAGATAATTAAAACCAAGGTTTGTCAGATGTATCACATCACTTTTTGCATTGCAGGGGTGTTTTCATCCCTTGCAGACATGAATCTGCAAATTTAGGGACCTACTAATCCCTGCAACTTTGTCAACCTCGATGGTGCATTTAGGCCACCATTTGTAGTTGTCCCACTTACTGCAGCACATTATAGTTTGGACAGAATTTTAGTAGTAATGTTTGTTATCTGGTCTAGAGCCATCTGCTCCCAGGTATCAGAGAACAGTTTAGCCAGGGCCATTAGGTGATCTCTAGTTCTTAACTTAAACATGAGTTCCATGAAAACATAACATCAATAATACATCACTTTTTATGTTGGGCTGGAATATGAAGTGACACCTGGTGAGCCATTTTGCAAATAGTATTATGAGGCCATCCGGATTGTGGTGAAAGTGCCACTCTTCATTGCTTCACATATATTCAGAATAGAGGCACATCCTGACCGGACACTAGAATGCAGTCTTGTTTCAAGATCTATGAATTTCTTGCAATGAGAAAAAGTGGGTCTATTGTCTCTTCATCTTCACCACAGAGGGCATATATTGGAGCAATGTTTTTGAACCCTCTGCAGTCCACCATAAATTGCTGTGTGGGAAGTGCATTGAGTTGGGTATTTTTTAATGAAATTTATTAATTTGGGCTCCATGGCCCAAGATCTAGCTTTCTTAAGCAGTGACCTTATGGATACATCTAGTCTTCCTGGGTTTTTTTGCTGTCTGGGATACATGTACATAAATGTGCCCCAATAGGTTTTTTTGTTGCTGAATGGCTGACCAGTGTCCAGTATGAGCCCTGCCATGTAGACCTTCATTTCAACTATCCATTTGCTTTTTATAGGCAGTGGGGTGTCAGTAGATTCTATTGTACTGGAAATTTGAAGTTCTATATCTGTCTCTTTCAATGCCTTCAGTACCACTATTACACTTTGCATGTATAGTACCTGGATTACATGCAATCCAAAACCATTCAAATCTTTAGGTTTCTGCATTTTCCGAAGACTAATGCAGACTATTCTGTTTGATGTTTTTTTCCATAGCAGCTGTGTACATACTGCATTAATGGTGTTCTGAAAGGTCTGGGTTGGTTTGATGATTGGAAGGTAGTATGCGATCTATGGGAGGATCAACATATTGAGCGGTATCATCTTGCCAGGGAGTGACAGGGAGATCAAGGACAATCTGCTAATAACTTTTTTAATCTTCTCTATGAGCATATTTTGTATCTGCAGCCTCATTGCGGATTTTGACAGTGCCACTGGGAAACCTAGTAGATTGTGGGGTGTCCCAGTGAATTTGGATGTTAGGTTCTTTCCTTTGTTGATTTGCCAGACCGCAGTTTTTGTAGGATTAACTTTTAGGTGATACTTGGCAGCATATTCATCTAGGAGTTGGTAGAGCTGGGAAAGGAACTTCGCAGATGGAAGGATGATGATTACATCATCTACTTATGAGATATGATGTTTCACCTTCCCAAGTGCTGGAATATATATACCAGGTAACTTGCCCTCTATTACCAGGTAACTTGCCCTCTATATTCTTTAAGAGGGGATCAATGTATATGATAAAACACAGGGTGCTAAGCAGTGACCCCTGGGGTATGGTTATGTATGGCTGAAACCCTGGGGCAAGAGAGCCATTCAGTTACATGAATTGTTCTATTGAGCAGCAGGTTGGCAATGATCTTAACATATGTCAAGGAGACCCCATAGCACCTGAGCACAGTAAATAGCTGGCCAGGCACCACAAAGTCAAAGGCCGTCGCAAAATCCAGCTGGACAACAATGGGTTGAGATTTCCTCTTTTCCCTGACATATTATGCCAGTGTCATGAGTTTCTTGACTGCATCCCTTGTAGAATGGCCCTTACAAGCAAAATGGTACTTAGAGATCTTTATTAGCAGCAGCTGCTGTATCCTATCATTCTACGGTTTTCATAAGGAGAGGCATCATTGAAATTGGGCACAAATTTGTAAGACCAGAAGGATTTGTTTGATTTTTTAGGAATGGTACCAGAGCAGTTGGGTAAAAGTCAGGGATGGGCTGAAATTCCCCTGCTAACACAATGATCACTCCTAGTACCACAGGCACTGTGAACCTACACAGGTGGATAAGGATGAACCTTGGCATCCCATGTAGACCCAGATGGGTGTTTTCAGGATACTCCAGCAGTTGCTGAGTGATATGTTCTAGCATGATACCATGGTCACTCATCTCCTTATTCTCCCACCAGATATCTCCGATACTATATGGCTGGCTCTGCAACTTGGCCTTGAAATGACTATGAATCTTACTTAGCATTGCATCTCCTATGAAATTGTGGTTACCTATCATGATCATGGAAGGCATAGGTCTTTTCTTGGCACCAATTGCCCATCTTAGATAACTTTGTGTTCAGTTGTTTTGTGCAGACAGGTGTACTTGATCACGATGTATTAGCCTAGCACCCTCTGTCTTTTTCTGTATTGGCTTTTGAGGCTTAGAATCTCCCCAACCCTTGCTCCCATTGTTGAGAGTTTTGTGACCTCTCTGCCCAAGGTGTCCAACTCCCTGAGTAGCCTGATCGGACCTTTGGTGCAGGAGGTAAAGGTGTTAATTAGCCAACTTAGAATGCTGACAAAAGTTGACCAGGCCTGGAGCGGTGGTAATGTCAGAAGCCATACCTTATGGAACAGTACGTACACCTCTGAAAAAATCCACTCAGGAGGGTTGGCCTTGTTTAGCATCCTTATGGCCTTGGGTTGGTGCAGAGGGATTAGCAGCACTTGGTTTAAATTTAGAGATATCAACATGGCAAGGTGATCAGTAAATGGCACTATTTGAAATGTGGCATGTAACACATGGTGTAATTCAGAACTATAGAATAATAAATCTATGAGGATTGCTGTAGATAGTAGAAAGAGTACGCATCCTCTGGAAAATAGCCTCTCCACTCAACAGCACATGGTTGATGAGATGCAGGTTTTTGAGAGTGAATTTGCTATAAACCACATTGAAATCGAATAAAATAATTGGTGACGCTGCAGAAGCTACAATGGAGTTAATTCTGTTTACCAGAGATGAAGCCATGATGGCACATTTATTGAGATATATATACATTAAAATTAAGGTATAATTTGCAATGGTTAATGGTTATTTCCACTATCGATAGATCAAGATTCATGTATAAACTTCTAGTATTGTCTAATTTACATTTTTTTGCTAATTAACATGGCTACTCCTGAATGAGCTGTGTCAGCTGGGAGGTATTATTGGACTCTGAATTGACTCAAGATATTATTAATTCTGTGATCAGAGTTTTTGTGTAACTTTGTTTCACTGAGAGAGACTATGTCAAGGTATGACTTATCTAGCCACCTCTTTAGCATGAAAACCCTGTCCAGAGAGTTTAAACCCCTGACATTTATGCTGCCAATGTTCAAAATCATATCCACCTGTCTACATGGCAGAGGCCAGTCCATTAGTCAATGCACAGATCATCAGGTCTGATGGTTGAATCACTGGACCCTGATGAATTTTCCTGTTGGAATTGGGTTTTGTTGTGTGGCAGGGCAGTGTGCATTTGATCCTTCAGTGTAGGCTCAGACCACTCCTGGTTGTTCGACATTGGCTCATTGTCTCTACCATGGCTTTCATAATTCATGATGATCGATTTAGATCCCTGACACTCCGGGTCCCTCCTATGTTTTTTGTTGTCTTTTTCCTTTGTGGTTTCAGCTACATTGAATAATCAAAACGAGACCACCTTTAACAATACCCATAGTTCAATTCAGATTTCCCACAATTCTGTTATCTTAACATTTGATGACTGGCAATTCATTAACATTTGATAATTTCTTGAAATCAACATAGCCTCTTTTATTTTACATTTATTATGACAATGTTCAATTTGAATAATTTTCATATTTTATAATCAAATTTAAATCCATATTGACAAGATTTATTATGATTAAATATAACAGATGATGAAGGTTTATTTACATATATTCCAGATTGTTTCTCTTTTTGAATTCTATTATATAAAAGCATATGCTCTTTTATTCTCTTCTCAAATGTACACTTAGATTCACTGATGTATTGTAAGCCACATCCACATATCAATTTATATATAATAGAATTTTGGTTAAACTTTGAATTTTAGAGTTATTAAGTAATCTATTTGTATTATTTTTGAGAAAAGGGCAATATGATACAAACCATTATAAATTCTCCTAATAAACTTGACCTGCTCATCAAATATAAATGACATTGAAATCCATTTCATTTTGATATTATTTTTATTTTTAATTTTATTATATTGTTAATTCCTTTTAAATTTTTTAATAATATTAATAATAGCATTTTTATAATAACCAATTTTCAACAAGTCATTAACAAATAAATGTACATTTTTTATTTTATCACTAGAACATTTGCACAATTTTTCATTTCAAAATAAGAATGATTTCGATCCAGACAACTTATGACATATAGGTACTAGTGATTCATATGGAATAAAACCTCTAGTTTCAATTGGTTTAATTAACATAAGATAATCCAAACTGTAATTCTTACGTGTAACTTGAATATCCAAGAATTTTATGGAATTGTATTTCTTTTCAGTTACAACGCACTTTATATCCTTAATCTGATTTAATTCATTAAATAAATTGATTATTAAATCTTGTTTTCTACAAATAAAAACATCATCCACATATCTATGATATACTTTAATTTCTTTATATTTCAATTGCTTTAAAATTTTACTTTTATAAGTTGATATAACAAAATTACAAATTTGAGCAATTGAAATATCAAGAAATTAAAGTATATCATAGATATGTAGATGATGTTTTTATTTGTGGAAAACAAGACTTAATAATCAATTTATTTAATGAATTAAATCAGATTAAGGATATAAAGTGGGTTATAACTGAAAAGAAATACAATTCCATAAAATTCTTGGATATTCAAGTTACACGTAAGGATTACAGTTTGGATTATCTTATATTAATTAAACCAATTGAAACTAGAGGTTTTATTCCATATGAATCACATGTACCTACCTATATGTCATAAGTTGTCTGGATTGAAATCATTCTTATTTCGAAATGAAAAATTGCGCAAATATTCTAGTGATAAAATAAAAAATGTACATTTATTTGCTAATGACTTGTTGAAAATTGGTTATTATAAAAATGCTATTACTAATATTATTAAAAAATTTAAAAGGAATCAACAATATAATAAAATTAAAAATAAAAATAATATCAAAATGAAATGGATTTCAGTGTCATTTATATCAGATGAGCAGGTCAAGTTTATTAGGAGAATTTATAATGGTTTGTGTCATATTGCTTTTTTCTCAACAAATAATATAATAGATTACTTAATAACTCTAAAATTCAAAATTCAAAGTTTAATCAAAATTCTATTATATATAAATTGATATGTAGATGTGGCTTACAATACATCGGTCAATCTAAGAGTACATTTGAGAAGAGAATAAAAAAGCATATGCTTTTATATAATAGAATTCAAAAAGAGAAACAATCTGGAATAGATGTAAATAGACCTTCATCATCTGTTATATTTGATCATAATAAATCTTGTCAATATGGATTTAAATTTAATTATAAAAATATGAAAATTATTCAAATTGAACGTTGTCATAGTAAACATAAAATAAAAAAGGCTATGTTGATTTCAAAAAATTGTCAATTGTTAATGAATCGCCAGTCATCAAATATTAAGATAACAGAATTGTGAGAAATCTGAATTGAACTATGGGTATTGTTAAAGGTTGTCTCATTTTGATTATTCAATGTTATATAGTTGATAAAGACTACAAAATGTACAGTCGAAAGTACTTTTAAAAATAATATAATTTATACAAATTTTACTGTATTTTGATATATATATATATATTGATTTGTATATTACATATATTGTGGAATGAATACAGATATCAAACTTAATTTATTATACACACACACACACACACATATATGTGTGTGTTAAATTTAAAGACATTATCTCATTGGAAAAATATGACAGGACAAAATAAAATGGATTATTACAATTAGATAAAGGGTTCTTTCAAAAGAAATATATACTAAAGAAGTTAAAATGTAGCATCACAAAATGCCAAATAAAGAGTCTAATGAGAAATGGACATGGAAAAATACAAATAAAGTTACCACAAAATTTGATTATATTTTAACTAACAGAGAATGTGTGTTTTAAAATTGTAATATTCTTAGTAGAATCAACATAGGAAATGATCATTGATTAGTTGGATGTAAGATGCATAATAATACAAAACTAAAGAAATGAAAAGAATCAACATAGGAAATGATCATCGATTAGTTGGATGTAAGATGCATAATAATACAAAACTAAAGAAATGAAAACTATGAAAAAGTCATTACTAACAGTTGATATTCCTAACCTTTTAAAGTATTCCATAGAATTTAAATTAGAACTTGCAAATCATTTAAAAAAAAATTAACTGATTTTGAAAATGGTGCTCAATTTATTAAGAGCTGCAACAAAGATAGCTAGAACAAAAAAAATAGCAATTTACCAATAATTTTTTTTAAGAAGACAAACCAATATATATATAAAAAAAAGGAATATGAAAATATATAAAAGTGAATCATATAATAAAGACTTAATAATGATATAAAAATATATAATTGTGAATTGGCAAGGTAAGTTATAGAAGAAAATAAAGTTCCAAAACTATAAAAAACTTCTTGGTATTGGAGAAAAATTCTTTTTGTAATAAGAAAAAAGGATGAAAGTATTATTGAAAAGAGAGAGATATCATAAAATTTATGGAAGAGTTCTATAAAGAATTATGTATTAATAAAGAACAAGTAAACAAAGTATCTCCTACAATTGCTACATTTTTTTAATTGCCCAGCATTTTAGATGAAAAGTAAAATAAGTAATTGTGGACAAAATTATAACCAAATGTCTAAATAATATGGACAAAATTATAACCAAATGTCTAAATAATAGATATACCATTGATATTTCAGACAAATGATAAAGTAGATATTAGTAATTACAGACCTTTCAGTCTTCTATTTATCTGCTTTGCACAAAATATTTACTAATATAATTACAACTTATTTACAGAAAACTTTGAATTTTGATCAAACAAAAAAACACATGATACATTTAAAATGTGATTTAGCATACGGAATTATATCCAAACATTGAGAAAAGTAATAAAAACATACAATGAATATGAGTTGCTATTGTGCTTCAGATTTATAGATGATGAAATATGTGATTCTATAAGCATTTCTATGATGATTAAAACAGTAGATTATCAAAATATAGAGATGATATATGCAACAGCAATAATTATATTACATAGTGATACTAAGAAGATAAACAATAAGAAAGATATATATCAAGATAATTTTATATTTTCAAAACTTTTTACAGCAGTTTTTAGGGAGTAAAATAAATGGAGATTATTTAAGATATCTAGATTTTACAGGTAATATAGTTGTTTTTTGCAAATAACGTTTCAGAGCTTCAATAAATGTTGCAAGAGTTATCAGATAAAAACAAAAAAGTTAGATTGAAGATAAATGCTAAAAAAATAAAATAAAGTAATATTCAATTAATTTTCTCAGAAGAAAATAAAGATTGATAATAATGAATTAAAAGAAGTTAACAAATACAAATACTTTGGCCAGATCATTAACAAAGATAAATCATAATGAATAAATTGAAACATAAAATTAAACTTGGTAAAAGTAACTTAATATTAAAAAGCAATATATCTATGGTTTGTATATTTAAAGAGAAAGGTTTTACAAAGATGTGGAATCAGCTCTTCTTATGGATCTCAGACTTGCACACTGAACATATGAATGATACAAAGATTTAGGAATAACAAGAAGAGATCATAAACAAATATATAGGTGAAAGAACAACTAGATATCACCAATATTATGAGACTGAGATGAAACTGTTCTGAACACATTTCTAGAAGAGATAGTACTAGATGGACAGTTGAAGTTTTAAATGGGATCCCAAGAGAATTAAAAGACCTAAAATAGATCACATGCAAGCCGGATGAATGAAATAAAAAAGTTTGCTAGCATGTTGTAGAGAGAAGCTAAGGATCAAAGTAACTGGACTAAACTTGAAAAAAAACTTTACTCTCTAATGGATTGATAATAGATTAAAATGAAGTTGATAATGATGATGAAGAATCTTATGAATATTGAAGATTATATTAAATTATCCTATTTTTATTACAGTTATTAACCTTTCATTTTAGATTCATTTAGATTATACAATGAAATAAAAATATTAGTAAACAGTTTTTAATTGATAAGATTTAAAAAAAAACAAAAACTTAAGAATTAGAAATAATTGCAGCTTTCATTTATTTATTATAGCAATCACACATTTCTCCCAACAAACTCTGGAAGACTGAAACAAAAAGTGTATCATATTATATTTTAATATATATATATTTTAAAAAAATCATCATAGTGGAGACATTTTTTTTTTAATGTGAAGTATTGTGAAATAAATGATTGGTCAAAGACCACTTAATACTTTCGAAATAAATTATTTACATTATTAATAAAATGTATAAAGTTGAAAATGAAAACTAATGGTGCATTATAAAGTGTATTTATATGTTGAATCTGTGTTAAAGACCTTAGGACATCCACATACAATGTCAGTAGAGTCTGATAAGATAAATCTTGAAAATATTTTTTTTATATCATAAGAAGGCTTAGCTTTTTCTAAGTAGCTGACCCATAGCCAACCTAACTGATCACTCACTATTAATTAGGTTAGGGAGATAGCATAGGCTATCCAATCATTCTAGCAGACTCTTTATAAATTATATATATTGTGTATGTTTTCTTAAAAAAGAAACATAAAATTAATCTCAAAAATTAAGACAAAGAGTTTCTAATTTTAAAATATATCAAAATTTTGTTTAAGTATGCCAAGTGAATTAATTCACTAATTCAATTTTATATTCTCACAAAAGTATAAGATATAATTAGTCATATTAAGAATACATTCTATACCATAGTGTATTATATCTACTTTAAAATTTTATAATCAACTAAATTTAACAGTGTGCTTTCAAATGAAAATCAATTAAAATAAAAATATCCACTTACTTGAGAAATTCTTCCATGTCTTGAGATGTAACGGAATTATCATCATGTCCATTCATGCCATTATTAATTCCATTTTCTGTAGGGGTTGGAGGAGCTTGTATTTGTTTAATATCATTGGCTGGTGGAGATCTACTTTGTTCATTTCGTTCAAATGGAAAATAGAGGTAGGGAGAACCAGCTAGAGGATGGTTGGCTAAGGCTTCAGCATATGACCACCCCAGCTCACGATCAAGCCTTTCAAGTTGTTCAAAAGCTTGCACAACATGATCTTTGGAAATACCACTATTTCTAAGCCTGCGAATAAGTTCAATTTGTTCAATAGTAAAGAGAGGAGGTCGGCCTGCCATATTAATTTATACTGGAAGCACCAAAATCCTAGAATATATATATATATATAAGAATGTGAAAATAGATTCAAATCAATTTTTTATAATTTTTATTAATATATAAACATATCAAAATTATAAAACACACACATAGGCATATATAATAAGATTTGATACTGAAACGGCAAATAAGCATCCTAAGTAGATAATTTATAATAGTCATTCATACATAAATATAAAAAAAGTTATTGACAATCAATTCACTATACATATTTTAATCTGCAACTAAGTTATCCTGGAGCCAAACATCTTAAGTAACTCAATAAGCAGATATAAAAATGTTTATATTAGGAACACATAATAATATTCAATAATGAAAAAAAAATCTTTTGAACACTATATATATATATTAAGCCAGAGATTTATTCTATGAAATATTATAAGTATAAATTATGAACAATTCTATGTAGACATATCCACAATGCTTTCAATTATTACATAGTCACATTAATAGCAATGTAAAATTATAGCAAGTAACATTTATGATGCCAGTGTAATATTTAAATACTCTCTGCAAAAATGTAAATGATTTAATTTACATAATCCACTTCTTATTAATAGTATGTGTGTTATTGGCTGTTTTCTATGCTTTATTAACTTTGAGCTTTCTGTCATTTCTCTCTAAACATACTATATTAGCCCTTAGTCTTTAATAGCATGTGTGTTATTGTCTATGTACCATGTTTCCTTAACTTTGCATTTTCATTTCTCTGTGAACACACTTTACTATCCCCCAATCTTTGAGCCCCTGGGGATAATATAGTGTGCTAAGAGAGAAACAACAGAAAGTGCAAAGTTCATTTCAACAAAAATTTTATTAACAATAAATAGTGATTACATACTAATAAAGGATAGATAAATGAATAAATTGTACAATAATATGATTGTATAATGTTCTATTTGTCATCTGGCTAGATTTTGTTATGAGAGTACAATTGTTATACTCTTATGTGGTTAGGTATAGTGAAGAGATTATAAGAACTTGTTTAATGGATAAGCATTTTTTATATAAACATGAATATTTTCGTTTAGAATTTCCTATTCTATAATTCTGGGTAGGTGGGAGTTGATAATCAGGAAAAGGAAAGAGCAGTTAAAGACCAGGTGTCATCAAAGACTTTACTGGAGGCCAGGAGCTGGTCACGTTTCTTGATTTTTTTGAGCGTTTGATAAAACAATGGTATGATTTGTGGCAGGGGTAATTCCATGAGAGTTTTGCATCTCACTATCCATATGGAATAAAGGACAAAGGTAGAAAGCCTTATTATTGAAAAAAACCCATTATGAATGGCATTTTCAAGTGAGAAAATCATATCAGGTCTTATGTTGGAATTGATTATAATTATATCTTTCAGTGTTTTAAGTCTTGGGCACCGGTGTATAATATGGTCTATGGTTTCATCTTCACGAGCACACAGACCACATATAGGGTCAATGCTGGTAAAACCTCTTCGGTGATAAAGGAACCAATTCATGGGAAGCGCATTAAGATTTATTTTAAGGATGAAGTCAAGGAATTTGGGTTCCAGACTCCATCTTTTGAAGTGTATAATGAGTCTTTGGTTGGTTACTTTTAGGCTGGTTTTAATGGGTTGTTGATTATAGTTGATTATATTGTATGCTTCCCATAAGGTGATTTTTTTGTTAAGGTTAAAGGGCATTATTGGGTTATAAAGTTGTAGGTGGTCTATTAGGGAGGCTATCCATGAACTGGCAGAGGGCGGAGGATGATCTGTTGGTGTAATTTTTTTAGTAATGTTGGAGTATCCACAGGAGAGGATCAGATTATGTAGAGTGTTGTGGGTTTTGTGTAAAATGATTGCTTGTATTGAGTGGAATGACAGTCCATTGAACCTGCATGGTCGTTGGATGCCTCGTAAGCTAATAGCAACTGTCCTTCCTCTCCAGAGAAGTTTGGTACATAATCGGTTGATTTTATTTTGAAACTGTTTAGACACTTTTACGAATGGAAGATAATATGAGATTTTTTGGCATTATGATCATGTTGAGGAGGCCAACCTTTCCATATAATGAAAGGTATACTCTAGAGATTGACATGGTGATGGCTTCAGTTGAATGGAGGATTGAATCTTGAATCTCTCTTGCCATTGCAGTTGGAGTTTTGAAGATTGGGAAACCTAGGTATCTTTGGGGTTTTGCAGAAAAGGGAGAGTTGATTTGTTTACCAGACATAATCTTCCAGATGGAAGATTTGTTAGTTTATTTGTAGGCCAAGTTTCGCTGTATTTCTGTTTAAGATGTTCATGAGATGGGGAAGGTATTTAATGGTGGGAAGAACAACCATGATGTCATCTATATATGCAAATACATTGAAGTTTTTATTGAGAGAGGGAAGGAAAATTCCAGGGAGGTTTTTTTTCTATATCCATCAGAAGAGGATTGATGTATGCTGTGAAGAAAAGGGCACTGAGTGGAGATCCTTGAGGGATCGACTTGTATGGCTTGAAGCCTGGTGTGATCTTGCCATCAAGAGAGAGAAAAATCTCTCTGTTGTTGAGCAGATTGCTGATCATCTAAACAATCCCGGCTGGAATGTCGCATTCCAACAGAATATCCAGGAGGATATTTATCTGGACTGAATCAAATGCTGCCACAACATCCAGCTGGACAGCAATAGGTTTTGATTTACGATGTCCTCTGATGTAATTGAATAGTGCAGTTACATTGGACATAGCATGCGAGGTTGATGATCCCTTTTTTCCATATTGGTTTGACGAGATATGGCTAAGGATTTGAGTTTGGAAGAAGCATGACATATAGTCAGTAATGTGCATGTTATTAATAAAAAAAAAACAACTGGTATTCCTTTGTCAAAGAAGTGGATTATGTACCTTTTAGCAGAGGGTATTTAAATACCATCTTGGCATAATAGATGTTATTTGTTATAATTTTACATTAATATAAAAATAACTATATAATAGTTGAAAGCATGCTAAACATATTATTTGTGGTCTTGCATTGGTGGTTGAGAGGTCAGCGCAACTGCCTTGCATTTGCAGGCAGTTGTCCGGGTTGCGGGTTCGTGTCCCGGCCGATGCTATGACACTTAAAAAAAAAAACATTATTTGTGGATAAAATATGAATGTGCTTACATTGCGTTACAATTGATAAAAGAAATTAAATAATCCTTAAATTATGATATATAAGATGTATATAATAAGGTTAGTTAATCAAACTACTACAAATTATGTTAATTGATAAATGCTTGTATTCAATCTCAACCAAAGAGACTATTAAACAAGTTTCTGGCTATTGGTCAGTATATTCATACTTATATATGGATGGTTCACATTTAGAGTGATATAAAGGGATTAAAAAAATTAAAAATATCTAAACACAAATATCTTTCCAGAAAATTTTTGATCTACTTTAACATGCCTTTTTATAGGTCTTTTAAAATCTTTTGAAGTTCAGTTTAAGATTTTAATTACCCACCTATTGTCATATCTACTAATGATATGTGAATCTCAATTGCTAACCTCTTAATGCTATTAATAATATTGGTAGATAATGGTTTTTTCCACCCACTAATTTCATTATTGACTCCTCCATATGTATATGTATTAGCTTGGTGGTTTCAGAAATGAGTTTGCTATTAACTGAAAGGAGATCCTTTGATTCCTCTTGGAGGTCTTAAAGGAACTGAGCAGGGCAAATTCCTAATGTTCACTCCATACATTTTTGTCATTGCAGCTGTTATTACTATGTGATTTGGATGGACTATTCAACAACATGCATTAGCCAGAATGGTGAGTTTATTGGCATTTTATTTCTGAGTTTAAGATCAAAAAACATCATGGACTTTTTTCTCAGTTGCCTGATAAGGCAGAATGAATGTATGTGTAAATGATAAATATTTTTCTAATAGATATATACAATCATGATAGACAAAAATAAATCATGGCCCTTATTCCCAGGAGACTGTAAAGTCACCAACCAAGGCAACGGGTGGTGGCCAAAGACGGAGGGTTTTAATAATCTCCTAATTGTGGATCCCAGCTGCCATTTGATGACAACTTTTTATTTAGGTACTTACAACTGCAGATCACTTTCAAGTGAAACAATTGCAAGAATTAGAAGAAAAATTGTCTTATATTAAATGGGACATTATTGGACTTTGAAGTTAGAAGAAAAGGTGAAGAGACAATTGATTTAAAAAGTAGACATATACTCTACTATAAAGGCACAAATATTGGAAATACAAGTGGAATAGGATTCATTACAAATAAAAAGTGGAATAATAACATTGTGGAGATTGATGGTGTATTGGATAGAATGGGAAGTTTAGTTATACAACTTAATAGCAAATACCAAATGCAGATAATTCAGGTTTATGCCCCAACAAGTTTTTATAGTGATGAAATAGTAGATTTTCATATGGATGTACGTACAAAAGTAAACAATGTTTTAAAATTGTTATGAGAGACTTTAATGCTAGAATTGGTAAGCAAATGAAAGATAAATGTGGTATAGGCAATTTTGGTTATGGTAATACAAATGAGATGATATCAACTTGTGGAGTTTGCAGAAAAAAAAACCCTTTATATTAGAAATTCTTTTTTTGAAAAAAATATTAAAAGGAAATGGACATGGAAGCATACAAATGAAGGTACAGCAAAATTGGATTATATTTTGAATAACAGAAACTATATATTTCAAGATTGTAATGTTCTTAATAAATTTAACACAGGAAGTGATCACCGATTAGTAAGATATAAGGTACATGTTAATGTGAAACTAGAGAGCAAAAATTATTAACAAATCAATATTTACAGTTGATATTTCTAATCTTCAGAAAGTTTCAAGTATTAGTAGATTTTGAACAAGATTCATACTCTTAAAAACTGCAACAGAGATAGCTGGTAGAAAAAAGCAGCAATTGATCAATAAAATTTCTATTGAGACTAGAGAATTTATGAAGAAAAGAAGGAATATAAAGATATACAAAAATGATGCATTAAAAAGGATTGAATACCTCGAATTTTGTAAAATTGTGCAGAAAAGAGTTGAAAATGAAATAAGAAAGTATAAGTGTGAACTAGCAAGGAAAGCTGTAGAAGGGAATAAAAGTCTCAAGAGTATAAAACAACATTTTGGTATTGGTAGGAAATTTATATCCGCAACAAAAAAAAAAAATGGAATTATTACTAAAAAAAGAGATGACATCATGAAATGGGTAGAAGACTTCTATCAAGAATTAGATAGTAATAAATCTTCTGAACTGCCCAGAATTTTAAATGAAGAAGTGAGACATGCAATTAAATTTATGAAGAAAGGAAAGGCTCCAGGTAATGATGGAATTATAATTGATATACCAAAAAGAAGCAGGTGAAGAAATATAATTTTTTTTAGCAAAGTTATATACCAAATGTCTAAATGATAAAGATGCACCAGATGATTGGAAGAAGGTAGTATTAATATTAATATTTTAAAAAGGTGATAAAGAAGATATTAGAAATTACAGATCTGTCAGATTTTTATCAGTTTTATACAAAACCTTTACCAAGTTATTTACAACTCATTTACAGAGAACATTGGATTTCCACCAACCAAGAGAACAAGCTGGATTTTTTAGTATAGTAGATCATATCCAGGTATTGAGAGAAATTATAGAAAGGACAAATGAATATGAGTTGCCATTATGCTTTGGATTGTAGATTATGAAAAGGCATTTGATTCTATAGACATTTCTTCAGTGATTAAAGAATTGAATCATCAAGGTATAGATCCAGGATATTGTCATATTTTAAAGAATATTTATAAAAATGCAACAGAAACAATTAGATTATATAATGACATTACAAAAGTCAACATTGAGAAGGGTGTAAGACAGTGTGACTCCATGTCTCCAAAACTTTTTACAGCAGTGCTGCAAGAAGTATTTTGTGGATTAAAATGAGAAGCTAAAGGAGCGAAAGTAAATGGAGATTATTTAAGTTATTTAGATTTTGCAGATAATGTAGTTATTTTTTCAAATAATGCTTTTGGGTTGCAGGAAATGATGCAGGAGTTATCAGATGAAAGTAGAACTAAAGATAAATGTTAAAAAGATTAAAGTAATGTTCAATGGATTTTCTTAAAATATGAAAATAAAGATTGATTATGATGAGCTAAAAAAAGTTAACAGCTACAAATACCTTGGTCAGATTATTAATACAGATAGAAACATAATGGATGAAATTAATTATAGAATTAAACTTTTTTGGAGTGCTTTTGGTAGAAATAACTTTATACTAAAAGGATATATTCCTATGTGTTTGAAAAAGGTTTTAATAAATGTGTTTCACCAGTTCTTACTTATAGATATAAGACTTGGACACTTAATAGACGATCAATACAGAGACTTCAGACCACTCAAAGAATTATGGAGAGATGCATGTTAGGAATAACAAGAAGAGATCGTAGAAATAACTTTATACTAAAAGGATATATTCCTATGTGTTTGAAAAAGGTTTTAATAAATGTGTTTCACCAGTTCTTACTTATAGATATAAGACTTGGACACTTAATAGACGATCAATACAGAGACTTCAGACCACTCAAAGAATTATGGAGAGATGCATGTTAGGAATAACAAGAAGAGATCGAAAACATAATATATAGGTAAGAGAACAAACAGGTATTACTGACCTTATTGAAAAATTAAAAGACTAAAATGGAGTTGGGCTGGACATATTGCCAGAAGAGATGATAATAGATGAACAATTGAAATTTTAAAGTGGATTCCAAGAGATTGTAAGAGATCCAGAAAAAGACCACATGTGGGATGGATGGATGAAATAAGAAAGTGTGCAGGGGTGATGTACATAAGAGAAGCTAAAGCTCAGAAAAGATGAATTGAACTTGGAAAGACCTTCCTGCAATGGGCTGATAATGGTTGATGATGATGATTAGCTTGGTATTATCATATTAAGTACTCATTCCACATCTCAATTTTAAATAGAAAAAAATGAAAATTTTGTGATTTAAACATCTCTTCAAATTCAATAGTATAAATTTTAAATCTTAAGTTAAATCTGGAGAAATATATTTTAAAACTTTCTAACTTAAATTTTTTGTAATTCTGTTTAATTCATGTAATAAATAAATATTTTATTGCAAAGTTAAAGTCAGTTCAAGTTTAAGAGCATTTCAAAAGTCATTTTCTCAAATTATAAATAAAGATCTAAATTTGAAAAATTTTGAGCTACTACAAACTTCATTAACTTTTCCAGCTCATTTCCAGATGTTATATCTATATAAAGAGGCTGAAGGGTATTTCAGATGTAGGTTAATCATAGTTGATTATAACTATTTAATATTTTTTTAAAAATTAAAATTAAAAATCATGATCTAAAAACCTTAAATGTCAGAGATTTAGTGAAAAAAATCCCCCCCCCCTCCAAAATTTTCAAATATTAATTATTATCCAAATCTCTTAAATATCACATATTGTAAGTAAAGATTTTTTTCTCATTTTTCAGTCACTGATTGTTTATAACTATTCTTTTGAATCCTGGCAAGATTTATATAGTTTAGGACAATAATAAAGAGCGATGGATTCAAGAGCTAAATGACCCTGAATCAAAACTCAACTTTGTCATTTCTGTTGTTTATTTACCACATAACCTCCTGGGTGACAAACGATTCAGTTATATTCTAATATTGTACTTTCATATGATTCACCTGTTTTGATTACAATTCGTTAATTCTATTATAAATACTTTAAAAAAAATTATATTATGCATTTTTCTTTATTAAACAAAGATAACATAATTACAATCATTAATCATAATTAATATATGAGACTATATATATTAATTTTGTATATATTTGATTATATTACAAAAATGATGATTATTTGCAAGAATAGAATAGGCCATGAAGAACATTAAACCTTTATGAATTAAAGATTAAAAAAAGTCCTGACAATCGTTGGTGTTTAGAATCATCACATATACAAAAAGGTATAAACACCCCACTTTAATGCAGTCTTTTTAAACAGCCTCCATAGAGAAATAGCAAAGAAAGAGTTACTAATCAGGTCTGAAAATTTATAGGTGGTGAAGATTTATTTACATCAAACTGAGAACAGTTTGATAACCATTTACTAACCATATACTTATATTGGTAAAATTTGAAATAACCTTTAAATAGTCTACTGCGGAGTAAGGGCGTTTGTTCTAACAGCTTCTCAAGAAGAACTATGAATGAGAAAGTATGACTCATTGCTAGATAGTTAAGACTTTTTTTTTCTTTTTCAAATCTTTGTTTAACTCTTTAAATATTTGAAACCAGGCCCTCTTCACAAACCTGGGAGCTTAATTGTAAGTATAGAGGATTTGAACTCAGATTATGTGTGAGAGATAATAGTCTGGACCAACGGATGGGTGCTGGTTTAGCATGAAATACGAATATTGGTGATCATTAATCTTTTCTACATGTGTGTGGTCATGTGTATCAGTTGTATGAGATAGTGTGGATAGTTGAAGGGTGCTTGAAAATCTGAGTTCAAATCCTCTATACTTTAACTCTTTAACTAAGAATAGCAAGATATCGATTTATTTAATAATGAGTTAAGAGTCAGCTAAAAAAAAAACAATCACAATCCATAAATTTGATTAAAAACTTTTTTTTTTTTAATTTTTACCTGAGCTTGATTCAAATGTAAATGATAAGAATAGCAGGTGGGTGCATTATCTCTATACCAATAAGCCCTTTTCATACATTTATAAATAAACTTTAATAAATGCTTTGATCAATATTATTTAGACATTTATTTTCAACTTTTTGTTTTTTATGAGTGTGTCGTTCACTTAATCTCAATTCTATTTTAACCGTCCAGTCCAGAAACCAGATCAATCTCTCTCACTATGGATGCATTTTGAAACATCTTCATTTTATATATATATATGTTTCAAAAGTTCTGTATTGTGTCAGAGGCAAAATAATTAAATTTTAAACTGCTTAAAAAATTCGAACACGTGAAAAACTATTGGATATCTTAATTAATTAAACATTACAGTAGGTAATCTCATAATATAGAAAGAAATATATACATATATTGCAATGGTTTATACAAATACCAAAAATGCAAAAAGAAAAAAAATTAAAATATGCCTATATTTTGTCAAATTACTAAATAATAAATTGATAATTCTGCATATTTATTTAAATTTTCATAAAAATAGCTATTTTATTTTTAATATTTTATTGATTTATTTGCTATAGATATACAGTATACATCCATAATGTATATATGAAAGATATCAATATATGTGCAAATACGTATTTCTTAATCTTTTACTTATTATTCTGATATAAAGTGTGGAAGTCGTAAAACTTGAATTCGTGTATGTACTTTTATACTTGAACGCAAAATAAAGATAAAATTTCTATTTCTTCCATGTGTTTGAGATTGAGCTAAAATGTCAGCATTATAATAATTATAATAAACACATACATGAATGAAACTCAAAACCGAACGAGTAGTACAAATGTATACATAAGTATCTCTTTTTTTATTTCTCTCTCTCTCTACACACACGTATACATAAATGAAACAATTGAATGGCTTGATTATTTAAAGGTTATAGGAATCGTTAATTTATATTATTTGCAGTTTTAGTTTTATGAACATTTGGTTTATAATATAGAGGATTATTAATTAATTTCTATTTAAAGAGTAATAATATAAAGTTGTTTTAAATTCTGCCTTAAGCTAATTTTCCTTAACTCTAAATTATTTAATAGTTAATGACTGTAACGTATTTATTTCATGGTTGAAAATTTAATCAGTTTTTGATTAGATATTTATAAATAAAGGGTTTGTGAGATATAATTGACAAATAATCTTATAGCCAGCAGATAATTAGTCATCTATGAAATAATTACACTGGAAGAGATGATTGGCTGGCGCTTTTAGTTTGTAAAGACAAGTTACTGGCAAATTGATTGGCGGCATGATTTAAATATTATTAGAGGGTTGTTAATTTTAGACGTGAAATTAACATAGTTTAATGTATACGTAATTAACATACATGGATGTATGTAATAGCTATAAAGACTACAATGAAAAATTAAAGAAAAACATATTTTGAAGTTGTTGTTTTTTAAAAAAAGATGCAAAAATTTAAATACAAACATCTCAAAATGTCAAATAAATAACAAAATGATATACTAAGATATATTTATAGTTCATATATTAGTTTGTACAATTATCACCAAACTTAAGTCATTTGTTCTTCTGTTTCTTTTTTTTTTTTTTTCTCAAAGTAACCTTTATTAATAAAAGACTACAAAAATTTTGGGTACATTTACCCATTGAGGATTACACAGTGATTCAATGTAACAAGGTAAAAGGTACATATGTTCAAAAATAATTACATCCATAAAAATTGCTGTGATGTGATTAATGTGTATCTTGTATGTGGATCCATATGACCCAGCCATCGAGAAGTTAACCATCACCCAATGGTCTCACCCCTGGGGCCCCGAAGCGAAGACTCAAATGCTTCAGCTGAATGGGTGAAGTCCAGCATTGTGCCAACCACCACAACAGGCAGCGAGGTCCAAAGCCCAAGTTCACCAAGCAATAGACTTTCGAACCACAGCCGAGCCATGTCAAGATTATTCTGAATACCTCTGCCTCCCAATTAGCAGTCCAAATGAGCAGGGACCACAATCGGTCTACCTGCCCAAAATTGGAAAGCCAACTTGGGTAAAAACTAAGAAGTAATAAGTAAAGAACCAGATCGACACTGCCCAAAACCAGCCTATCAGGGACACTGCAGCCAACCAGAGCAGGAATAGCACCAACTTTGATTGTGTAGCCTCCCCAGCAGGGGTTCTGGGCAATGGCAAAATTGTTAACAGCCCACACCATAAACCAGATACCTAATGTCTACAACCAGCCACCCCTGAAGAAAAGGGGGGAGTGCAGACCCATGCCCACAAAACAGAACTCCATCCATGTTACAAAAAAAAATGGTGGTGGCTCAAAATAGACCAACCGCTTTACAAATGCACTAAATTTAAAGCTAACAAATGAAACCTAAAGATAGTGAATGCAAATGAACACTGACCTATCAAATAATCCATCAAGGGGTGCAGTAGCCCTTTGTGGCAAAGTCCATGTGAAGGTAGTGACTTTCACCCTCCCGGCAGGTTTTTCCGGGCTAGACAATGATCGTCGACCATCCCCTCAAATGAACCAAATCCCTTATGACCACTATCACTACACTTGAGGAAAAAGAGTGCAAACTCACACCCACAAATACAACATTCAATTCATGTAGTCTACATGCACACCATGGGAATAAATAATATGTCCATATCATCTTGCACACTGAGGTCAATGGAGCTGAACATCCGCCTTTGATCATCATCAGACTCCTGTGTCTGCAAATGCTCACAGCAGCTGCTAAACCCACCAACCAAAGTCCTTCAGGGTTCACAATGATTTTTCTTTGTTGATACTAGTTGGATTCTGCTTTTTTTGATTGAATTTTAGGTTTTGGTTAGTAATGAATGATACAAGTATAATCTGAAAGTTTGTTGTTAAACTTTGGAAAATTCTCAATAATAATTGCTTAAAAAGTATGATTAATTTGTAGCTTCAAAGTTTCTGTTTAGGTCTAAAACATCAGTTGTATTCATTTTTGTCTTTAGATCATTATTTTTTTGCTCTGGAATCACTTCATTGTAGTTCTGTGTTGATTTGAAAACTTTTTATTTATTGATTTTTTTAGGGGGGGGGGCAATCCACCGGAAGGGGATTAATAACTTCTGTCCTGATCATCGGAGAAATTTGATTTTTGAGCAGGGCGATAGCTTAGGTTATTTTCTATAATGTTCACTTCCAAAATTGAGATCGAATTAATAATTGAAACTTGTTTAACACTGCTAAAATCTGATGCAAAGATAAAATTCTTAAAACCATCATTGCTAACATATTATATTCCATGTTTTCTATGAGATTTGATGTGCAAATGAATTTCCTGTTTATTCTATTAATAAAATTAGGATTTCTAGTATCTATTCTTTTTAGAAATATTTGGTTTCATTTAAAATTATTTTTAAAAGGTTTATAATATTTTAATGATTCCAAGAATTATTTAAGCTAGCTTTTGTCTCTTTCTAATGACATCCATTTGCATAAAACGGAACGATGGATAATTTCAATTATCATTGAATGAAAACTGTTTCAAAATTTCTTCTAAAGATAAAAAAAACAATAAAACAGACATTCACTTACATTTTGGTAACCTTTTTGTTAAATCCAACAATGGACTATGACTTTGGTGAATAGAACAGGGAGCCTGAAACAGCGAAAACTGGAATCCCAGGCTCCCTGTGTTCTTCTGTTTCTCTTTTTGTTTCCATGATTAGAAGGCCATACTTTTTGATAAATGATTCCTAATGATGAAGACATGGTTTATATAATGACTAAAATAAATGCCTTGACCAAGTTAATAAAAGCAATATATAAATTTTTGACATTTTTCTAGCATTTTCCTGGCAGTAAATCAGGTCGTATTCTCTAAATCCATGTTGAGTATTTGATAATTATTCATCTATGATTAAAAATAATCCATATAATAAAATCTTTGAAAATGCCTTTGCCATAATGAATAATAATAATAATCTGTGGTAATTACTGCATTCTTGTTTATTCCAGTTGTTTTTAAAAATTGAAGCAATTAAAAAAAAGTATCCTTAAGATCAAGAGTTACAACTTCATGGGTTCATATATATGTAAAAAAATTACAATATTTTTGAAACTAAAATATCACCAATATATTTTAAAACTTATTCAGGTATTTCATCAGGACCTGGAGCCTTCCCATTTTGAAAATTACACGAGCTATTTTGATTCCACTAAGTTAGATATCTTTGTTCACATCTAAATGAATAAATAAAATTGATATTTCATTAAAAGTAATCATATCACTTCTTGTATCATTATTCAAAAGATGATCAAAATTCTCCTACCTATTCAAAATATTATTATCATCATAAAAGAAATATCATTCCTGGATTTAATAGGATTGTGATATTGTTATACAAATCTATACGTTAAACCACTAAACATAACTGAATTAAAAAATAAATCTAGAGTGATGTGATTAGTGAATGTTTGTAACTTCTTTGCAGTTTTTATCACCAATCATTTTTAAACCTTTTTATCAATCATTGAACTTCTGCTTTCAGATATCTATATTTATTATGAATTCAACATTTAATTTATTATACTCCTAAAATAAAAATGCCACATTTCTTATTAATCAAATTACTAATAATAAGATCACTTTCAGAAAACTAGTCATGATACTTATTTTTAGTGAACCCCCAAATAGATTTACTTATATAAATACGATAATCATTAAGATAATCATATCCTTTAGTAATATGACAATCCTGAAGTTTTAAATGATCAATTTTATTATTTAATAGCTGTTGAAATTTATTAAATATATTAAATTCTTCTAAAGAATGAACATCAATGTTTTTGTGAATATGATGGGAATAATACATATTTTTTAATGCAAATAATTTAATCTGGGAGAGCACTAACCTATGATCTGTTCAATAATTTGTAGTCATGTAATGTGAATTTCTTTTGTATACTGATCTTCATGGCATTGTTCCCCTCAATTTTTTATTATTATACAACATATATAGGATAGAATGAGAAGAAGTGTTATTACTACAAGTGGAAACTCTGAGGCATTTGAAATAAAAAGTGATATTAAACAAGAATATGTAATTATTCCAACATTGTTTTCAATTTTTAGGGCAGTGGCCTTTGGAATTATTTAGGGATGGTTTAATAAAATAGGGATCAAGATACAATATAAGTTTAATGGTAGAATTTTTAATTAGAATATTTTAAAATTGAAAACAAAAAGGTCATATTATTGGTCTTGATTTACAATATGCTGATGATTGTGCCAATTTGCCAGTTCAAATGATGATTTACAAAATGTACTTAATGTTTTGAATGCAATATATAAAGACTTTAGTTTATTAATTAATATTCAAAAATTCAAGTTCTTTATTAGTCAATAATGAAATATAAATTATCATCTTGGATTGTTATCAACTTGAGAATGCAAATCCAATTTTAATACATAATTTTATAAGTAAAAAGGTGGACATAGATGTTAAAGTATATTACAGACTTTTATATGATGCTAATTTATCAAATTAAAAGATAGTATTTCATCTAGAAAAATAACTATTGCAATTAAGTTTCATTTAAGGATGTTCTGTAAAACTTTAAAAATATAATGCCAAGATAGTAAAAACAGCCAATATATTCTTCATCTTGTTGGATGTGAAACTGGAAAGTTAATTATTATAAAATAACACCTTTGTTGGATTGGACATTTAAAATGAATGAACAATGCAAGTCTTCCCAAAAAGGTGTTTTATGAAAAACTTGAACATGGTTTTTATGTGAGAGACACACCCAAGTACATTATAAGAATTATCTTAAAGATATTCTAAAGAAATGCAACATCAATTGTTTCCATTGGAAAAATACACTGGAGACCTACAATTAGACAGGATCTTGAAATATTTTAGAAAGAAGAGTTTTCTGGTGAAGAAGACAACATTATAAAATATCAAACAGAAAAATGGACCATGATGTTATGTATGTGAATGTATTTGTAGTTCACAAATTGGCTTAAAACTCAGTTTTTTTCTGTTTCTTCCTTTTTCTTGAAATCAGAATTAGCCATGTTCATTTACAAGTGGCTGTTTATTATTATTATTTTTTTATTTTAATATATTAAATAATTCATATATGTATAAATGTAATAAAATTTCATTCCTAAAACAGGTAATGTAACTAATTAATAGTATACTATAATCAAATTATTAATACTTGATCCGTTCAATGCTTGAATACTAGCAACCTTTTAGTATTATATATATATTAATTCTGATATTCTCATGGATAAAGAATGAATTCATAGTATTATTCCTGGGAGCTTCCATGTAGTAAAAACATAATAGCTGACATTTCAGTATAATAATAAGTGCTTTCCTCACAACTTCTTCTTTCCCAAGTCATAAGAATGTGTGGAGTAAGATTTAAAATCATTACTTTTTTCCTGTGCTATTTTCTCCTCATTCTCAAATTCTATTGGGTGAGAAGTTTTAAAAAATATTTTATCCTCTAATCACTTTTTTCAAATATTATTAATTTTCTTTAATTCACACTTCATTTATGTTCTTAAGCCTTTTAAAAATTTCTATAGCTTCCCTTTGTAGTTTCTGGTCATATTGATTACTTTTTTCCAGAATATGTGTTTTATTAAAATTGATATGGTTAGTTAATTTAATGTGTGAAAAATCCAATTCATCAGCTATTTATTCACACATTAAATTAACTAATCATGACATCAATTTTAATAAAACACACACATAGAATAGCCCCTGTCAATATCACAGAACTTTATTGAACAGTAAATCATAAACAATCAAAATAATCAAGGAATTACTAATAAATAAAGGCACAAATACCCATAAAAGTGAATTCATTGTAAAAATCTCAAAATAGATAGATAATGACACTGTGGTTACATATAGAGGTAACATGTATAAAATGTTAGAATCATGGCCAATGGGCTTATCCACTAGCACAATTTTATATGTAGTCAGACCTTGACTTATAAGGAAACTAATGTAATTAATCCTATATTACACATACACAAAATTGTATATATATACATACCTACATTGATGATGTCTTTATATGTGCATTGCAAGACATCATCAATCACATGTTCAGAGAATTGAATGCAAATTCGAGATTGACCTGAAACCATTGAATTAGAGGAAAATAAATACTATCTTGACTTAAAACTAAAACAGATCAATAACACACTGTAATGCAAAATGATTATTAAACCCCTTCATATTAGAAGATGTGTAGATGTATAATCACAAGTGCCCACATCACATAAATTTGCAGGAGTAAAAAATCCTATACCACAATAATTATTTATATCAGTACAGTTTGAATCTAACAGAAATCAAGAATATATAGCTGATATGATAAAAGAAGGATACAACAGAATGCAAATACACCAATATATACAACAATTCAAAACAAAAATAGCAAACAAAACTGACAACTGTAGAAATAATAATAAAAAATGTATATCCATACCATACTTATCACACATTGGTAACAAAATAGAACAGATTTGCATTTAATGTGGGATCTAAAGTGCCCATTAATTTCAATAAACCTATCAATAACACAAAGAATGATTTAGGCTGTAGGGTGAGTAAAAAAGACTGTCCTTATATACATTACAGTGAGATTAGGGCAAACATTAAAAGAATGACACAAAATTCTCTAATGTATAGAAAGTCATAAACAAAAGCCAATTCCATTAATACATCAGTCTTTTACAATCACAAAAGAGATCATGGCCATAGCTTTGATCCAAGTTTTGCTAAAATAGTGTGCAAAAAGAGAAATGATCATAAATACAAAATCAAAAGAGCATGGTTCACTGCAAAAAAAAAAATGAATATGAAATGAACCAGAGAACAAATGGTATTCAAATCGGCAAAAAAGGTTTTTTTTTTCAGCAGAATAACTACGAATATGACACGAAAGCATTGAAAGTATACTTGGTGCTAATAATTTAATAAACACATTTAAACTCTGATTTAATATTTCTTTTTATATTAGTATGAATAATTATGGTAGAGTTTCAATATATATGCACATTAGCTTGTAATTAATACTTTTTGTAGATAACTTTCTATGTCACATCATAAAAATATGCTCTATTTTAATATTAGATATTGAAAATTAGTATACTGCAAATAATATTATAAAATATATGAAAAGAAAAAATATGTAATGATTTTTTAAAATTAACTTCACATACATGTATCTCTTCTAACTACAAAAGTAATAGTGCAAGCACAAATTTAAATCCTATAAACATAAAAGGCAAATCAAAATAAAGTATTATAATCAATTCTCACTGATTGACTTATAAAAAAAGCAAGTATTGTACTGATCTTCATTCTGTGGTCATTTTTTATTTTTAGCTTGATATTTACAACCAAAACATTAAAGTTTTAAACAATATCTAAATAGTGTCTGACAAGTATAATAAGATTTACATGATATGAATTGTTTAATTTGGTTTCAAACATTATAAAGTGCATTAAATTTTCAATTCATTGGTTTGTATCATGAAATAAAAACAAAAATGGCCCATTTAGTAAAAAATGGTATAAATCTAGCATCCCTTGATTTTATTCATTAGTTTTTTTTCTTGTGTAGTTAGAAGTTAAGTATCACTAGAGAAAGTCAGTGTATATTCATCAACTTTACTTTTCTTTTGCCAAAAAATAAAGATATGTGACCTTTTTTTAAAAATGAGGTTGTTAAAATACATGACTGATTTAGTGTCAGAAATATAATAAATAATAGTAAAAATGGCTGATAAGTGGGTAATAGTGTAAATCAGATACCTCCTATTAGAAAACTCAAGCTAGAATACAGCCATATAAGTTTGGTTTGCACTGTCATTTAAAGTCCAACCATTTTACATACTGTTTATATTACTTTGTCCTGGATTTGATGAAAAATATTCATAAACAAAAAAGTAATATATATATATATAATTAGTATAATAGGATAACTATTATTTATTTATGAATGAAATGATTAAAAACATTTTTAAGAATCAGAGTCTCTTTTATTAAATTCAGCCTTCTTTTAATATTAATTACTTTAAGATATCAATGCAATTTAAATGAAGTTTTATAACAAAACTATCTGCTAATCTTTCAAACAAATAAATTTATTAATTATTCCAAAACCTATTTTGCTTTTGAGTATAAGTCAATCATCCAATAACAAACTGCTAAAAAAATTCTGACAATTCATGTAAAATTACTATATTATATTTTTTTGATTCTTACAGGTCAACTATAAGTTGGACAAATGATCACAAATCATTTCATACAAAGTAAATACAATTATTTTCTTATTATTATTGGTAATGTGGTGGCCGAAAATTGACAAGTAGAGTAAAACTGTTCAACTCAATGGATTAGACACATCTTCCCTCCCTCTTTTTTACAGATGCTGTAAATCAATTCTGTATTGTAAGAATAAAACAAAATTCTTAAGATACTATGATAATGGATTTTAAATAGAGTTGCCCTACTATATTTGTACTCTCAAAACCACTAATTTCAGTAACTCAAAGTTTGAAAATCAAATTCTAAAGTGATATCATAGATAATTTCAGTAATCTGTTTTCTCATCTTCAATACTGTTTTCTCAGTGCACACTCTATCAAATGGATCATTGCCATGAACTCTAAAGTTATGTTAAAATTAAAAAAAGGGGATTTAGTATAAAAAAAAAGTCTTATGCTGAAGAAACACATAATTTGTGAGTATGATATATGTGATTTTACTCTCTCAATTTATTATTTTTTCCATAACTATATTAATTTATTTTTATTGGCATCATAAGATGTATAATTTTTAAATTTGCATATATATGTCAATAACATATACAGTATTAGATTTTGTATTATTCATAGTTTCAATTAACTGCATGGAAGCTTGAAATCAAATATGCCAATATGATATGGTAAGAAAATTGTATATCGTTGTGATATAATTCTTATTGGCTATTGATTAATAATATTTTAAAATGTAAATAACTATCTCCCACCCCACAGTATTTTTCTAAAATTCAGATCTTCCTGTATGATTAGTGCATAGTACAATATTATATTTCATTTAAATCGCTAAATATTATTACTACATTAATAAAACGATATTTAACTTACATATGATTAATTAATTTATATATATTTTTATCCATTCATTATTTATTCAGTTTAAATTTATCAATATTTGTGATAAGTATTTCTGTTAATTTATGTTAAATTTATTAATATGAAATGTTACATCTTAACCAAAGTTGGTCTAAAATATTTTTCTTCGAGCAATATTTATGACATTTGAAAGTTTTGAAATTGTCCTATTACATACAAGTAACATATGCAGAATATATTTTGTCTAGCATAGAATACTATTTATCTATATGTAAATAAAAATAAAAGGACATCCATATACAAAAATTATCTTTTTAAATACGATTATTAATGAGAATATATATAATGAAAAGATATTTTTGAAGATCATTTATATTACATTCATCGTGCTTATAATTGAGAATCTAATGTGGAGCAGACAAAATTTTAATTTTTTTTATGTTTTAATTAAGCTCAGAATTTTTTTAGAGCATGTAGTCCATCCTATTAAATCACTCAATCACTTATCACCCAGAAGTTTGCAATTCTGGTGAGGGATATCTTCTCCTTAAATATTTTCATTCTATTTAGAAATGTCTGGGGGGAGGTTAAAATTTCTATGAAATATCGCAATTTGTTTTTGCCTGAAATTCATGGTAAAAATAGTGATAAGAAAGAATATACTCAAATTCACTAACATACTTCTTAAAAAAATATTTTGGGATAAACTTGAGTATAAATATTCTTAAAAAACAGAATCCTATTTAACACTTTTTAGCAAAAATCTTTTATTGTACACATATGCATACACAATCTTATGTTTTGACTGTCCTGCAGTCTTCTTCAAAGTTATGATACAGTCAAAACACAAAATTATGTATGCATATATGTACAATAAAAGGTTTTTGCTAAAAAGTGTTTAAAGTACAGTGGATAAATTGTATTTATATAAGATATTATAGCAAAATAAAAGAAATGGTGAATTTGGTAATATAATAAAAGATTTGATACCTGTGGATATATTTGTGGTTCATAAATTGTTTATATAGCTATTGTAAACTTCACTTTTAATTTTTGTTTACTGCCAGTCTAGTTTTTTTTTTTATTATGTAAGAATGGTTATATTCATTTACAAATGGAAGCAAATAATGATAATGAATCAATTAGACTTCTTAAAAAACTTGAATAGCTCTTGTAATTTATGTCGAGAGAACATAATATTCAGTAGGTTAATTTAACTATAATATTTAGTTACAGTATAAAAAAATGTTCTAGCTTCTCACTGAAGTAAGCCATAAGCTCGAAATCAATTGGTCTTAAGAGCTTGATGAGCTATTGGTACACTCTCTATATTACATATTTGTAAATACAAGCTCAATATATGACTTGCTTTATTGATTATTATAATAGATTTAATTACATTAAACCAATGATATTGATTCAATTTTATCATATTAATCTTGGTCTCCTCTATGATAGTAATAGTACTGAGATCTTCACTGCATTAGTCTTTTGATACTCTTAGGCAATCGTAGATAAAATACCTAATCTCACTTCAAAAAATAGATACCTTAGATTTCCAATAGCATTATTCTTGTCTCAGTTTTTTTTTATTTTTTAAAAAATAATTTCAATTCTACCACTACTAAACTGAGATCCAACTTTATATCAATGTCAGAACATGTGAATGATCTTTTAATTTTTTTTTCTAAATCTAATTTGAATCAAAACATAGTATAATTGAAATTTATTCTTAGCATGCAGATCTTCCTATGAGTCAATTCTTCTCTTATGATTTTAAAATGATGTGTTTATTATTGCCACATTACTTTCTCTACAAAAATTTATTAATCTTTCATCTCTATCATTTTTTCACTCTCACTCCATATTTTCCTACAACTTTATAATCACTTTTCTAGCCTACCACATCATTTAATTTTCCATTATGTTTATATATATACATATATATTAGTTTTTTTTTAAAAGTGTCATAGCATCGGCCGAGACGCAAACCCGCAACCCGGGCAACTGCCTGCAGTGCAAGGCAGTCACGCTGACCTCTCGACCAGTTTGTTCATTGAAACATTGGGAAGTAGGCAAAAATAACACACAGTTTGACCCAAAAACTACTTTATTTACATCATATAACCATGGAAACATTATATATATATATATATATAATGGTTCTGAAATGAAGGGTAGTGAGAGTTATGTAGTAAGTAAATAAATGAGAACATAATAAATGAGCAAAAAATCAGCACCAGAAGCCAAATGTAAGTAATAATAAAGTGATAAAGCATAGCATTATCAGCAACTAATCATCAAGAGTCAGCAGAGTATCAGCAACAAATTAATCAAGTCAAACTTTATGACTGAATTTAAAAGATATATAAAATTCGTAAGCTCATCATCATCAAGCAAATACAAAACTTGGAGCATAATATTTTAAAAAAACAATCATCAACATTTTTACTGTCTGCAAATATGTAAGTGCTAAAAATAACTACAATAGTAATTATATTAAAATGTGGGGTTCATTATATTAATGTTGGTAATAACCATTGCTCTGGGTCATGAATATAGTGGCCACTTATCATCATAAAACACATAAATAAAATCTGTGGATTATCTAAAGATAGATGTATATATGTCCAAAATACACATATCTCATATACTATTCTTTCAGAAGTATATGACTGTAAATAAGAAAGAAATACACTACTTAAACTATTCTAATATTAAATAACTTCAATGGATTAAAATAAAACAATTATTAATAATATGAAATAGTAATTAATAAATCTAATTAATTAAAAATAATAATGGAATGAAAAGTCTTATAAACATTCTACATTACAAATAAATCAGTCTAATTTTGAATTACAAATATTAAATATTTCCATAGATTGACAACAAAAATAATACATAATATTATTTAAATTATAGTCTAAAGAAATGCCCAAATTGTAAGTGATCACAAAGATCATATATATATATGCCCACATTTGCATGTCTGATAATACAAAATATTTCAGTTAGAATTGATTATGTAAGCCATTATTATTTCATTTTAACAAAATATGGATAATTAAATGCTAAATTTATAAATAACTTGTGCAAACAAATATGTGTATTTTGATATATAATAATATTTCAATCATTAATTATTAATTTTTTTAACCTATAAGCTAATTAATTTTTGCAATTTATAGAAAACATGATTACATTAACTCAGTCAAAAATCTGGATTTTCACCTGTCATTAAATACACTTTCATTAATTTTTTCTAATTCTACAAAATATATACTTTATAATTAATATAATCAGTAGCATACCTAAGATTGGTCAACCAAGCATATGCACGGGGGCTAGTGGGTCCCGCACCGAGTTACCTTATTTTAATCAATAACACAATATATATATATATCTTATGCATTAAAATAAAATTGTCTGAGAGACTGACATTTGATGCAAGTTCTTATACATAAAGCTAAAGCTTACTTTTAAAATGAAGCACACCAAATTTCCAATATGTTCCTTTCTTGTATTAAAAATTAAAGATTTTATTTATGTTTTTATTTACTGAGGACCCACTCCATATTTCGGCCCGGGACCTCACAGTCCGTAGGGTGGCGCTGCATATAATAAAAATATTTTTTTAAAAATATGTGTAGATTGTATATCTGCTGGAAACTTTTAAACTTGTCTGAGATTTTTAATGGTCTGTCATTTTCTTTTATATAGCTAGTTAATTTAATCACTTTAGTCAAACGTTGTTTACTTTTCATTTAGCAAAAAAGTTTTCTCTCTGTTTTTTTTTTTTTTTAAAAAAAAAAAAAAACGTATTGAAGTGAAATAACTCTGTTCTTCATCATTGCATTAAATATGTATTTTTATTATAATAGTTAATTTTTTTAGCTGTTGTTTTATTAATAAAAAATATCAGTAGCAGATGAGGACATATAATCAGCTTTTGTTTGTACTATATTCCTATGTAATAATCAATTTCTTCTATCATCACTTCTGCAAGTTTCTATCATAACTCCATACCATAGGTATCTATCAGAATTAAGTTGGCTTTTCATATAGATTGCCATTATGACACGTTTTAGATAAACATATATATAATAATAAGTGCTGACTTTCTCAACTCAGTTCAGTTTCAATAATTTACAAACTTCAGTTACAGCATTTAGGATCAAGCATAGACATATTTATATGAAGTCATGGAGAAAACAACTTACTTTACGTATCTGTGAGTTTAAATTCAACCAACATGAAAACTAGTAGCAATTGCTCTTTGAAACTGAGTTTAGTATACACTTCTAATAATTATCAGTTAATCTGAAACTACTATTAGTAGTAGACATGATAAAATATTTTTACTTTTGATTAATAAAAAAATCATAATTAAATATTAATGTTCTGTTTTATATATATATGCTTCAAAAGAAAAATAGACAAAAAATTTACTTTTTAATTTTCTAAGTAAAACATATTGGAATTAATTCAAGTCCATTATAAAAAAAAACATCCTTATTTTAGACAAAACTAGTCTTTTTTTTTATTTATTACATTAAGAATATAGATTTTTGTCAAAGTCAGAAATAAAACAAATTATTTGTAATAAATAAAGTTGTTCTAGTATTTTAAAAATATTAAAAAATATCATTATTTAATCAATATTTAAGTTATTTCAGATTTTATTTAAAATAATTATATTCATTTTTATTTTTTCTTATAAGCTTTAAATACATATATACACATATGCTATGATGGGAGCTGCAAGAAAATTTTTAAAATTAATATGTATGTACATAAATGCTTTTTACTTCACAATCATCATAAATACTAAGTGGCATGAAAATCTGAAAAACCACAAGATTTTTTGGTTATATATTTTTGCTTAATCACAAATAATTTACTATTTACTAAAATGTTATTCATACAAGTAACTTTTGCTTTTGAACTTTAATAATTCTTACACCATTATTATATCTATTTTTATAGTCAGAACCCAAAACTCATATATCATTGATTTTTTAAAATCCCCCATCCATTTTATCACCTGGTTGCTATGATATTTACCATTTCCTGGTTATTTCTGTTAACAAATTTTCATTTTTTGTGATTCCGTTACAGTCTTAACATTCATTATTTTAATTTGTATAATATTTTTAATGGTAAAGATTTTAAGTTGCTATGATATTTACCATTTCCTGGTTATTTCTGTTAACAAATTTTCATTTTTTGTGATTCCGTTACAGTCTTAACATTCATTAGTTTAATTTGTATAATATTTTTACTGATAAAGATTTTAAGTTGGTAGTCTTAAATAATTTGAATTGATATGCATAGTCATAATGAATCTATATCTTCAATAGAGTTTTTTTCTTTGCTGTCTATAGCCATTCTAACTATATTTTATGCCCTTTCCACCTTGTCATATCTGACCTTGCCTTTAGAAGTGGACTATTCCAGATTCCTTGCCTGATTAGTTAGCACCTGGTTGCTATCCAATGGAGATAAATCCTTTGTTGGGATTTGCACACATAATACATGTTTCCAATAAGGTAGGGGAATTGCCATTAAGTAGACAGTCAAAATGGAGGCAAGGCAGAGAGAGAAATTACTTCTGTCAACCTGAATGACTAAATGTGCTCTCCAATAAACCCTTTGCCATCATCAAAAGTATTTCTCTAGTCATTATCGTGACATCCACGCAGTAAGGCAAGTCCACATAGGGACTGGAAACTGCTATGTCCACAACCAATTTGAGGCAAGCTGTCTAAGAGCTGACTCAAGGCAAGTTGTCTTGTACAGTTGGAAGTGTCTCTTACTTAAGCTCATGCAGAAGGCTACTTATATAACTGGAAGAGAGTTCCATTACTTGGCACAACAACCTCAGATTAAATTATATAAACCATATGTATATGTTTGATTAACTAACGTGTGTATATTTTTGTACTAATAAATTATATATATTATTTGCTGAGTAGTTTGTCATCACTTGTCTGTTGGTTTGGAACCGAACATGTAAACCAAGCCAAACACAACATAAAACAAAAAATCGATGACATTTTGATTTTTTACTACACTCATAATTGGTCTACAGTTTACCGAAAATTACTAATTTAATATTAAATTACTATTCAAATAAATTAAAAATATCACGTGTTGGTACTGCAACTGGATAAATTTATATACATTTAAAAATATTTAAATTCCTTTTATTTTATTTTAATAATCTCCATACTTCCTTTCTTTTTTATATAAATAAAAATACTATAAAAGACAAATGACCCCCAAGATGCATTTCATGCTGAACCAGCACTCATCAGTTGGTCCAGGTCACCAGCTCTCATATATATCTTTATTACATGAAGAATATTTATCTATGGCGAATTGTCACTTCTTTATTTACAACTGCTAAACTTGCTGCTCCACTCACAACCTCGACTTCGTACATTTTTGATAAACCTAACTACTTTTATAATTAATCATTTATTAAACTAGTTTTTCTCTAGCACAGATATAAACTTTAATCCAAGTTAAAGGTTATTATATCTGATTATATAGCAAATTTATAATTTAACTTTGAGCTATCAAGATATATATATAATTTTAAAAACTAGTTTATTTTATTGTATACAATAATTTATATATATTAAGTAAAAAAAAGTTTCATATTTAAATCAAAACTTAATTGGTTACATTTAGAAAAGACTGACACATATGACTTTGAATATAATTACTTAATGTATTACTCTGCAGATGATGTGGTTGTTGTAGTAGTTCCCATGTATTAAGTATTCCCTAAAGATACATTATATATATCTTAATTTTTTTTGATAAGTTTAAATCTCTACAATATTGCTTCCACCAGTATCCATTGAACTGTTAGGCAGAATGTTAATGTTTGTTTTGGAAAATTGCCTTCTATCTTACCAGCCACATAGATCTCAGAAAGTGATAACACAGTGTTTATTGTCTTTTTGTCACCATCACAAAACATAATGTCAAAATTTTGCTTAATAGGCTATTGTAAGGATTAAATTTGATCTTAAGTTCTTGAAAAATGGAAAATAATGTGTAGAAGATTTCTTCATTAGATGAACATAATTTCCAAGTTGTATTAAAGAACCAACTATAAGTCTTATTAAGAAATACAACTGGAAAGATACCATTCGGAAATTTGATGTCTATATGACTCAATAATTTATTCTACAATATGTTTTCTAAACTTGTTTATTGATAAATGGACTTCCAGTTTGCATCAATGATTGGATTTTGGAAAGATTCATTATTTATAGATCTTTGTATGATATTTGAGTTATATCTGTTCATCTGATCTGTAATATTTAAGTAGGCTAGTCTCCATATCACCATGTATGATGTTTTTTAAAATTTTACCACATTATATAGTTGACCCAAAAGTTGATAGTGATAAAATGAATGAATTAATTAAGCCTAAACAATATTTGATCCTGTTCCCATACATAATTATTTATATTTATTAAATGTGCTATTATTGTATTGATTATATCACTCAAAAGTATACAGTATACTAAGAGATCTTTGAGAATAGAATTAATAATTTTAATTTTTGTTCTCAAATGGAATTTAAATGAATTACAATTTAATAATTTATAATTAGATTACAAATGAATAATTTATTGGAATACTAAAATATTTAGTTGTAACATGTGCAAACATTGATGGAATATGCATGCCAAAGATTTGTCTTCTGATATGATTGATCCAGTTATTTTTGAAACTTTTTTTCAAATATTCTCAATTTTAAAATTGTTAGAAATATTCTCTGGTAATAATCACAATATCATCAACATAAGTAAGTATATTTATGTTTCTTCCTATATAGGACAAATACTTCAGAAATAAGACCATTGATCTCTCTTAAGATTAAATCAAAGTTGATTGCAAATAAAGTAGGACAAAAAGGAGATCATTAGGCAATGTCTTTTGTAATCTAAAATATTGGTAAGAGTCTTACAAAGTGTTTCTTTGCTACTGATTTATTTTTTATATAATTTATTTATTGATCCATATACAAGTGTTAGTTTGCTGAAATAGTAATAGATACCATCTAGATAACAAGTTAACAATGTTGAAAACATTTAAAAAGATAATCATTATTGCTATTGCATATCTGTAGGCAATTTTGTTTTGTATGCATTACAACTTCATGATATGCCAATTTTTCACATTGAATGTGTCTTCCAGAGGTAGAATAATGTACTGGGAATAGTTTATTTGACAAAAAGAGATCAAGTTTAAGTAACAAGATTCTAGAAAATATTGCAGCATGAATATCTTCAACAATTATAGGTTTTAGTTAAGTTATAAGTGAACTTATAGAATTATGCTTCTTCACTGTCATAAATAATATTTGTTTATTAATAGCTGACCTATTCTCATTCTCAATAGTTAATGTGTTAAAGAAACTTATCAGATGATAGTTATTAAGATGTGATATTTAAATATCTATTGCAAGTTTTAGTTTGTCTATTTGTTCAATCACATTTTTAAAGGTCAGAAAATATTGAAATAACTCTCCATTTTTTAACTATTCCTATGATGATAAGTTGTTATTTTGGTAGATATTTCAAAATTGAATAATTGCACTTATTTTTTATAGAATGTGAATGTTCTTTTTTGGATAATATCTGTCTGAGCATATTAGTTATGCAGTCCAGTTATTAGATAATACAATTATATTTTTGAATTTAAATGTCTGTATATTTTCTTGAATATTGTCATATAATTTATTATAGTGAATTTTAAATGATTTTTTTTCATTATTGTTAACTGACAAAATAATTCTTTTTAGTATGTCTGAGATTTCTTCCATAAAATATGTTACATAGTTTGATGGAGTTTGCTTTGATGATTTGATTTGTGAACTGTAAAAAATCTCAATAAATTTGTTTATTGGATGTCAGTTAGTTGATATCTTAAAGTTAAAATT
Organism: Epiperipatus broadwayi; assembly: GCA_028023455.1. Classification (NCBI taxonomy): domain Eukaryota; kingdom Metazoa; phylum Onychophora; class Udeonychophora; order Euonychophora; family Peripatidae; genus Epiperipatus; species Epiperipatus broadwayi. Next base: position 28,859,432 of record JAQFVV010012393.1, read on the forward strand.
AATTAATAACAATTTTTGACAAATCAACATTCAATTATAAATTAAATGGGTTTTTTTTTTTAACATATGTATAGAAATTTTCTTCTTTTATAATGTTTGGTATTGGTCAATGAAAAATAATGATGTGATAGTGGATTTAGTGTTTAGTCTGAGATTAGGAGAAAAAAATAATGTACTCAGTGTTCATACACTGCTATTTGAAAATGAATATGAACTTTCTGATAAATAAATATTTTACGAGTTATTTATATTATGTGATAATAAAAATTGATTTAATTTCTTTGGGAATTGTTGTACGCATGAGACAAATTATTTTTCTAATTTCTCTTTCTTTCTGGGATGAATAATATTGCACAAACAAAAATTTTCATGTTTAAAATACTCAGGATATAGCTGAATATGTTTCTATTGCTTTAAGTACAGTTATTGATTCAGACATTTTTTCTTTATATATTAGAATATTAATATCTCTTTAAAAATAATTATTTTAAAAAGAAATGATGTTCCAATAGTTAGATAATAATTTAAAAATATTTGAGTTAGTGCAGTGACTAAATTTTGTTTCATATTTGTTAATATGTCAAAAGATATCTTATTAAAAAACATAACAAATTTATGTGTTTTCATTCAGGCATTTAGTCCATTAACATTTAGTATTACAAATTTTATAGTATTACTGGACATTTATTATTTTATTTTTGTAATATTATTTGGGATATAGAATTCTTTTTTTATTTTTGTGTTTTGTAACCTTCTTTTTTAAAAAATAGAATTGTTTTGTATTTGTTTTGAAAATGGTTTTTCCTTATTTTCAAAGGAAAGTTCAGATGGCTATGCATTTGACCTGCTAAAAGTGTGAGTTAATTTGTTTGATTGATTATTGAAGTAGATGGATTAATATTGTTTGAAATCTTTTTATTTCTTGATTTGTTATATCTTTAGATTTATAGTTAATAAAGTAAATCGCATCAGATAAATGGTTATTATTTGATTACTCAAATTCATCTGTACTTTTATCACATTCTAATACCATGTTATCTTTTTTTCTCAATATGAGACTTTGAATTGATAATTCCTTGAAACACAACTTAAAATCATGATGAGTTAAAGTCCATAGAACACATATGCTCAATTCTGTCAAGAATTCCACAAGGATTGTAGTTATTAATTTGATAATTGGGTGCAATGTACCTAATATGTAGCATTTAAAACACCAATTAGTCCACCTTTGATGTGCATTACACATTCAAATTTATTAATCATGAGTATATATGGCATATTTTCAGTTGTTTTATTTTTTTCCCCACTTACAAACAAAAATAACAGTTACATGAATTATTTTACTGTCAATTTTAATCTTTGTACATATTAATTCAATGATAATTGCAATATTTGTCGAGACTTGGGAAAAGATTGATTAGTCATTTTGTATAGGTATATGTGCTAAGATGGCAATATTAGACTTTTTAAAAACTTAATAAATTATATTTTAACATTTGAATAAGGATTTCTGCTTTAATCTTGACTTTTATTTTTACATATAAGATTACTAGAAAATGAAGGTATAAAGCAGGGGTGGGCAATTGTTTTGGCTTGGGGGCCACTTTCTGGAAGCAAAGGTTAGCGGAGGGCTGCACCTTTTTTCCATGTCACAATAAACACACTGCTTTATTCACTGTATTACCAAAGAAATATTTGTTTGTCCATGCTTCATTAAACACACTACATTCATCACCCATTTTACATTTTTTCGGAGGGTTACACTAAAGTTGGAAATGTATATATTTGCTAAGCAAAGACAAAATTGAAATTAACCAGATCAACTGGAAAGGCTCTGCACACCGTATCTACACTGTGCATGTGTATTGAGTGACCATTTTAGTGGAAAATATGAGACAAATCTTTGATTGTGCACAGGAAGGAAATCTCAGTTCAAGGTAGATTTTTCTGATTGTCTTGGTGGGCCGCATAAAAACTCTTACTGGGCCACATGTGGCCCTCAGGCTGCTATTTTCCCATCCCTAGTATAAAGGAAATGGTTGACTTTATTGATTTGAACTATTTTATCTAGAGCCTTGACATAATCTTAATATGAATGATGCACAAATAAAAAATCATATGACATTGTATTCGTAAAATGAATAATGGAAAATATCGATGTTTTGGCCCTTCACATATTAATTAAATATTTCATGCCAATAGTATTTAGTTTTGTGAAAATAATGGCATTAATTTGAAGATAATTTTTTTTTTTTTTGGACTTGCATTGGATGTGGAGGATGATGGAGTATTAATTATTTTTTCTTTATCCATTGTTTTTTATTATGTGAAACTATACATACCTTTGTTTCTTCTTTAGTAGTTTGAGGAAATAATTCTTTGCAAGTATTAATTCTTTTCCTTTTCAGATGTTTCTCAATTGATGGTTGCAATTTTTTATTCCTCACGAACAATCTATATTATTGTACTTACTATTTTTATTTTCAATTTCCATAATATTACTAATATCTCCATCATTGAAATTGATATTTTTTATTGATTTCATCTTAGTATTGGTATTTTTGATATTTATAAAATTTTTATATTCTAACAAACATTGACATACTTGGTGAATAGTTACACCATTAAAATTTCAAGAAAAGAATCTTAAACTAATAAAGCTGATCCAAACGAGATATGCTATATATATATATAAGCCTAAACAAAGACCTTAAAATAAATTCAAATATTTCCTAGATCAGAGATAAAAAAACAAAATTAATAATAATATGTGTACATTGAACTTGGTTAAGATGAACTTTAGATTATATATTTACACAAAATTCACATATTCTATTTAAAAGCTTTTATTGCGATCTAACAAAAACAGTTACATACATTTAGATAAATTATTTCAAAGACAATTTATATAAAATAGAAAAATACAATATTAAAACAAAAGCTATTTATTAAATATTATCTACATTAAAAATTGAACATTATCATTATATAGTAATAATAAAGGAAAACAGTTTTCCAACTTCAAGTGTAATTAAAAAGATAAAATCAATAATGGACTCAGATCTATAGATACGACATCCTTTCACAATCAGTTAAAAGTTTAGGTTTAAATTCATCGAGCATCTCCCTTCAGTTTATCTTTTGCAATATTCCAACATTTTTTTTAAAAGTGACTAATAAAAAATTAGCTAGAATGTCACATGATCACCATTATTTATGCTTACACAAGCTGTTTACACAGAGACTAAACCCTCCATTCTGTAACTCATTCAGTGCAAGCCAGAGTAATCAATGGATGCAAAAAGTTTTGTGCATAAATTCCAATCTAGTGTCTACTCATCCAATATCCCCAAACTAGTTTCTAGCTTATGGCTTTCATCAGTGAGAAGCTTCAGATCTCAGAGCACTGCATTTAGATCTTAATATCTAATGCAACCCTCCAGCAGCCATCTTTTACCTTATTAGCTAATTATAAAGCTTTGAGTCCAAAATGAAAACACACAAATGTTTTCAATTCAAGCTATACAACTATACAAGCTAGTAAGATTGAATTGAAAACATTTTTGAGTTTTCATTTTAGACTCAAAGCATTATTGTTAGCTAATAAGGTAAAAGATGTCTGCTGAAAGGTTACATTAGTTTCTAAAATCTAGATGCAGTGCTCTCAGATACAAGGCTTCTCACTGATTAAAGCTATAAGCTAGAAACTAGTCTGGGGATATTGGATGAGTAGGCACTAGATTAGGATTTTATACACAAACCTTCTTGCATCCATTGATTATTCAGGCTTGCACCAATTTAGCCACTGTGTAGAATATCATTGTTAGTAGAATAATAAAAATTTGTGTTCTATAATTTTTATTATAAGAGTTTGCATTTAAATCATAAACATTGAATTTTTCTATTATGGAAATCAAGTTTATTAATGTATATTTTTTGTATTAAGAAAAGAGTTCAATTCAGCTGTTTTGTTTTACTTTTCTGATGACAAATTATTATCTTTATAATACGTGAAATCAATTAATGCTGTAATTTCAGTTTTAATAATATAATACTTAATAATACTATATACCCTTCATAGAACTAACCATAATAATATGCTTTGAAATATAAAGAAGAGTTGGTATTAATATATAACAATTTCTATTTTAAGTGATAATAGAAAAAAACAGAAGTCTTCCTGATAAAACTAGTAATGATTTAGAAGTAGTGATACATAATTTAGTTAGTTATCATTGAAATTGAAATTAATAATTTGTTAATGGCATATTCATCACATAAGTAATATATATTAAGGCTCTAACCTTAAGACTATGCATCTGAATGTGATAGTAAGGACCTCCACAAATCTTAACACAAAATTAATGATTTTAAAAGACAGGAGTCACCACCAGACCTACCCCTTAATTATATAGGCAAATTTAAAGCATCTTGATTTGAGAGTGTGAAGCCATTAACTACTTACTGATTAAGTCCACAATTTCTATACAAGTTAATGCACACAAAATCTTTCAATCTACAGTGAGTCAGTATGAAGCTCTTATAATTAGAAATCTTTTAAGACAATTTAAAGTTGTAATTAATAATTTGTTAAGTGCATACTTATTACATAAATAATAGAAATCTTTTAAGACAATTTAAAGTTGTAATTAATAATTTGTTAAGTGCATACTTATTACATAAATAATATATATATATATATATATTAACGCTATAATCTTAAGACTATGCACCTGAATGCGATGGATGGTAGGGACCTTCACAAATCTTAACACAAGATTAATGACTTTGAAAGATAAGAGCAGTCACTCTTATCCCAGAACCTATTTGAGAATGTGAAGCCATTAACTACTTCACTGATTAAGTCCACAATTTTTATACAAGCTAATGCACATGAAATCTTTCAATCTACAGTGAGTCAGTATGAAGCTCTTATAATTAGAAATCTTTTAAGACAATTTAAAGTTGTAATTAATAATTTGTTAAGTGCATACTTATTACATAAATAATATATATTAATGCTATAATCTTAAGACTATGCACCTGGATGCGATGGTAGGGACCTTCACAAATCTTAACACAAGATTAATGACTTTGAAAGATAAGAACAGTCACTCTTATCCCAGACCTATTCCTTAATTATATAGGCGAATCTAAAACATTTTGATTTGAGAATGTGAAGCCATTAACTACTTCACTGATTAAGTCCACAATTTTTATACAAGCTAATGCACATGAAATCTTTCAATCTACAGTGAGTCAGTATGAAGCTCTTATAATTAGAAATCTTTTAAGACAATTTGAAGTTGTAATTAATAATCTGTTAAGCACATACTCATTACTTTTAAAGTCATTAATTCTTGTGTTAAGATTTGTGAAGATCCCTACCATCGCATCCAAGTGCATAGTCTTAAGGTTAGAGCATTAATATATATTACTTATGTAATGAGTATGTGCTTAACAAATTATTAATTACAACTTTAAATTGTCTTAAAATATTTCTAATTATAAGAGCTTCATACTGATTCGCTGTAGATTGAAAGATTTCATGTGCATTACCTTGTATAGAAATTGTGAACTTAATCAGTGAAGTAGTTAATGGCTTTATGCTCTCAAATCAAAATTCTTTAGATTTGCCTCTATAATTAGGGATAAGTCCAGGATAAGAGTGGCTGCTCTTGTCTTTTAAAATCATTAATCTTGTGTTAAGATTTGTGGAGGTCCCTACCGTCGCATGCAGGTGTATAGTCTTAAAGTTATAGCCTTATTATCATAGAAATGTTTATTTCATATGAAGAGATTACTTGAAATACCCATTCTAGAATAAATAATGTGAGAATAAATTGACAGTTATTGTTAATATTGTGGTGGGCTTCAAGGGAGGATGATATATGTAATAAATGATTTAATATAAAGTGAAAATAAAATAAAAATATTAAAATTATTGTTTTTATTTAGTGGCTGAAGAAACACATATAATTCATATTATGATTTGTTGACCACATAAATATCTCTGGAAGATGATAAGGATGTGATGATGTTCTATAATAATTTTAGTTAGAAAATTGAATGATAAAAAAGCTACTTAAGATTTATCAATATCCTCTTAAGTTTTTTATATTAGTGCTCCTGCCACAGAAATATTCTCTTTTCTTTTATCTCTTATGCAATATTAGAATTCATCTCTTCATCTGATATCCATAGTTCCAAACAATATTACTGATGCTGCTTTTACAGGATGAAAAAAAATGTCTACAGTCAAAGACCCAATTCTAAAGTTTCAAATTTGAGGAAAAAAAAGATATTAAAACTTAAAAAAAAAAAAAAAAATAGAGAAAAAGATTTTTTAAAAAGTTAAAGTTAAGGAATAAGAAATGGAATCTGAATTGCCTTGTATATAATTAAATGATAAAAATGTGGTTGCAGAAACATATAATCTCATTGTCACAGTTAATGTAGAGAAATGATTAATGGCATAAAACTATTATGATGATTGGGATCTGAATATTAAATAAGACAATAAAAAAGTACAATAGAAAGGGAATGCAAAAAGCAAAGAAAAGGAAAAATTCTTAAGTGTGTATATGATTTTAATGAAACAATATTTTAACCTTGAAGACAATAAATTATAATTTTAGTCACAAACTGCTTATTAGTTATAACATCTAATAGAAAGTTTAAATGAATTAGACCTTCTATATTTTGGCAGTGACAAATGGCAAACATTAAGAGTTACTGTTTATCTGAACTAAATAATGTAAAAAACAAACTATTTTGTTAATTAAAAACCAATTTCTATGCTCATCTTGCCACTAGGATGCTTAAATGTCACATAGTCTCCTACACAATTATTCACATTATTTATTTAGAATTATTGTGAGAATATCACAAGTTTTGTAAATGAGACTGTAAAAATGTATGAGAGAATCTTACACATAAAAACAATCATTTTGACTGGACAACATGCAATGCCCATTCAATTGTTGTTCTGTAAAATGGATTTCCAGGTATTATTATATATAGGATAAAACAAGGAAAGAAACTGCAAATTTTTTTCACCAAACTAGATTTGATTTACCTAATGGGTTTTGCATTTCAATTTCTTATTACTCTGTGAAAAGATTTAGAAAGGTTACTGTTCTGCAATAGGTTATTTAAAATGATTTGATAAAAAAAATTAAATGCAATTTATATAAAAATTATTTTGAAATATGTTTTTGTGAAACAAATGTTTGCTAGTTATTTATTATAACCTTTAATCAAACATCATAAATCTAATGAGTGATTAATTATTCTTTTTTATATACATCGATATATGTTTAATTAATGAAAAAAATAATTGAAATTTTTAAAAAAATAATTTAATGGGCATTAGATCTAATCTAGTAGAAGCATTCCATTTAATCAGATTACTTAAATCATGCTTGCAAATGATCATAGTATAAAGGATAATAATGATTTATATGCAAAAGAAAAAAATATCAATAATGGCCATTTTGCTAATAAAATAAAATTATTATTATAATGATGGTAATAATGCAACATAAATTGTACTGATAAAATTGGTAATAATTGTAATAGTAATATTACTTGGCATAATGCACATGAATAATAGCCTTAATAATAGTAATAGTAGTATTAGCAGTAGTAGTAATAATAGACATAATATTACTTCTATTACTATTATTGAATAGCAATGAAAGTAATATTAGTAATAATATATATATATAATCATTAAGGTAACAATAACAGTAGTTATAAAATTAGTGCATATAACAACAATAGTATAGTAAAAATAGTAGAAAAAGTAGAATTAAAAATAGTTGTAATATTAATAATAGAAATAAAAATAATGATAGCTTTAATAGTAAAAATGATAACAATGCAATAATACTATTACTATTAATTGTTAATATTTTTTATGCTGTATTAAAATTTCACATAACTTCCTAATTGATTATTTTGTAATAATTATATAATAATCAATAGTTGTAACAATAATAATGGTAACAGTAACGCTAAGGTAATTGTAATGGTAATAACAATAATAGTAGTTATCAGACTAAATAAAAGTAATAGCAATAGTACTAATTATAACAACAATAAAAAATATGTGATCTTCTAAGTGACTAATCATATAATTTTTTTATAATTTTGTAATAATGTAAGCCACATCAAATTTTCTTCAGTCAGAAATTTTAATATTGATATATCATTAAAAACCAGTCAACACTTAGACAATCCTAATAGCAATAACAATCAACAATTTTAATAATAATTTTTTTTTCTTAAAAAGAGATTGCCTTGACAACAGTTTGAAATTGTTATTGGGATTGTCTAAATGTTGATTGGTTTTTAATGATTACTTATAAACCCATTTAACTTGAAACATTATTATGCTTAATATTAATGGTTTTATTGCTACAAGCAGTAAAACCATTGGTTTGTGCTTTAGAATTTATTTTTTGGCTAGTCTGGTTGAGTTGTGAATTTGGGTAATTTTAATTATATATATATATGTATGTTAAATTTTGAAATATAAAATGAGATATAACTTTTATAAGAAATAAAAATTTTGAAAATGTGATAACTAGTTGTATATATATAAAATAAAAAATCATATAACATTACATTACTAGTCAAAAAAAATATTTACTAAAATTCTTCCACAACCATGGTTTTATTTATTAACAAATGGACATTTTTTCAAGTGAAATTTATCAAGATACATACAATATACATATATACACAAAACAAAATAGCTTTCCCATCATTCACTTAAAAAACATCTTCCTTTAACATCAAAGAATCTCTTCATGAGATTGATCACCTCAAATTCAACCAAATTTTTTTTACTCTTCTTTTTATTTCACTTCTTTCATAAAAGATAACTTCTCTTTTGTAAAATAATATTTTATGACATGTATTTGGTTCATGAATATACAAGGTTGAGTTAGATATATATTTTAACTCTACTTTTATGAACATTAACTCTTTTATTAAGTTTTAATTTACTTTGACCTATATACATTTTATGACAACTGCAAAGAATCTAATAAACCTTTTGCTATCAATTGACTGTTTTGAACTATTTAATACTGAATTTAAAACAGTCAATTGATAGTAAATCTATTTCTGGTATAGTTTATAAAATTTCTTGCAGTTGTTAATTAAGTCTTTAAAAAATGTTAAAGTTCATAAAAGTAGAAATAGATATCAAAACTTAGCTTTCTATATTCATGATCTAAATACAGGTCATAAAATATTATTTGACAATGCAGAAATTATTTTTTATGAAAGAAATGAAATAAAAATAAAAGAATTTCTGATGATAAATTTTCTTAAATATGAGGCCATTAATCTCATGAAAACCTTCTTTGATGTTAAAGGAAGTTGGTTTTTGAAGTGAATGACGGTGAGACTATTTTGTTTTGTATAAATATATCTTTTATGTATCTTGTTGAATTTCACTTGAAAAGGTGTATTGGTTAATAGATTAAACCATGGTTAAGGAAGAATTTTAGTAAAAAAAACCAACTCTTTTTTGGATTAGTATTGTAATATTATACAATTTTTCTACTTTATTTATAATTATTAGTATAGTAATAGGTAGTATTTAATTATATATATATTTAAAATATTTACATACATATAAATATTCAAAGAACAGTTACTTACAGACCTAAAAATAGACTGAATGTAAAATGGATGAATGAGATAAGAAACTTTACTAAAGAGATATTTTTTTATTATTATTTTAGCATTTATTATCAGCAGACTCTTTGAAATTAACAAATCTTCCCTGGAGTTATAAATGTATATAATTTAATCGAATTATATAACAATGAATTATAAAACTAATGAGTATATGACATATATAAGTAAATTAAAGATTAATCTCTTTTATTTTTAATTTTTTTTAGTCACTTGGGTTGATGTAGGTCAGGGCATCTCTCTGTAACAGAATTATGAATTTATGCTGATTCATTTTTATCCTTTAATTATCTACACAAGCAATTATGGTTACAATGTTTTGTCTTTTCCTTTATCTTTGTTTTCTAATTTGTTTTGTCTTTTTTTTTTCCTGAAATTAGAATAACCTAGTTTCTAATAATGATGATGATAAAGTATTAATAAATAAGCTGCAAAGATTAATTTACTTTTCATTTAATTACATTTTTTCACTTTAAGTTAGATAGATCATCAAATTAAAAAAGTGAGGTAAAAAATATTTCAACAACAGCAATAAATAATAAAATATTAACAAAAATAACAAAAAATAATAATTTAGTTTCAAATATAATTGATTAAAGTCATAAAGAATTCTAGATTTTCAAGTAAATGAGATAATAATCAGTTACAATAAACTCATAATACTAAAATAATTTTTATTTCAAATAGTTGATAAAATTGATTAACACATAAAATACTAAATAGATAACATATGATAATAGAAATATTATTATTAATATTAAAAAAATAATTATGCATTTTGATTTGCAATAAAGATAACCACTTATCTACTTATCTAAGAAATAAAAGATAAACAGCCTTTAAGTAGGGTCTATTACAAAACAAAATCTTCTCTAACAGTCAATTGCAGAGGAATAGTAAAGAAGGCAATAAACAATAGGCTTTTCAATTGTCATGAGTTGAGATTTGTGTTTATTACCTATAGTTGCTCTCTAACTAAAAATAAATAGTTACTTATTTACTGATCAATAATGGATAATTAGCTGTTTTACCTATCTGAAATAAAAATCCTAAATATATATTTTTAAGTTTTTCAGTGAATATGAATTCCGATCGTAATATATATATATAAATAAATAGAAGATTGATTTACATTTAAAATGTTCATCATTTTTTGCCTATGAAATTATTATATTATTTTCCTAAACAGAAAGTTATAAAAAAAAACTACACATTTATAATTGATTTTATAAAAACATTTTATATACTTAAAGTAAAATAAAAGAAGGCTTAAATAATCCATAAAGAAAGAGTTTCCGCACGACTTATAAAAAGAATCTTATGGTATAGTGATTAATATATGTCTGGAAATCAAATGCAAATGAAACTTTAATATTTTTCACCAAAGAAAAGTTTAGATTTTTCTTTTAGGAAGATGGCACATTCAACATAGCTAGTCATTCAACTATTAGTGAATAAATGGATTTCTAGTTATTTTATGCTGAAAATAAAATAAGAAATTTTTTTTTATAAACTCTTACTACTCAGAAATTGATAAACCTGGTAAATATTGTTTTATTTTTCATCATTCTCTCAATATATAAACATATGTGTGTAAATTGAAAATTATATAAAAAAAATCTATTTCTTATCTAAGTAAAGTTGTAGGTGGTTACAAAATCAAATAACTTTCTTATACAATCTAAATTATCTATAGTAATAATAACCATTCTTTCTGTTCTAAGTTTGGGAATTCTGATGATAGTTTTTATTATGAACAGTTATGAAAAAAATATGGCAATTTTAAAGATGCAACCAAGAAAGTGTTATACAAAGATTATTTCATTTGCTCTATTTAAAATATTAACTTATGTGCATTTTATTTTATTTTATTATGGTAAACATTATTTTCAATTCAATTTGAAACTATTATTTAGACCCAATTAAAGAAAATTATTCATTTAAAATTTTTTAATACTTATATTACGAACAATAATTAATTCTATCTACTTTACACCAAAGTAATCTATTGTAAGCTTTAACAGTTAATGGATATTAGATGGTAGTGGAATTTCTAACTCTCAAGATTATCTTAAAATAATAACTTGAAATAATTACTGCTTCTAATGCAGAAGTTGAAAGTAAGTAGAAGAAGTTATATAGTGTTTTATTGAATTTCAAAAATACAGAGTTTCTTTTTATAAAAAGTCCTAAAAACAAATTGTAATTAATTTGCCTTAGTATATATTTCTTTTTAGAATATTTGTTTCAGACAGTAAATCTTATTTTAAAAATTTGTAGAAATTTGATTATTAATATAAACATAAAAAAAAAAGAAGTCAAAAAATAAGGTATGGTGATGTGTAAAGTTAAATAAAATGTTCATTATTTTGCCATTTTAATATTACTACTTAATTAAAAAATTAGTAAATTTTAATTAAAAGTTTTATTTAGATATTAAAATAAAATTTAAAATACCAGATATATATATATAGAGAGAGGGGGGGAAGGGAAAGAGAAGAAAGAAAAAAAAGAGAAAGAGGATGGTTCATATACCCCACAAATGTATTCAAGTTCTAGCTTGGAATATAAAAGGAAAACTGCTTTTAAAAAATACTCTGCAAGACAAACACATTTAAAACAACCTTTCATAAAAAAACAGTAATATGTTTTTCAATTGCTATCTAGTGAAAGTTTACATATTCTACAATATTTTTTAATTTTCTATCTAAGAATAACTAGATGCCCATTTACTGATTTATAATGGATTGTTAGAGTAACTCTGTGATCAGAAATATTACATCTGTCTGCCATACTTATGTTGTGGGATTTGTTTAAGAAGCTTAGCATTTTATTCTCAGGTAGTCAGTCTATTTAACACAGCTACCTTGGACAATAAATAGATATTCTTAACTAGAAGGTAAATCAATGAAGAAAAGTTGTTCTAACCTTCTCTATCTGGCAGTTAGCAAGACTGCTGAATATTGATTTCTCTTTTGCTGTTTTTCTATAAGCGATTGCTGGGAGAGGGCTTTGGCTTGCAGGAAGCTATTAATTAAAAATATTTTTTATCTTTTTTTTAAATAGATGGTTAGGTAGGTTGGCTGTGGTCTGTCTATCTAAAAAAAATTCTATGCTTGATTAAATCTTGAAAATATTAAGTATTAGTCACTTTTATCCAAAATGTTGACATGGCACAAATATAATATTGTAGTATATTTTATGATATTATGTGTAGTTATTATTAATAATAATTATATTTATTGTGTGATTCACTGAATACATGCAAATCTTATTTATATTTCTAGTGATTTTCAATCATACGATTCTTTAATAAAAATTATGAAAAAAAAAAACAAGTTTTATCTATCTTTTTATTATTAAGAATACTATACATAAAAATTTATTAACACATTTTAAAAGTAAAATCATTATAATTTGATCATAAATTTTAAATATATAAACTTATGCTAATGATGCTAGTTATGAAAAATAGGGAGGAAACATTTTACTACAACGGTGGATGGCTACTTATTCTGGCATCATCTTACAGTAAACCAGGTGGTAGTGCGTCTAAATTGATAAATGCTAGAGTAGAGAACTGCTTTTGTTTACATAACACAGTGACAAGTTAAAGAATCAAGCGCTGTTACATTAGTATCAACAAGTTAATATTGAGTTCATCCTATTTGATGTTTTACCAGAGAATGACTCTTAGGATAATCTTAATACTTCTGGTTTATAATAAAATAATTTTTAAATAAATAATAGAAACAAAACTATGCCTCAAGTTGTTTGCACATGTATAAAAGTATGGGAGAAAGTTCGTTTGTTTTTGTTTAGAGATAATTATAATAGATTTTAAAAACAAATAAAAAACATTTTTTAAAAAAAATTTAATTTGTTGTTGTTATATTAATAAATAAACAGTAAATTTTATTCCAGAATATTTTTTAATCATATAGTTATATCTATTTTTTTGAAAATAAATAAATTGAACACGTGATTTACTAGCCAATACAATGGCACAGACGAATAATTACATAACTTAAAATCAATTAGAAAAACTTGTTTTTAAACTAACTTGGCAATTCAAAGCAAACTTTTCTTGAACTTTAAAACACGTTTTTAGTGATTTATGACAAAAGACAAAATAATTTTCATAAACAGAAAACCTATTTATTTTGTTATAGACTAAATACTTACAATTTTGCAGAAATGCAGTAAATCTATATTTGTGAAGAAAAACAGGATTAAATTTCTATTTTTAGGTAAAGAATAAACTAGATTGATTTTTTAGTATTAAAATTTTTGTTGTCAAGCGTTGTTAGCCGAGAGGTCATCGCAGCCGCCTTGCAAGCAAGTAGATGGTTGCAGACGGTTGTGGGTTCGCGTCCCGGTCGATGCTATGACATATAAAAATTTTTTTTTTTGTTTATACAATCATTAAATGATTACTATTTTATTTTATTTTCATGATGCCTCTGTTTTATATGCTGAAATGATATACATGGACATGCAGCGAAATTATATTTTCACTGCCTTTATTATTAATGTTATTTTGTATTAAATATATTAATAATAATCATAAAATAGTGTTTCATTTTATTTAATCTACTTAACCTTTAATTATCTGAGAGTTTTAAAGTAAACTATCAGTTGGATTTTATTGAAGAAAGAATGAAAGTGTGGGTCAATGATTTTTCTTAGATATTTACAATTATAATAGACAAAATTAAATTGTCTTTTATTCCCAGTGGACTGAAAAGTCATTAGCCAAGGCAATTGTTGAGGTAAGAACTCTTGATTATGAATCCAGGCTGCCACCTAATGATGACCCTTTTATTCTGCTATCATCAATAACAGATCACTTTCAAATGATGTTAAGATTGCATAAATTGGAAAAGAAGTGACATCATTGGACTTCATAAAATTGGAAAAAAAGTGAAAAGATAATTGCTTTGAAAAATGGATGTGAATTTTACTATAAATTCAAAAATTTTGGAAGCACTAGTGGAGTAATATTTATTATAAATAAAACATGGAAGTCTTATGGATATTAGGTGTACAGCAGGCAGAGTAGCAAGATTAATTAATTTAGAGCAAAAATATCAATTGCAGATAATTTAGTTTAAGTTACAACAAGTTCTCAGTATGATGAAAAGGTAGATTTTTATATAGATATACATAAAATTTATGATCATACCGAGCAACATTTTAAAATTGTCACAGTGGAATTTAACACTAGAATTGGAAAACAATGAAAGATGAAACGATTATGTCTAAATTTAATTATGGTGACAAAATTAAGGATGATATATATTTGTAGAATTTTCAGATAATAAAATCTATCACAAATTCTTTCATTGAAAAAATATTAAACAAACAAAAAAGGTATGGAAGCATCTAAGCAAAGGCACAGCAAAATTTGATTATATTTTGACTAACAGAAAACATGGATTTCAAAATTACAATGTTCTTAATAGATTTAACATAGAACATAATATTCAATTAGTGAAATGCAAGATACATGTTATTTTGAAACTATAAAGATAAAAACTATTAAAAAAGTCAGTAATAGTAGTTAATATTTCTAACTTCAGAAACATTCCAATGAATTTGAATTAGTGTTTGCAAATTTTTTAAAAATATTAACAACATTTAAAGATGGTTCAGACTTGATTGAAATCAATAAGACAATAACTTTTTATATTGTACAAATAACTATGACAAAGATAGCTGGTTCTAAAAGAATTCATCAGTAAATTTTCAACTGAAGTAAGACAATATACAAACTTAAGTAATGTCAAAATGATTCATTAAGAGTGTTTGGAATTATGTAAAATAGTATAAAAAAGAATGGATAAGAAAATTCATAGAAGAGAATAAAAGTTTTAAAGGTAAAACAATATGAGTTTCACAATTAAAAAAAAAAGATGGAATTATTATTTAAAAAAGATATATAGTTCTATAAAGAATTATTTAGTAATAAATAATACAAACAATATAAACTTTCCAATTATATCTTCTTAATTTTTAATCATTTTAAATGAAGAGTGAGATATGTAATTAAATCATTGAAGAAAGAAAAAGCTCCAGGCAATGCTAGAATTATTTTTGATATTTAAGAAAAAGCTGGTGAAGAAATATAAAAATTGTTAGAAAAAAATTATATATAAATTCCTTAAATGATAAATATGTATTAGAAGATTGGAAACATGATATCTATGAAAAATGGTGAAGAAGATATTAAAAATGACAGATTTATTAGTCTTCAACCACTAAGTGCTACACAAGATTTTTATCAAAACAATTACAATTTATTTATAATGATCTTTAGATTCAAACCAAACAAAAGAATACATTGGATTTAAAAATAATTTCAACACAATGGATCACATCCAAGTATTGAGAGAAATTATAGAAAAAAAAACAATGATTATTGTTTGTTATTTTGCTTTGGATTTGTAAATTATGAAAAGGCATTTGATTCTATAAGAATTTTCTCATTAATAAAAGTTTTGGATGACCAAGATTTTGACCCAAAAAAATTAACATTAATAAAGATGTATGACAGGGTGAAACCATATTCCAAAACTTTTTACAATTTTACAAAAAGTATTTTGTGAATTAAAATTAAAAGCTGAGAATAAAAAATACCTACTCTTGTTTAAGTCATCTAGACTTTGCAGATAATATACTTGCTTCTAAAAATAATACTTCAGATCTTCTGAAAATGCAATGTTTAATGGATTTTCTCAGAAGAAAAATTAAAGAATGATAGTCATGAGTAGAAGTTAATAATTTTAAATTCCTTGGTTAAATTATTAATACAGACAGAAAATATAATAGTTGAAATTAATCATAGAATTAAATTTGAATAGAATGATTTTATTAAAAATAATATTTAAAAATTTGCCAATATATTAGAAAAGGTTTTTAGCATATGTGTTTTATCAATTCTTATTTATGTATCTAAAACTTGGATACTTAAAAGTAGAATAATATAAAAACTTCAGACCATTCAACAAATGATGAGATGTATTTTGAGTATAATGAAAAGTGATCTAAAGCAAAATACATAGGTGAGAAACAAGTAAGTATCATTAACATTGTTAAAAAAAATATATGATTGAAATGAAGCTATAGTAAGAGATGATAATAGACTGGCAGTGGAAGAAATTGTAAAAGTTCTAGAAAGAGGCAACATGAAAGTTGGAAGGATGGAATAAGTAATCTTTCTGGTATGATGTGTAAAAAGCGAGGCTAAGAATGAAAAAAACTGGACTGAACTTGAGAAAAGCTCATTGTGTAATGGATCAATGATTAAAAGTTATGGTGATTATATATTTTTAGTGTTTTCATTAAATTAAAACAACTTAATTCAAAAGCTTTAATAATGATAGAAATAGTGAAAAATATATACATATATGTCTATATTATTATTTAAAAGGTCATATTATGTAATTTGAATTTCTACTTTTTTTCAATAGTATATATAGTTTAGATACTGCTTCTAAATATATAGATTGTTGATAATATATGGTAAATTGTCATATTATTTAGCTGCAAAATTATTTTATTCAATACAAAAATTTAGAAAAAGTTTGATTAAACAAAATGTGAACACTGGTGTGGATTATTAATTGGTCAAATTCTTTGATTACTTTTTCACCGATATGTTTCCATGTAGATGTGCTCTTTTAACAAAATCCAATAGTTTAATCATCTCAAAGATCATTGGTAGTATTATAAACGTTTGTAGGGTTTATCTCTGGCTTATGACTTGGATTTAAATTTGGGTTCAACTGAAGTGAATTTGAGAAAATCTCATTATGCAATGAATCAATGATCCATGTTAGTGTTTTCATTCAATTAAAAAGCTTTAATAAGGATAGAAATGATAAAAATATATACATATATGAATATATTGTTATTAAATGGTCTTACAATGCTATGATAGTGTCTATCTATCAGGCTTATGACCTGGATTTAAATTTGGGTTAATTAAACTTGAAATGGTCTCAATAGATTGTTTTTTTTTTTCAAAAAATCACCTGTAACCAATCCAGTTAATATTAATTAATAAATAAGTATTTAGCTTTTCATAAATGGAGGGGTAAATAAGAATGGGAATCTGCTCCAATGATTACTCAGCAATTGGAATACTTGGTA
Organism: Epiperipatus broadwayi; assembly: GCA_028023455.1. Taxonomy (NCBI): domain Eukaryota; kingdom Metazoa; phylum Onychophora; class Udeonychophora; order Euonychophora; family Peripatidae; genus Epiperipatus; species Epiperipatus broadwayi. The sequence goes on from JAQFVV010012393.1 coordinate 28,877,300, forward strand.
TTCCTTTTTCATTCATTGTACATCTATAGAGGATTGTTATAGAACTTATTTAAAGACTGTTTTACTTACTTCTTTCCTATATATTATTATTATAATTTGTTGTGCTTTTCAGAACATCTAACCTAAAAGAAAATAATATTATTAAAATTAAAAATTAATTTTTTATTGTTTTCTTAAATAAAAGTTAAACTGTGTTAAAATATTTAAGATGAATCAATATATCTTTAGAACTTATTAGAAGAAAGTGAAAAGGAATTACCATCATCTGAGCCATGTTGTGCTTTCAACAAACTTAAGAAAAATGAATATTACTTATCATTCTCCCATCTTCTTTTTATCCTTTTCCCCCTACTTCTTTTTATCATTTTTATTGCAAATTTTTAAAACTCAGTATAAGAAATAAAAGTTTAAAAGATACTCAACTATAGAAAGATAAAAAAGAATTTATTTAAAAGATAAATGTTTCATTGTTAATCAGTAGTATCAGAACTTGATATGAAAAATGGAAATCAACTTATTGGGATAAAAATAATTTTATAATTTTAGTGATTAAGAAAAAAATAAAAATTGATAATAATTTAGAAGAAGTTAACAATCATAAATACTTTGGTCAGACTATTAATACAGATGGCAATATGATAACATTAACTATAGAATTAAACTTATTATATTAGAAATGACTAAATTAAAGACAAATGTATTCTATGTACTTAAAATGTAAAGATTTTAATAAATCTATTTTAGAAGTATTAACTTATGGGTCTGAAACTTAGACAATAAAAAAATTATCAAACCAAAGATTTCAGACCCCACAATAAATTATGGAAAAGTGTATGTTGGGACTATAATGGATGGATGGCTAAAAGTGAAGCACATAAGTTAAAAAGAAACTGGTATCACTATTGTTAACTTTAGATGAATAAATAAAATCTTAAACTGAATTTCAGGATATTGTAAAAGTTCTAGAAAAATACTACAAAATATATAAATGTTAAAATAAAAAGTTTGTGCTGAAATGATATAAAAAAGAGTAGCTATAGATAAGAGGAATGGAATTAAATTTAGAGAGACTTTCATTGTGCAGTAAAATAATAATAAGTGAACAATATAATGATGATAGATTTATGGGTGTAAATATTTAGATTTTAAAATCATTATTATTTTGTTTATACATAACAAAAAAACAAATAATCTTAATAACAAAAATAAATAGAAAAACTATTTTAATTTTGCGAAGAGACTAAATAAAAAATTGAATAATATGTAGATAGATAGAAATGATTATTTACTTATAAATAATGGTTAAATTCTTATAATATCTTTATCATAATAATCTTGCTTAATTTAAATTATAAAATATATTTTATGATTTATAATAAAAAAATCATTATATAAATCATCAGAGTTAGGTAACAGAGAAATCTTGAAAATAATGAAATAAATTTTTTTTTTTAAAGAAACCCTAGAAAAATTTGATGAATTTCAAAATAATCCAAGAATCCCAAGAAAAGGTCAAAAAAATCACTTCAAAGATAGAATGAGGAAAAATTCAGAAGTCAACTAAAATAGAGAAGGAATAAAAAAAAAAAAAACCTCTAAAAATCTTAAGAAATAATGCAAAAGAAATATGATGAATCTCAAAGGGAACCATAAAAGTCATTATCTTTAAATACATGTTATCATTGTTTATTTTTAAAAAGATAGTGTTTTAATTCTAAAATGAGAAATATTATAAAAACAAATTAACTAATAAAACTTTACTCAAATTAAATATCATTATTATAATATTGGGTATAAATTAATTTGTTTTGACAATGAATAACATTAAATTAAGTTCAAACAGCTGATGATTTAATTTGTAATATTTTCCAAAATATGCTAGGGAGTCCATGTATTTATATTATTATTGTTGTAATAATCCACATAAAATATTATATTTTGATTGTATTGATAAATATAATTTAACAAAATTAATTTTTTGATAGTCTCTTTGTTGATTTTAAGCAATTTAAATCTTGTTATCACTTCATATACAAATAAATTTTTTTAATAAACTTTTTAAGACTAGATAAAATATCATTGCTCTTCAATTTCCTTCCATTTTCAATATATTCTTTCATTTTTGTTTATTATTTCTGTTGCAACATATAACTGAAATTTATTAATCACAAAATGTATACACACATATATATTAACAATAAAATCCGTAATAAATCTTTATTTTTAATTTTTTATCTTTAACATGACCCACTTATAATAAACTTATAAACAAAATTCATAAATGAATAATATTAGTTAAATTGTATTTTAAAATGTGTTGTATGTGATGGAATAAATGGCAGAATGATACACTTGAAACCCAAAACTTTTGGATTGAAGCACAATCTATCATTTTTAGTTATTGAATATCATATAACATCAAAAGTAAATAATCAGTGTATTATATATATATATTAAAAAGGTCATTTAATTTGCTCAGAATTTAAGGAAAAAATATTTTATATTACTGGGTCAGCTGCTAAAGATTTGGCACATACTCTAGAATTGAAGTGCAAAATAGTTCTTGAAATTACTTATATATATGTTAAAAAAATATTAAATTGTGTTGGCAGAATAAAAGAATCTGGAGCTTAAAATCCATAAATTGTGATCTAGCTGTGCCACTTCTGATGTTTGCATTTTTCTGAAAACCATTCCCAACTTTTACTTTCCTTTATCTCTTCAATAGTACATTTTTATTCAAAGGCAATATTAAATTATTTTATTTATATGATCAGTTGTTTGTAAAACAGAATCATATTCAAACGTTATAGAAGTAGAGCACACTTAGGTACTGCAATCTCAGTGGGATTTTTGCAGTTCTAAAATTAAAACTGTGACTTAAGCATTTAGAATAGAAAAATAAAATTACTACTTATTTGGGAACAATAATTTTATATTATGCACAGATATGAAAGTTTCACATTTATTTATAGAAATTGCATTGAAATCGAATTAATCAGTATCATCATTATCATTAGCTACCATTTATAAAAGTATATATCATCCTAACTCCAGATAAAAAATTAAAAAAATAGAGAAAAAGTCCAAATTATAAAATATAAAGAAAAAAGTCTTGAATAAGAATAATTACACATGTAATTATAAGGTGAAAATGTCAGTGTGCCTACATGTAATCTCATTGTCATAGGAAGTGGAAAAAGATGACTGACAGATGCAAGAGACTCATGACAAACAGTATTAATTTAAATGACTGAAAACAGTAAAATAAAATAAAAAATGGAAGAAAGAAAAGAAAGAGTAATGCAGTTTTACCATCTTCATTATAACTACTATTACTGTCATTACAATTTTTCAGATATTTATTTTAGCAATCCCACCAAGTATGATGAACATATAAAATGTCATGTAAGTGATTTTTAAAATAAATTTCAGTTCAATTAATTAAATACACAGCAGTAATTTTATTACAGTATTATGTATATATATAAAATAGATTAATATTTTTAGTATAATAAAGTAGCCGAATTATTTACCTTTAACTCCTACTAATTAAAACTTGAAATTTTACAAAATTATTATTTTAATTTTTTAATGAATTATTAGCCAAAAACAATTGGCATCTTATTACATATTGATAGGTAGAAGAATAATAGTTAAAAAAGTAAAATAGTCTTTAAATAGCTTACTATAAAGCAAAGTAATGAAAAAGAAATCAGTACTCAATTGCTGCATGATAATGCATGAAGCATCTTTCCATTTTTGTTTTTCCTTCTAATTAAGAATATCTGGAAATCCATTTACAATTATTAATATTGAATGGTTATCTGGGTTATTTAAAACAAAAAATTCTAAGATTATTAATTTTTTTTTAAAGTTTACTTGGCGAAGATTTGAACTTGTTCTAATTAGCCACAAAAATTATTATTCAGAAAAAGCTAATTATGCAATGTATTTATAGATTATACAAATATTTTAAATAATTATTTAATTACAAAAACAAACAAATGAACTAATAAAGCGTAAATATAATAAAATTATGTACATAAACTGTTGTCATCTATATTTAAATATATCTAAGAATGTATTCATCATCAGCAGCAACATAATTATATATTGAAAAAATAAATCTTCCATATCAATGTCACAATCTTCTCCAACTCTGTCTGCCCAATGCTCTAACGTTCAGATACAACACTTTCCTTCTTAAGATTAACAAACATCTTTTTCCTCATTTCTTTTGCTTTCCATAGACCAAAAATATAATTCTTATGCTTCTAATTATATGTCAAGTCTATTTTTCCCACCGCTATATAATTTCTTTGATCTATTCTCCTTAAAATTTAAAAAATACAAATACCTATCTATCCACTTTATCTCTCCTATTCCTTTTTAAATCCACAATTATTACAATATATTTTTATAATTCTGACTAATCGTCCATCAAAAATGTTTCCTACCTTGTTTACTTGTGATTTTAAATCAAATAACTTAGTGTTTCTTTTTATCATCAGGAAAATATCTTTCCAAATACATAAAACTTCTTACTTATTTGTTCTCCTTTATCATCTCCACATAAATTTTTGATTTAGACTTTTTACAAACTTCATCAATCTCAATTACCATTCTGTTTTCCTTATTTTTGATATCCATAAATACTTATATTACCATCAAAACTTATGTATCTCCAATGCTAAATCCAATCTTATCAAAATCACATTCTTTAAGAAGTTCATTTAAATAAATTTAAAATAAAACAAAATAAGCACTACCCTAGTTGTCTTCTACATATTTAAAATTGTTATATATTCTTACAAATGGCTTTTTAAAAATCCATGCACAAATTTTCTAATAGTCAGCTATCTTTTCAATGAATACTGTTCTTCAAAATACCTGATAAAATATAATTATAAATTTATTAAACACACATTGATTACGTAAGTAATATTTACTGAGGCTATAACCTCGATAATATGCGTATAAAATGTGAGAGTAGGGACCTCTACAGGTGTTTTAACCACAAGCTTATGCATATTATTGAGGTTATAGCCTCAGTAAATATTACTGATAAAATATATTACATTTAGTTCTAAGCCTTCCAATGGATGCCTGAAAAATCTATCTATATATACATGCCTATAATACCCTTAAAATTTATATTAAGATAATTAACAAAAAAAAAATATTTATAAAAAAATAATAGTACAGTAATTGAATAAGATAATGCAACCACATGACAAAATGGTTGACTAAGGGATGCTTCAGGATGACGTTGTACAAATAGATGACCTGTTTGAAATTTAATGACTCAAATTTATAAATTTACATTTTTTTTTCAAAAATTAGTTAATATTTTTTTCAAACTATGGATTACTAAAATTGTGGAATAGTTAAATTTATGGACATGGAGGGATGTTGGTATATATAATCTAATTTGCTCTTCACTCCATCAAAATATTTTTCAAAATCAATAAACAAAAATTAACTTCACTTTCTTTATATATTTTTTCAGCAATAGTCTTTTAGATGGCTATTACATCTACTGTTCATCTATTCTTTTTAAATAATACTTTTTTTTACCCTAAGGTATGTGTATTCAAAACTTACAGCTTTAAAATTTTCACATTTTACTAAATTATGCTTTTTCTTTGAAAATGGTTTAAATGTTGAACGACCCTCTGCTCCCTCCTTCCAAAAAAAGTTTTCAATAATTTAACTGGAAATTGAATTTACCTTTCCTTTGCCTGATTTCATTTCAGTTATAATTTATCACTGTGTAACTCATTTCATCTTTATTTACTTCTCTTACTTCTATTGACATAAATAAGCTTATTATTTTTGCTACACAAATCCCTTATATACTCATATCTTTATATTATCACTATTTTCTTTACTAATAACAATTTGACATCCCTGTTATTTTGTCCTTCCCTTTGAAAATGTTTTATTCTATTGTAAGTTAAATCAAATCTTTATTTTATAATTCTTTTATCTCACTAATTTTTTTCAACATATTTGTTAACTGTCATATAGTTAATAATTTACTACTAAGATTTCCATACAGCTCTTACCTAAAATATGAGTTCTTTTCTTTTTCATTTTAATAATGCATCACTTTGTTAAACTAAAGCTCTCTTTTTTGTTGTTTTATTTCATGTCTTATTTCTATAGATTTATTTTAAATATTCCCCATTTTTCATTGAAATTTGCCAATTTGCTTAATATTATTTACAATTATTTTTTCATCCAATACATTTTCTCTTCTATCCATTTTTAATTTATTAATAGTTTGTTTTTTCTTACATTAAAACTTCTTAAATCTGCCATTATTAAATTGAAACCTGAAACTGTGTTAATTCTAGGATGTTCACATGAGTTCTTATTGCCATTTCTAATCCAATTGTGAATTAAAGTATAATTTAATTAAATTTGTTCTTATATCGTTGGAGCTTTTTATCTGTAAATACTTTATGATTTTAAAATCACATTTTCATTGTTTGATATCTAATTTATTCTACAAAAACTAAGCAACTTTTTAACCTTTTCATTTCATAATTCCAAATTATAATGATCTGCAATTTTATTAGTTCTTCCTTAATATACCTCAACAATCCAGTCCCTTTCCCCAACTATTATTATGAAATTGCCTTGGTTATTTTCTCTAAAAAAATTTAACTTCTTTCTATATGATTGTAATATCTTTATAATTATGTACCCAGGTCAGCATGTATTGATAGTTTCTAGTCCCTTTTTCAATAATGTATCATTATCAGATTACTATACTTTCTGCTCCTGGATATAAAACAATGTCTATACTTTAATAATGGACTAAAGTTTTGTAAGCATTTATATATATTTACATATATAAAAGAAGATGAAATATTCTTTAAAAATAGCACAGAACAGGGTAAAGGTTTCAACAGCTCTTTATAGAGAAATAGTGAGGGAGAAAACAATAGTCACCAATTTTCAGGTGTGAGGGGATTGAGCAGTTTTCAATCTTATTTGATCTTATGCGATTAGATACTTATTTATCATTGGATTGTTAACTGAAGTGGCAGTAAGGCATCTACTTAAGAGAAAAATCCCAAGCCTCTGGGAAAAATAAATTTATCTAACCCAAATTCAAATTGCAAGTCATAAATATGGTAGTTGGATACACTATCTCTGCATTATGAGATACCCTTCATATATATCTACATTTTTATTATGATCACATAAATATATACTTATTTGCTTTTATAATATCTCTATTGTTTAGTATAAGTAACTAGATATAAAATACATTTCCACACATATACGCAAACACACACACATCCACAAAATAATTCACTAAAAACAATACTTAATAAGCTTTTAAAAACACACCCATATACACTTTGCGTAGATATTTCTAAAATATTTAATGTCTTTCATAAATAAATAAAACTTGGTCATGCAAATTTCTCAGTTTGATTTCTATGTTTATATTTGCTAAATTGTCTTTTTCTATCTCCAATACCAAAAAGATCAATAATGTTTAAGTCTTTTTTTAAAATTTGTGATTACATACAGATGTATTTTTAATTAATGGTTACTATTCAAAACTTTACACACTCTATAATATAGCCTTCATATTAAATAATTCATTAAAAAAAATTTAAATATAACATTTAAAGTTTCATAATAAGTTTTAAGAAAATTTAGTAAAGCAATTTTTCTTTATTTATTTTTTTGAATTGAATATTAATTCTTGAATTACATTAAAATTATACGTGTCATCAAACTAATATGGAAATATAACCGGTGTGATGTGATGCAGCTATAGAGTAGTCAATCCCAAAACTCATAATTCATGGGTCAATTCCCAGCCTAAAGAAAGCAAAAAAAAAAAAGACAAAAAAAAAAAATTGACTGAAAATATACTTCAATGTTCAAACATTGTATAACATTCAGAGTAAATGATCATATGATTATTTATTTTATATATCATTATTTATGTCAAACCTCTAAATATACAAGCTAAAATGAATTGTGTTTTCAAGATTGCAAGTGATTAAATAAACTTAGATGAATTAATTTTTTTAATATAATTAAAATATCCTATTAACTAGATACTTTAATCTTTATTCAATCAGGAAACATGCAAATGTAGGGAAAGTTAAAGCAGTAAAGCAAATTATTGACAAAAATATTGATTTTATATCAATATTGAAAATAATATTTTTATATATTTAAAAATATCTATTTATGTTTCATGGGCATGCAATTATACAATTTAATATATACATGCTTTTGCAAGGAAAGTATATTTTACAATACAAAAAATCTCTAACTGAAAAGCATTATAATTATTTCTATTTCATTAATAGTTAAGATCAGTTACTTATAAAATGATATTTGAGAACTAAGGCAGTGAAGTTTTATAAAGTTATATCCCAAATACCAGATTGTTATACTTTTTTACCTTCTCTTTTTTTAAAATTGTAACTGAATTAGAAATTTCTGTTCACCAACAATGGCTTTGGTTTTTATTATAATGAATCTTCAAAATATAAAACATATATATATAAAATATAGAATGTTAGTTAAAAATTGAAACATTTTATAAAATATACAATGCTAGTTAAAAATTGAAACATTTTCAAGGTTTCAATCATCATACCATTCAAATAGTATGATAAAAATAAATTTAAAAATAATGATAATATAAAGATATAAGTACAGAATCTTGTATATGATTAATTAGTATTTGATACACATATATATATATATTAAGGCTCTTGAACTTATGCCAAATATAATAAAATATATTAAAAAAAAATAAAATAGTAAAATTGATTTAAAAAAACAAACTACTCTTATATATATATAATGATACAAATATAAATGTTTATGTATATGTATGTGAATATATATACATAAGTGGGTGTTTGTGTGTGCAGGTATAATAATATGAGTTCTAAAGGAAGATCTAATGACTGGGACAAGTAAGTGTAACATTTGATCATCAATCTTTAATCACAGGTTTTAGTATTTAATATATGATAAGGAATAATGTGCATCATAAATTTTAATAGTAAAATGGCATTTAAAAATTCATATGGTCAATTCTTTAGAAAATCAAATGAATTTCAAACTACAAGGTTACAGTATGAACACAATGGTTATATTCAATTGACCAAAATAAAATTTTAAAAAAAAATTTCTCCACTAAAAATCAATTAAAAAATTTTCAGTTCTTGGTTCATCACTATTTTACTCAGAACTTAAAATGATATAAAAATAGTAGATGTATTTTTAAATTTTTATGTGATTTAGTGTATTAGTAATGATGCTAAAATTAAGAGCTGAGATTACCAGATAAGTAAAAATTTAAAAATTTTTAGTTTGTAAATAAAAATATTTAAAGGAAAGTATTGAACCTGGATTATATATAATTGCAGTTTATAATGTTTTAGGTATATAATTATTAATAAATCTAAAAAAAAATAATCTATATATTGATTTAATAGGCCACTATTTTAAAAATGAAATATTAAATTTAGAATCTTTTAAAAACTTAAACAGCTATTTTTGTTTTTTAATTATATGATATATATCAAATTAGTTTTAGACTCAATAATAAATGCATAATCTAATATAATCTTCATCATTATACTCTATATATTTGACATTTCAAATGTTCTGTCATTTCCAACAAATCATTAATTGCTACTACTGCTACCAATTATTATTTTACAAAATAATTTTTAACCTAGTAATTATTGTAATAGTGTATGAGATAATATAATACAGACAGTGTTCTTTAATTTGTCAATTAAAAAAAATATATAGTATTTATTATTTATAAATATATTAATTCAGAGTTACGTTTGAATGGCATAACTAGTTGAACATCACTAACCCAATGCACCAACAATATAAACAATAACTACTTTACACGATCTAGTACATTTAATATATCTATATATAATGGCAGACACATTTAAATATATGTAACAACGTGTTTTGACATGCGTCTTGTATATATTATTTATATCAGAGGTTTTATCTTAATGACAAATACAATAAAAAAATAACTAAAGTTTTCTTTATATAAATGATATTTTTTACATATTCGGAAAGATTTATGATTTTTTAACACCAACTTAAATATTTAAACCCCAAAACTTTTCAAATAAATGAAAATCATTTTATTAAAATTTTCATTAATGACATATATCAAAGCGCTTAAAACTGCAAAAAAAAATCTATTTAAAATCAAAATCTGTTTTTCAATAGATTATTTAACATGCATAACATTGTATATATACACACACGCATTGAGTTTATTGATTATATATTTTATTTACACATAAAACTAGAAAAAAGACTATAAACAAACATAATCCAATGCAGAACTCTATTATATATTGCTTACAATTAATAATTTTTTTTATTATAGATTTTTTTTATCTCAATAAATATACTTTATGATAATTTTTCTTATAGGTGACCAAATATATATTTTCTCTTTTTAAAATATTTGATAGCACATGGTACATACATTTAATTGTTAAGTAGATAGCTAAAGACCAACCTAAAATAATTATGTAAAAACTATCATAGTAAGCATGAACTATAAATATGTTATGTTACAGCTCTCTTAATGACATAAACATACAAATAAAGAAAAAGAATGATAATTGTGACCTTTTAATACTAAACATTAACGACTTTATTTAATATACTATATATATATCAAATGAGAGAAAATACACGTGTATGTATTACTTGTGTTAATTTTAAAACAAAACTTTTCAAATAAATCATTATCAAAAGCTAAACTAAATAATATAAACAACTCTTAACTTTATCTAACAAATGAACTTACTTGCCTAGTTAATGCTGGCATTATCAACTATGAAACTTTCCCAACTTTTCCAACTTGATTAACAATGATAGACACACATTAATGTGTCAAGATTCCTTGAAAAAGTAGAGTAGGGAGCATCTCCTAATCAAGTTTAAATCTTAGCGACTCTTCAACTCTTTAAAAAAAAATCACATTAACAGCAGAACTTTTAGGGAGTAATATTCAGATAACAGTGATTTCAGTGCATTAAATTAATCAATTGAGCATGATTATTAAATGAAACAAAACCATCACGTCAACAATATTCAATAAAAGTCTGTGATGCAGTCCCCTCTAGTGGTTAATTTTTATACTACAACAATAAGTAGTTTACATTCAAGGTTAAGTAAAAATATAATTATTTTATCATTTACAAATTTATAATTTTTTTAAAATAATTATGCATGCATTTTTTTTATATAAATAATTTATACAATTATAGAAGTGATTAATTATGTATATTAAAAACAAAATATATAAAATATTATATACTCATAAGTAAAAGAATCATATCTTCTTGATTGGATATTAAAGAAGATTAGGTGATTTATGAGTTAATTCATTTTAGAAAGATGGCTTCGTTTTTAGGCGCATAGTTATTTTGAAAATAAATAGTTGTATAAATAATTATATTTTAAAATCATATATAGTTAGCCTTGACTTAATAAAATCAGTATATCATATTTAATAAAAGCAATCATTAGGGAAGTTAAAAAAAATCAGGATTTATTTTTCAACTTTATTTTGTTATTAATTTACTTTAATAATTGTATTTAAAAGTATATCATGTTGTCTTGTCTGTGTTATACATCGTTATCATTATTATCAGGTACTTGTAAACAAATGTAACTATTCTAATTCCAAAACAACAACAAAAAACAAAAAATAGAAAGGCAAAAATTAAAGATGTATTTTGTGATGGATATATAAAACAAAAAAAAAAAAAAACTATATAAACAAAATCCTGCAAACAAAACCACCCAAATATATAATACGCAAGTATTTTTGTGTTCAATATATTATATATGTATAGAAATCCACAGTGATAGAATAGGCTAACAAGCAATTGATTATGGCATGTATTGATTGTGTATGTGTTCAAATGATACAATGTAATGTTTATGAACATTTATTTAAATCACTTTGAATTAATTCGAAATTTATTATTAATGTGCATACAAGATTTGGTAATGCATGTATTACTTATGTTAGCTGATTTTTATTATTAACTTTCAAAGACTTTGTAATAAATAATGGAAATGATATGTGCCTATCCAAAATAGTGAAAGAGATTATTTGAACAAAACATTTATTTCAAGTTAAAAAATATTATTATAAAAGGAGTGAGTAATAATCTGGCCTCAGTTAAAAGCAATAGATAGAATAATAAATGACAAATCAGAAACTTACAGATACACAGAACTTTTAAAAATTGATGGAGTTAAGATTATCTTTATATTTAAATTTTCAGTGATAATGTGATTGGCAAAAAAAATGTGATGATACCAATAATCTAATAAGGCAATAAACATTGAGAAAATACAAAAATTCATACCTTAACAGAAATTGAATTTAATAAAATATTACTATAAACTTTTTAGACTTTTAGATAAGTTGGATTAAATTAAAACATAAATAAGAATATGAAATGTTAAAATTGCTCAAATTTAAAATTAATTGAGCGTGGTAAATATTTGTAAAAATAGTTAGAATTATTAATTTATATAATCATATTCATAGCATTACTTTCAATTTGCAGTATAGATTTTGTTTTGAAGGAAACATAAAACAAATATAAATAGCTGCTTTCACTTATTTGTCAGTTTATTTAATAAACATAGCTCTATTATTTTGCTGCTATGTTCATCTAATTAGCACTGTTAGACAGAAAGTGTACTTATTTTTAAAATTACTTTGCTAAATATTTGAAAAAGTAGATTGAATTAATTAAAAAAAAAATAGTCAATATTATTTTAGAATATGCATTTTTATGTAACATTGTATTCTTTGATCTTGCATAAACTGTAGCATTAAATGGTAGATGTTGGATGCAAATGTAGAGATATGCATATAAATGTATGTGTTTTAAATTATTAAATGACTAGAGATGTCTTTCTCTATTCACATAATGTTTTTCATAAATGAAATTGTACATAAGTAAACACAAAATTTATGTAGTGCTGAAATGTTTCCTATTATATCAATTATGTTGTAACTATATGGAAAAAATATAGTTAGGAAATTTTTTGTGATGAGAATAATATAAAACAATAATTTATAAATTTTTGATTACAATTAGTAAGAATACCAAAGTTTTACACCCAACAAATATAATTTTGTATAATTTGATCAAATATAAGTTAAAAATGTAAATAGGATTCAGATATATTTTAATTATATTGCTTGATAAGAAATGATATATTATAATTTTGATTACCATTTTTGTAATATCAAATTATGAGTATTCATTGGTAAATACAATCCATTTATCTCACATTAAATTAAACACTCAATGGAAGATGTTATGAGTGTATATGCATCTTGTATATTCTTAAATGGCTATAGGAAGTTTTCTGTATTCACAGAATGCTTTTTACATCTGAAATCACATACAAACTTCATTATGCTAAAATGCTCCTTAAGATATCAATCAGATTGTAACAAATTCATGCTGTTGAAGTACATGCTAAAAGAGAATTGATCTTTTTGAAATGCAACAAATTATTTTGAAAATTAGAAAGAAATTGTCACTAGTACACATATTTTAAAATCAATTTGATTGATGCATGTATGTTGCATAATTGGTAGAAATTATGAATAATCATCTAACATTTTGGAAAATATAATTCATAAAACAAACAAAGCATTATTATTTATTAAAATTGTAAAATGATTACATATAATTAGCCATCATTTTTGGTTAATATGATAAGCATGCAGTCAAAATAGATAATTTATTATTGAGAAAGTCATAAACAAACTTGAAATTCAAGACAAATCTACTAATTTGATTGTATTCAAATAAGACACAAATTTTGAGGCAAAAATTTATAAGTAATCTTTAGATAAATTTTTAATTTATTAAAAAAAAAGTCAGATAATCATACTATGACATTTTAAATATATTTTTTTTAAAAAGTGAATACATATACAATTTCCCTACCTTCCCTCTAAAACCTTATGATATTATGTGAAAGTGGTATAATAAAAAACAATTATTTACTGAAAAAATATATTACACATTATTGAGAAAAACTACTGTGTAAATTAATTGTTTTTAATTAATTTGACAATCAATTACATATTAAATATTATAGAAAACTTTGAATGCAAACTAAATAATTGATATTTTAAGAACATTATCAAAACATTACATTTTAATGTCTTGAGAATTTTTAGATCAAATTAAATATCAATATACAATATTTGATTTTTTATTTCTATCACCTATTAGTATTATTAATTATATTTAAATAATGAAATGAAGGGAAAATGGAGAGGGGGATATTTTTATAAAACAAATCATAAATTAACGAAAAATCTGTATTATGGTATATATTAAATAACTTTATTAATCAAAACCCATTCTCTAATCATATTAACTGTTTAATATAGAAGAATTATATGAATTTGTTAGAATTACAAATACTAACCATATTCTTTAATATATTACTAAATCCACCACTTTATTTTGCTATAATATCTTATATAAATGCAATTTATCCACCTTTCTTAGAATATTTTTTAGCAAAATGTAAGATTGTGTGTACATATGTACAATTAAATAATCTTTTGCCAAAAAGTATTCAAAGTAAGGTGGCTAGATTCATTAATATATTTATTAATATTTATAATTTGTGGTAATTATGGGCAATCTATTTACATATTTTTTTGCAAAATCTATCCATTTATTCATACATTCTTTCACCCATCCATCTATCTATTTATCTATATACTTATATATATACTTATTTATCCATCCATCCATTTATCCATCTATCTATCCTTCCATTCAACTATATAACATCAGGTAAAAATGGAAGCATAACAAGCAGTTTATATATATAAAGAAATATATATATATATGACACACTGAAATGCAAAGGCATCTCCAACAATTCCTCATAGAGAAATAAATAAAAAAGATAAGATATACCAACTTTTAAGGGATAAGAATTTGAAGTTTTTCATCTTTATATTCTAGCCTTCTAGCTAATAATAATTGAATATTTATTTGCTGACATATATTGAACAGCTAGCTGGGCTTGAAAATTAATAAAAAAAAGTCTGATCGCAATACAGTTTTTATGGAAACAATAATAAATATATAAACTAACCAAAGAAAGTATATAAGTAAATAAAAAACAAAACACAATTACTTGTCTACACAGACACTTTTAGTATTTCAATAAAGGGCTGGTTTTCATCAGAAAATAAAGCCATATAACTTCATTCAAAACTTAAACATTAAAATAATTTGCATATCTGATAACATAATAAATTCTTGTAAGTTAATAATATTTTTTTATCAATCAATCACCGATCTATTGTGATAAATATCTTAGTTTTGTTTTTTTTTTTTACAAAAAGACAACAAAATCTATTTGTTTGTCAAACTTTACAAAAGTAATAAATAATTAGTTCATTAATTAAAAAAAATATAAATATATATAAACAAAATATACATATATATTTGTGCAAAAATATATACAAAAATATATATACAAAAATGCATATGTGCACAAGAAATTATTACTAGTCATATTTAATATCAAATAAAAGAAACATACTTTATTGGTTAATATATTAAATAATGAATAATAATTAATGAATAAAAAATAGAGCATTAGCAAAAATTGATAATATGACATTCATGAATTTTTAATTTTAATTTTTTTTAACAGATAGTATATTAAATTGTATATATTAATAAAGTTAATGTTTTATTATTAAAAAGATTGTATATTTGAAATTTATAAATTAAAAAAAACTTTCATTTTGTTTTTTCTCTCTTGTAGAGGAAAATTGTTTTGCTAATATGACCACTCTTAAATCATCAATTGAATGATCTCATAAAGTGGGGAGTTTAGAAATTGGTATGTCTTCATTTTTATGTAAAATATCAAATCTATAGTTAGTTATTTGCCCATTCACCTACATAATAGGTCAAGCATCTTCTTCATTCTATTAAATATATTAAGTTCACACTTTACACTTTTTATAGTTGGGGATATAATTTAAGATCATTAACAGTATTACTATGGACCATTTTTAAAACAATATGTTTGCATGTAAGACATGTTATACCTAATATTAGCCATATACTGCAGAACCCCTTTATATATTAAATACCACTGATCATCTAAAATATATTTTCCCCAATTTATCTAAAGTTGTGTATCAAATGCACAAAACTCTTAAAGATAGGTTTATAAAAACAAACTATTAGTAATTTTGTAACATAAAAAAGCTGTTTTTCAAGCAGAGACAGAAATGGTCCAAGATAATGCTATTAATGATTTTTAATGTTATACCCCCAACTATGTCTATCGTTAATGTGTAAACTTAATATATTTAGCATAATGTAGCAGATGCTTGAACTGTTATGTGGATGAATTGGCAAATAGTCTACATATTATTAATTAACCATAGATTTGATATTTTATATGAAAATGGAAACAGGCCACTTTTTAAAAACTTTAATTTGTCAGATTACTTAGTAGATGATATAATAATGATCATATAACTAATTTTTCATCCTCAAGAAAGAGAAAAAAAAATTATTTATAAATTTAAGACTTTATATCCCCGTGGTACAAATATGAACATAGGCAGTATGAAATCCTTCAATTACCTAATTTTCTAAAGCTCAATATTTTGTGAAGTAGTAATTATTATTTATTATTTAATATGTTAAACCACAAGGCATTTTTTTATATTTTATATTTAATATGAATATCGTTATTTTTTTTTTTTTTGCATATATATTCTGGATATATTTTTTGCTCAGGCATATATGCATATTTTGTATGTATGGTTTGTTTTTATTTTGGCATATCTTTTAATTAATGAATTAATTAATATTTTGTAAAGTTTGATAAGAAAATAAAAAAATTTTGTAAAAAAAAAGTTGACTAATATATTTATCAAAACAGATGAAAAGAGATTATTGACATATAGGAACTTTTTACATTATCAGATATGCAAATGACTTTTAATGTTTAAGTTTTGAAGGAAACCATATGTCTGTACTTTCTGATTAAAACATGATTGAAACAATTAAAGTTTTGAAATACACAAATAGTTGACATCCTGTCTGACATTGTGGATAAATGCTGCCTTCCCCACTCTTTGGCTCCAGGCAAAAACATCAAGAAAATAATCTTGGCCCCAATTTCATTATTGGCATCTGACAACATCCTATCTAGTTAGAGGCTGAAATGAAACTAACTTCAGTGACAGCCCCCAGCATAAAAATATTGAACAAGTTGCACAAATCACCACTTCTGACTTACTATACTTAGAAATAGGGATTGGCCCAAAGAATTGCTGTGATCAAAAATACTTTTTTGACAACAACCTCACTTGTATCAATGAGGATTTACTCAAACAAAATTTCATATCCAAAGTAAACACCCAGATTGCTAATCTTAAATTCATTCTAATAGCTCCTTATAATATAAAACAGCAAAAAGACACATTTATATCTACAGTATTATGCAAATACTGCAACAAGGCTTTTTCAAAACAGTAATACTACAGTATGCATCCCTCGGCTGCCATGTTCCCTAGACTATTTGCCAATATTAAGCTACACAAGAATGCACACCCTTTGCTCCTGGTGATCAATTTCAGTGGCACTTATTACTACAAAGTTGCTAATTATATAAAACAAAGGACTCTTGACTCATTCAGCTTTAATAAATATGCTGTGAAATCCTCCTTTGAATGTGTGGATCTAGTTAAGTGTGCCTGCCTAAACCAACAATACTATTTTGCATCACTTGACATCACTGAATTCTACAAATCAATCCGTCGCATGATTTTCATCCAGCTGATCAAACAAAAATTACAAAGCATGGAATACAACCCTCATAAAACAGAGTTCATCACTGCATGTTTGCCATGGATCCATAATGACATTATGGCCTCTTAAAAAGATTAACTATAAAATGAATAATAGTTGTCCTATGGGATTACCAACTAGCAGCATCATCTCAAGAATTTTCTTGAATCACACCGAAGAAAGAATTATACCCACATACTGTGCATCAAACTCTTCTTTGCTATGTCTTTATTATATTGATATTATATGTGCTCCTAACCATACAATCTCCCAAATTCAGAAAGACTTCACAAATGTCACACCCCTAATTCTAACTCATGAAAGCAAGGCTACTTTGAATAGAATGAAATATCTTGACTCCTATATACAGTGCAAGTGCACATCCTTGAACTATCAAATAGTTATTAAACCCATACACATATGTGACTTTATCCACTCTGACTTCTATATACCACACTCTGACAAATTATCCAGACATAAATCATTCCTACACTGTAACATCCATTTGTGTAAGTTCAAATCACACAGGAAAGATAATATGAGTACATATGTATTAGAATTGTGCAGCATAGGATATAAGGATCCAGGTCTTTTACAAACCATGCAAAACTTTTATGACAAAATATGACACCTCTCCTCCCCTCATTAACTCAAAGCCTTGGATTTCTTTTTCCTATATACCTAACATAATCCATTGCATCTCTAAAATTATCACTCCCACCCATCAAATATCTCTATGTGCCTCCCATTCTCTACAACACTTAACAACTTAAATAATAATTTGCCTACTGATCTCCACCCCAGATCACATACAAAATCAATGTCATGAGCTACCTGTCCCTCCATTTACTACAATGAATCTTGAGCCAACTTCTCTACTTGCATTGCTCAACATACTTAACATTTTCTCACAACTTACCACATCTTTGCTTCTTTCTCTGTCAATATTGTTTGTGCTGAATGCAATGACATCAAATGAAAAATTAAGGAAGCATGGCACATCTCTAAAGACAAATTCACTATTAATAAAAGGAATCCTGCATTCCTTTTCCAAAAATGGCCTACTCACCCACCATAATGCAACATGTAAATAAATGTAAATTAGTATATATATATATATATATATATATATATATATATATATATATATATATATATATATATATATATATATATATATATACATCCTCTCTCAGCACTTCAATTACTGCTACATCTATGACTGACATCAGTCAAAAGCTAGCTAAGCACATTAATTTAAATTATTTATTAAAGCTTTGCTCCATACATTTTTTGTGTATTTTATTTGAGATAAAGCTTTTATATATATATATATATTAAACAAAATACACTAGAATAACTCTACAAAATTAAAAATGCCTGTATAAAATTAAAAAATAATTTGCTTATGGTTTCTTTCAGCATCTTGAGTAGCAATACAACATTATTGCTACCAACATGGTGAAAGAAGATGGCAGAAGAAGCCATAAGCTGGCTATAGCTTTATATAGGTATTTTTAATTTTGTAGAGTGATTCTAATGTATTTTGTTTATTGTATTTATATCACTTGATATTATATATATATATAAAGAGAGAGAGAGAGAGAGATTACATTCATTTCAGATTATTCTAAATAAGAATGAATTCTGGTTATAAAACAATAAAAAAACTAGAATCATTGATTAACAAATACAATAACAAAGTCAAAATATTTTTTCACTGGATGTTTATTAAAATTAAACACTGAAGAACAAATTTCACAACATTTCAACGCTAAACTACTTTATTTTTTCATTGGCAAAAATTAAGTGAAAGTGATCCAAACAAAGAAATTGATATTTGGAATTGAATTGAATTTAATTCAAAATCCAAGTTAGCATTCAACCTTTTGTATAACTGATTATTATTATTTTCAAAACTGATAGGCGAATTTACTAATTCATATCACTGATTTCACTATAAATGTCAATAATTTTGTGATTAAAAAAAGCCATTTGAATAATAGTATGGGGTATTATTAGGAATAAAATTATATTCCCATTTTTTATATTTCTGTTTCAAGTGAAGCTTGCTAGATATATTCTGAGAAATAAATATAAAAAACGTTTTAACCATTATAAAATTGAAAATTTCATCCCACTTCATGCCAAATATTTCTTATGTCTCTCATGGAAAATAATAGCCTTTGAGCTGATAATATTTTTCTGGATAATAAATAAAATAAAAGAGATTGTGAATCTCTAATAAAAAAGCATAGTTTTAAAGTCATAGATTTTGCATACATCAGTTAGCTATGCATAAAACTCCAGCACTCCAGCATTAACGTTTGTGCGCTGATTTGCTGAAATTTTTATACAGTCTCTGCGCCTTTTTTTTCTCTTTCAGTAAAAATGAATTTCTTATTATTTTTTTTATGAATAAGGTCAATTATTATTATTTTTTTCTCAATTTATTACACTATATGGAAAAATAGTACGTAAATAAAACAAACAGCAGAAATGGATTCTACCAGCTCTGAGAAGTTTGCTGTGTCTAGGCCCTTTGATTCTGAGGATTACATCCAGTGATTTAGAATATTTTGCTTCAATATCAGAAGAAGAAGAAACCACTTTACCAGCCAAAAAGCAAAGAAAAAAAACGAAATGTATCTGCGAAAGTTAGCAGTAGACGAGGCCCTTCATTCAGTAATAATAATATCTCTCCGAATGTAATTGCAGAACAGGTAAGTAAAGAAAATTTTATGAAGACTCCAGATTTGAAGTTCTCTATTACAGGTGAGTACTCTATTTTAGACTTTTTTCATTTATTATTTTATAAAAAAATGTGTGCAAAAATTGTAGTATATAAATTATATAATATTAAATCATTTATGCTCTTTATTATACAGTATATAAATTTATTCAAATAGAACAAAAGTGGTGTTTTTATACTGTGTAATTTTGAGTTTCTGATCCAAGTTTGAAGCAACTTTATTTTATAGACATAATGATTCTCAAAATTTTTAATGATTTATTGTGTTTATATTTGAGTTTGCATGTTTGTATTTGTATAGCAGTAATAATTTGCATATATTAGAGCAATGCAATGTAAAAATAGACTGATTGTCAAATGTACAGAAAGGTTTCAGTTGATAAAGCTATCACAAAATTTACTGGGAATAGTATCATATGAAAATATAAACACTTAAAACCAATAAAGAGAGATTTTAAATGGTGTGGGTGTAGTGGCAGCCACAATGGGTATGCATATACCACATGGAATTGTATGCAGGCAAAGAATCAAATTCTGATTCTTGCCTATGCCTTGATACTGATGCTGTGGAGTCATAGTTTTTCCACATCTTTCATCACATTATTTTAAAGTCTATAGTAAGCAAATGAGCTATATGCAAATAAATTATATCTCTGTGGGACAATAAATATAACAATATAGCATCACTGGTGTGCATAAATAATATAAACATCACTGATGTACATAAAAAATATAAAATGGGATGAAACTCATCAGTGATACAAACAGTAGTCTACAATTTCTAGTTTTAGATAGACAAGAAGCCAATTGTTATGATGACAAATGCATATCCACCTTCTGGAAATGATTTGTTTTGTATCTTTTATCAGGATGAATCTTCTTTTTATAAATGCCTTTGAGATTTTTCAACTTTTGGGATACAAGATAAAAATGAAGAATTCTTATGTGAATACTTTTGGAGAATCTGAAGCTATAGATTATCTCAGATAAGAAGTATTACATATGGTTTGAAAGATAGTTTTGTGAGGAATACAAAGAAATTATCAATGAAGATGTAATTTAAACTTAGTTAATGATAAATTAGAAATTATGAAAATACAATAAAATAATAATTATGTCGGATGTTGAAATTTCTTTTTGTAATCACTATTTATCTTATCCTTATTGTTTTCCTTAGTTTTTCAAATTTTTATCAATGTAAAGTTTTTTGTTCTAACATTAGTAAAACTGAAGTTATTGTGAAAATTGTATCTCAAGTCAAATTTAAAAAAAATTCAATATGGCGTCTGGAGATTAAACAAGTTATTAACATGTACTGTTGAAAATAATATCTGAATTTGTGCATTGTTAATGCTGAGGAACAAATTTATAAGAATTAATCTGAAAAGTGAGATGGGAGTAAAATCCTCTTAAATTATATTTATAATCTCAATCTTTAAAGAACATTTGCACACACATATAAGGATAAATGCACTTTGGAAAGTATACAAAGAATTCTGAAGATGTATTAGCTTCATACTCGATGTGTTAAACATACATTGGCTTATTACCATACGCATGAACAAAATGACAAATTATTTGGCAGGATGTATACATTTTAGGCGACAAACCATCATCATATGCCTTGAAGTAAGCCAAAATTTAATGCAAATCTAATAATTATTCATATTAGTACCATTAAATCAATAGATTGGAAGTCAAAGCATGAATATTTGACACCACTGTTATTTTTTATAAATTAGCAACCAATTCTAATATAGCTATTTTTAATCATGAAGACAACTGATGTCAGTATTTCAGATGTTATTTTATTATTGTTGAAATAAACACATTTTGATGTAAGTTAATTTTAATAATAGTTTCAGTTGTTATAAAAGCAGATTAATTTTTGCTAAGATATCTATGTATATGATTATTATTCTTTAAAAACTTTTTATTATATAATCAAAGTATATTATCCATACCTACTTGTTTATATATTGACATTATAATATTTTTTTATAATATAGTAATCAAACATCTTTCTTATAGCCAGAATTTGGATTTTGAATCTGAGATAGGTAAATCATCAAAATTTGTTTAGTTTCCAGACAGCTTTCTCCCCGGTCGATAGCAACATAAATATTTAAAATTGGTCAATAAATAAGTATCAAGATACTATTAGCAATTAGAGTAAAACAATGATGGAAAACATTAAAACCATCATTAGGTACTTTTACCATTTGGATTGGTAAGTGCTTTTTTTTTTTTTACTTTTCTGAGAGATCTTTATCATGTAGTATTTAAAGATTGTTTTATCTATTTTTAGATATTACTATTATTAAAGTTATTAAATTGTATTTTATAATACTTTTAAGATATATATATATATATATTAATGAAATCAAGTCATACATCACATGACTTAATTAGCTTGTATTTATAAATGTAATATAAAGAGCACACTAATAGCTCTAAACAAGCTTTTTTTTTTTTACTGATAAATGTAGAAGCTATGACATCCAGACACCAGATCATAAAATGCAAACTCAATCCCAGCATTTATCTAATACTTAACTATTAAATAGAAAAACTGCAATTTTCAAACATGTCTTCAAATGCAGCTTTCCAACTCAAATAGCCATATGGTACTGAACTAGATTCAAATACACCAAATATTAATAGCCTTAGCAGTCTAATATAGCCAAAGCCTTACCAGCCAAACTCTAATATTAATGAATATCAAGTCATATATCATGTGAATTATTTAGCTTGTATTTACAAATGTAATATAAAGAGCATGCTAATAGCTCTAAACAAACTTATTTTATTTATTTTTACTGATAAATGCAGCAAGAGAACACCTTCAAAATCACTATCTAGATTTATTATCATCCCCAAAATAGTTTAAGCTTGTGGCTCTCGTCAGTAAGGAGCTAAAACATCCAAACACCATATCACAAAATACAAACTCAAAACCAGAATTTATCTGATACTTAACTATTAACTAGAAAATCTGAAATTTTCAGACATCTATATGTCTTCAAATCCAGGTCTCTAACTCAAAAAATAAAAAAATTAAATAAAATAAGCTTGTTTAGAGCTATTAGCATGCCCTTTATATTACATTTGTAAATACAAGCTAAATAAGTTGTGATATATAACTTGATTTCATTAATATTATAGTTTGCCTGTTAAGGCTTTGCCAATATCAGATTGCTAAGGTTATTAATATATGGGTATCTGAATTTAGTTCTGTCCCATATGGCTATTTGAATTGGAGAGCTGGATCTGAAGACATATAGATGTCTGAAAATATCAGATTTTCTATTTAAAAGTTAAGTATTAGATAAATGCTCGGCTTGGGTTTGCATTTTGTGATCTGGTGTCTAAATGTCATAGCTCCTCACTGACAAGAGCCATTAGCTTGAAAACAGTTTGGGGATAAGTCTAGATAAAAATTTTGAATGCGTTCTTTTGCTGCATTTATCAGTAAAAAAAATAATAAAAAAATAAGCTTGTTTAGAGATATTAGCATACTCTTTATATAATATTACTTAATTCTAAGAAATAATAAAGATTTATATTATATTTCATTGTTTATATAATATATATAAGTCATATGTTAGGCAATTTAATCATAATTTTTCAGATTATTTTTTTAAATATTATTTTAAAATTGATACTGGCTAAAATGTGGTAGACATTATTTTAATGATAAAGTCCCCCAAATCAAATTTTTAACAATTTATATGATCTTTTCCTTTCCAATTTTTATTTATTCACATCCCCCCTCCCACACAATTATTAATCATTATGAACATAAAATAAAATTACTTTATCATGAATCTTCTTTAATTTATTCTTTATTATATTTTATTTTCGTTCAAATTACCTTCAGTATTACTCATTCTTTATTTTGTAAATCTATAGAAAAATTTGATAAAATCACAAGCTATCTATGAAAACTTAGAATACCAAAACTTTATAGACAACTGGAAAACTACACTTATTTAAAAAAATAGTAAGACGCTACGCTACTGAGACATACTTGGTTTATCTGGACTAACTCTTGAAAGATAAATAGATGTAAGATCATTTAGTCTGAAAATAAGTAAAAAAAAACAAAGCTGATGTAAGATAAAAAGTCGTTATATTTAAGTCAATAATTCGAGAATTATGGGAGCTATATTAAAAATAAAAATTTTTAAGTAACAATAATTCAACTATAAATATTGATAAATATACTATTTATCAAGTAGCACAGAAGACAAATAAAACAATTTTATTAATATCTAAAACTAACTCTTGGTGAAGTACTCCAGAATAATATTAATATCATAGTAAAAAATAAACTAAGTTTAGGAATATTAATAGAGAATAGAAAAAAAATGGTAAAAGAAATCAATGTTGTGAAAAACTTTTCGGAAATAATTTGCAACACATAATTACAATAGAATGGTCATACAAATTAACCATGAAGATTGAATATTGCAATAATAAAAATCTGTAAAATTAAGAGCATGCTAATAGCTCTAAACAAGCTTTTTTTTTATTTATGATAAATGCTACTACAAGAGAAGGTATTCAAATCATTTTTATCTTGGATTGTCCCCATCCCCAGACCAGTTTCAACCTATGGGTCTCTTCAGTGAGGAGTTGGGACATTAGATTTAAAAAACCAACTCAAGCAAAGCATTTATCTAAAAGTTAATTGTTAGAAGAAGATCTGAAACTTTTAGACATCTACATGTCTTTAAAGTCAGCTCTCCAACTGAAAAAATCATATGGGACTGAACTTAATTCAGATACTCCATATATTAGTAGGCTTAGCCCTTTAATTTAGCTAAATCCACAACAGCAAAATAGTAATAGTAATAATAACAAGTCAGATGTCACATGACTTATATATAGCTTGCACTTACAAATATGTAAAATTAAGAGTGTGCTAATAGCTCTAAACAAGCTTTTTTTTATTTATGATAAATGCTACTACAAGAGAAGGCATTCAAATCATTTTTATCTTGGATTGTCCCCATCCCCAGACCAGTTTTGACCTATGGGTCTCTTCAGTGAGGAGTTGGGACATTAGATTTAAAAAACCAACTCAAGCAAAGCATTTATCTAAAAGTTAATTGTTAGAAGAAGATCTGAAACTTTTAGACATCTGACTTGTTATTATTACTATTATTATTTTGCTGTTGTGGCTTTAGCTAAATTAAAGGGCTAAGCCTACTAATATATGGAGTATCTGAATTAAGTTCAGGCCCATATGATTTTTTCAGTTGGAGGGCTGACTTTAAAGACATGTAGATGTCTAAAAGTTTCAGATCTTCTTCTAACAATTAACTTTTAGATAAATGCTTTGCTTGAGTTGGTTTTTTAAATCTAATGTCCCAACTCCTCACTGAAGAGACCCATAGGTCGAAACCGGTCTGGGGATGGGGACAATCCAAGATAAAAAATGATTTGAATGCCTTCTCTTGTAGTAGCATTTATCATAAATAAAAAAAAAAGCTTGTTTAGAGCTATTAGCACGCTCTTAATTTTACATATTTGTAAGTGCAAGCTATATATAAGTCATGTGACATCTGACTTGTTATTATTACTATTATTATTTTGCTGTTGTGGCTTTAGCTAAATTAAAGAGCTAAGCCTACTAATATATGGAGTATCTGAATTAAGTTCAGGCCCATATGATTTTTTCAGTTGGAGAGCTGACTTTAAAGACATGTAGATGTCTAAAAGTTTCAGATCTTCTTCTAACAATTAACTTTTAGATAAATGCTTTGCTTGAGTTGGTTTTTTAAATCTAATGTCCCAACTCCTCACTGAAGAGACCCATAGGTCGAAACCGGTCTGGGGATGGGGACAATCCAAGATAAAAATGATTTGAATGCCTTCTCTTGTAGTAGCATTTATCATAAATAAAAAAAAAAAGCTTGTTTAGAGCTATTAGCACGCTCTTAATTTTACATATTTGTAAGTGCAAGCTATGTGACATCTGACTTGTTATTATTATTAATAATAAAAATCATAACTGACATTATACTAATAAATAGAAGATGGTCCATAGGATAGACAAATTGACCATATTTTTCAAGGAATGAGCATAGATTAAGATTTTATGTTGATATTTTTAAATATCAAACTTGAAGCTTAAGAAATAAATTTCATTTTCAAAAATAAGTGATCTAATCAAGCTAGCAGAATTACAAATAATAATAATAAAACCCATAATTCTGTGCTTAAAAAGAATAAAAGAATATGAACAATTTACTAGACAGAGACAAATTTAGAAAAATAGAAATACATAAAAAAGCATCAAAACTCTTACAGGAAAATAAGTACAGAAAAATTATAAGAAACAATTAAAAAATTAAATAACAGCAATACAATAGAAGGTAGTTAAGGCAGATAGATACATTGTAGCTTCAATGTAAATCATAATAAACATAAACACAGAAAGCAATACAAAATGAATTAAAAATAGAAACTAAAACAGAGTTAAAAAAAGTAAGAATGAAAAATTCACACTCACAAAAGTAAAATTGTACCAATGTTTAGAGTACAATTCTGAATTATATAAAGATTTTGTCAAAATAAATAAATAATAACAATAATAATAACAACAACAACTTCTCCAGTCAACCTTTGAATGATAGGAAGCTAGAAACACAGTAACAGTCTCTTCTTTCAAACTCCCAAACATCTTTAAAAATAATATTAACAAGATATAATCTATACTTTTATAGAATATTAAGAGTAACTAGTGCACATATTTTATTTAAAAATTAATCTTTTAATTCACAGTTTTATTGGTTAATTATTTTAATTAGCTAAAATCTTAGGGAAGATGGCTACTAAGTAGTCATATGATCTAGACACTGGTGATAATATTATAGATTTTCAATTGCAAGGTTCAAAGTCCAACAAAACTTTTAAAAAATTATTAACAATCAACAGCAAAATACCAATCATAAAAGTAATGATTTTTCAACTATCTCCAAAGTAGGAATAATGCAAAGATTAAAAGTAATAATTTTTCATTTCTCTCCAAAGTCCAAAACTATGCAGAAATTATCAACAATCAGCAGCAGAATGTAAATGATTAAGAACTCTGATTGTTTAATTTTGCCTGAAAGTCTGGAATAAATCAATAGCAAAATACAAAGAGTAATAACAATGATTTTCCAGCTCCCTTCAAAATCAATCAGTGGTTTAGAAGAACAAATGCAAGAAACATTAAAAACCTGGGTTTCCTCAAAACTCAAGAAAACCAGCTGCCATACCTTATCATTTGAACACCAGAAATGCTTGATATGACAGTTTAATAACATTGTTCCCAGAGAAGCTATTTCTATCATTTAGAAGATTTGTCTCTACTCGGTCCATTGTCATATCAGCCAGAGAAAGAAATATATCACTGTACTATTTCCCATTCCAGATTTTATATGAGACAATCAACCATATTGGGCTATGGGATTCCATAAAAAATCACTGACTACCGAAATCCCAGGTACTTAGTGGGTTAATTCTTTGAAGATTCACAGAGACTGAGATTTCAAACTCAGGTTAAAATCAAGAGTAATTTTGCCATCACAGTTATTGATGAAAATCACTATAACTGTATCATAGGGTTACTTAAAAACATCTTCTTTGGTTATTGCTGTGATAACTTTCAAAAAATGATGCAACAGCTGATTGGAAAGATAACCATGTTTAAAACAATCTATTTATGAGACATCCCAATATCAATAGAATCTAACAGTTTTGAGTTTGAATTGCAGCTTCATCAAAATATGGATCCTGATAATATCCTGATTAGGTACTTGACCAAAAAGCCACCTTGTGTTTTTACATTCAGTGCTTAAGGCTCCAATGCTTTGCTTGTGGCAAACAGGATCATCTTGCCATTCATGAAAAAGCCACAGAAACTGACAACAGAATCAGCTAATGACCAGGCAAACAACAACCCACCATCATGAAGTCAGCAACAATACTAACAATAACCTTCAATTATCTCATGCATCACCCATCAATTTGGAAGCCTCCTCTTTGATCTCGGTGTTGAGTTTACCAACACACATAATTTAGATAACTATACAAAAACCACTTCTGGCCCACAAAACAGACAATCCTATCATCAAAGTGAAATAACCAACATCGCCACAAGAATGCTAACAAATGTCATGCTGCCAATTAATCTATCAATAAATTTAACCAACACTTTTAACAAAACTTCTATACAAATCATAGGCATAATAACAGCATGCCTCCCATCTATAGTCATATATTCCCCATTCCCATAGAAAATACAAGGAAGTCAGGTAGGATTAAGAAAATCCGAAAACAGTGAACATACAGAATACGTAATCTGCTATATTCAAGTTCATATGGCGCATATTGTAGCAAAAAAATAAGTTCTTATATCTTATTAATTTGGTTAACATGTATATTAATTTTATGTAATTAAGTTATGTAAACCTTAGTAGCTTTATATATCCATCGTACTGTAACTATTGTATAATCAATAGTCATTCATGACTTGGTATAAAAACACAATATGTTCAAAAATTATTACATATAACAATTATCCCAATTAGATTGTTAATTTAATTCATTGTATAATAAAATGTTAAATTTATGTGCCCATGTCACCTTGAAACTATTCGTAAACATGCTCTATATAAATCACGTAACCTATATGAATCAGTAAAGTTTATTGTTGAAACATCAACAACAACAACAACAACAACAATAATAATAATAATAATAATAATAATAATAATAATAATAATAATAATAATAATAATAATAATAATAATAATAATAATAATAATAATAATAACAACAACAACAACAACAATAATAATAATAATAATAATAATAATAATAATAATAATAATAATAATAATAATAATAATAATAATAATAATAATAATAATAATAAAAAAATTACTGAAAGAAGTTAACACAACAGTGCATAAATTGAAAAAGAAATAAAAGCTATGGAAAAGATGAAATAATTGAGAAAAGCTTAATAAGAATTGTTTACTTAAAAAAAATGTTCATATTTTATTTTGTATGGAAAGAAATTATAGTATCTAAAACATGAAAAAAAATGTAATGTTATTGATATTCTGAGTAAAAGAAAGTACGATAGAAAGTGAAATTAGCAGAATCATTGCACTAATAAGAATTTTAGGCAAAGTTTTAAAAGAACATTTTAATAAAAATTAAATTAAATTTGAAGACTTTGACAAATTAAGATTTAGGACATAAACAAGCTAGATTTTTTTTTTTAAAAAAAGGTATGTACAATAAATATTATCACTTCAAACTATTGCAGAAAAAATCAGAAGAAAAATAATGCAAATATATATCTTTTGTTAATTTTCAGAAAGCCTTTGACAGCATTTATCAAAACGTGACATATAAATTAGTGAAATCAAACAAAGTACTAATCTGTGATAACTTAAAATATCATTAAGAATATCTATAGAAATTTGAAAATATACCCGGGTCTCATTTTATGCAAATTTTTTTAATGCAATTTTGAAGTTATGTGATTCATGTTTCTTCTTAATATTTTTGTATGCGGTTTTGTTTTATGCGATAAAAATTATTAGATCAGAAATTGAGCTCTGATAATGTGCTATTACTTTAAATATTATAAATTTCGCATACTCACGTCATATTTAAAGTAATAGCGCATTATCAAAGTTCGACTTCCATCTAATAATTTCAATATTTTCAGCGCTTTATAATAGTACTGTAATAGATTTTATGCAATAAAGAAGTTCATAATACACTTAAAATCAGGATTTCCCCATTTTATATGCATACATTAAATTTTACAAGACTGTAATGTAAATCTGTTCAAACGTTATAGATGAAAAATACTATGTATGTTGTTTTTGCATTTTAAATCACATTCTATTTTTGCTTTTAAAAAAGAGAGTATGTAATCAATTAATCATTTATTGTCCACAAGTTTATTTTTAAAAGGTGAGTAACAGTGGAGGACACAATTAAATTTGACAATTAAAATCTGATTTTTAATTGTAATTAACAATTTAAAAATTACATAACGTGATCTGAAATTAAGGTGATGTAAAACAATGAAATTTGATTTTTAAACGGAATTAAAAATTAAAAAATTAAAAACAAAAATAATAATTTAATTTTTAATTGTTAGTTTTAATTAAATTTTGCCCGACAGTGGTAAGTCGGTGTCTTTTTATTATCATAAGTCTAAGTTCTTATTTTTATTTTAAACTTTTAGTTTACTCTAATGGAGAGAAAAAGAACACCCAAAAAAATGAATTTCTTTGGAAACAAAAATTTCAATTTTAGATCGCTTAGCAAAATGGGAAGGATCAACAGTGATTGGAAAATGTTTTAGTTGTATTTCCTTTTGACTTTGTTTAAGGAGAAGCTACAGTACCTCACATCACATCACATCATGATGAATCTGGTGTCTCAAATAGTGATAATGATTAAAATACTGTACATGTATAAAATAATGTAAATTATGCATAAAATATATTGTTTTGAATAAGATTAAATACTGCAGTTAATAAAAAAAGTAAAAAAAGTTTGTCTTGTATCAATTTTTTTCAAATTTGAAATTTTTTATTAGTCATATTTTATTTTATTTTTTTTTATGCCAATTTTAAAGTAATTTTACATTGTTGCTTTGCTTTTATGTGATTTTTGGAAAATTACAGTACGTATCCTCCATTTTTCAAGGTAAGTTAAGTCTATTTTTGTGCAATTTCTTTTGTGTGCATTTTCTGAGGAATCTATCTACTGCATAAAATGAGACCCAGGTGTAGTATTAAAACATAAAGGTAAAAAAATTCAATCTCATCAAGCATATTTGTCATAGATTTGAAAAGAGTTATGGACAGGATCAAAGCAAAAAGCAAAAGAATATATTATTTTAAAACACAAAAAGTAAGTTAAATTATTATGATGACATAGTAGTAATTATTAATATTAATAATCAGAATTAAGCTAATGCACATGCGCTTTGTAGATTTTAACTCTAAATGAATACTCTCACTTCCAACCACAAGATAAAGTCTTTGCGAAAAGATAGAATGAATCCATCTATCTTTTCGACCCAAATGTTTATGTATGGGAAAATCTTAAGCATTTGGAAATGAGAGCATGAAGATGGTAAGCAATCACTTTAAATTACTTTTACCATGCTTGAATGAATGACGCTTGCAAAATATTCTAGAATTTATGATACATCATTTTTATTTGAAATTAAATATATGTAAATGAAAAGTTATTGAAAAATATGGAATACTGAAATCAATATTAGGAGTGTAATTACTAAAATAATTGATGTGGATTATGTAAAATTAAACAGCATAAAAAGTTTTGTATATCTTGGAAGTAATACTACTAGTAATGTAGTCTGTCAAAATAAAATAAAATTATAAATAGCCAGAACACAAGCATCTCCATTGCCAAGAGAAAATATTTAGAAAAACAATGACATCATGTTACAAGCCAGATTATATGTACTGTACATTTAGATATATTAAACTAATGTGAAATATGAGTGATAATAAAACATTTAATGGGAAGAATATTGACATTTCAAAAAACATGCTATAAAAAGTTATTAAATATTCACTGCTTACAAAAAGTTTTAAATGAAGAATTGTACCAATAAACTAAATAGGTAGTACATTTTATTGAAGACAGTTATAAGGAGATATTATATTTTAATTGAATGATAATCAGAAATTAAAACACTAATTTTTGGTTTACACAGAATCAAAAGGTGAAGACACTATAGAATATCAACAGATATATTAAAAATAACTTGTATTCCTTCAGTTTTTTTTTATACGAATAAACAAAATTGGAAAAGAATTGATAAGAAATGTATAAGCACACGATTTGAATAATGACGATACAGATAGTATCATCATCTTTGTCTACACCATATTTCTATTGATTTCAAATTTAAGATGATTTGCAGTAATACTCCATATGAAGTGTGAAGTTCTTGATAAAATATGCCATATTTTTCATGATTTTCCTATATAAAAGCAAGACTAGACCTTAATAGGAGAAGAATGGCATTTAAGTAAATATATTTAATTTGCGTAATTTGTTTTGTATTATATAAGTGTATGCATACATATAAATAAAGAAAAATCGTTAAAAGGACTCCCAAATTAAAAAAAAATATTTTAAAAATTTTTAATTATGGCTTTACAAACTGAAAGCTTTGTTAATTTTTTTTAATTTTTATTATTATTTTTATTATTAAAAAATATTTTTATAATATATGTGCACATACAAAAACATCAAAAGTCATAGATTCAGCTTAACATAGATCATGTAACCTCAATTAACAAATGACATTTATAAATATGCTCGCATGAACACAAACTAAATTGAATAATATCAATAAGTATAGCTATAACGACGTGGTGGGGGGGGGGGATATATGTTAGCATTAAATAATTTTTTAAGCATTTAAATGATTAGACATTAAAACTGTAATTTTATTTTTTAATATATATATAGTATAAATTTGAAAAAAAAAATTAAATTAAAACAAAAAAATTTTTAAATTAAATTTATGGGTCAGGGATAATTAAATTAGAATAAAATATATAAATTTATGTAAGTATATAGTATTTTTAAGTTGATTTGAAGAGCTCAATACTATAGTAAACAAATATACATGTCACATGTATGACATGAGTTTAAATCTTATCTGAATAAAATTAAAAATAAATGAATGTACTAATCAAGCGTAGGACTTTTTATTAAAAAAAAAAAAAATCAATAGCTACTCCAGACAACCATTGGTTATTTAAAATTTTTTGAACAATAAAAAGATGTTTAAATTTAGCAAAATAAATGAAAGTGAATGTTTATTCCTTCACTCTTTTTTTATGAAAAGAAAAGGATACTATTGGAAAGTTCTAAAGGCTGTTTAATTTTTATTATTATTATGCAATTGATTTGTTGATATTTTCACACTAGGATTGTTAAAGTCAGTGATCACTATTCTTTCTGAAGGTTTTATATCTTGCTTTCTGCATTGGATTAGAATATTGTTTAAAATCTGTCTTAATGGTTAAAATGTTGCTAACTTCTAAGCAACTGATTAAACTATTAAAGTTATAGAATGATCATTTAAAGCATTTGCATTCAGGCTTATTTATTTTTACCAAAATTGATCCCATGCAAGATCATTTTCTTACTAAATTTATTATTTTCCTAGCTCATTTCTATGATATAATTGAGTGTCAAAGAATGCCTTTAAGATCTTTTTGTCGCTAATACAATAATACAATAAAGGATGGGGGAACAAATAAAAAGTTTTGTTAATTGATTGATTTTTAGCCTCATTTAAAATGGCAAACGCCTTTTTTGATTCTCATTTTAATGACAAACAAAATAATATTATGTTATTTTATTAACAAATTATTTACCTAGTTCTCCTAATATTTTATCACAGTTTTTAACAACATAGAATCAAATTCTTAAATATTTTTTTAAAAAAAAACAACATTAATGTATTGTTGTTATGTCTTAGCTTCTAATTTCATAATCTAATTTTCTAGGAGTAAGAACAACAAATAAAATTCATAATATAAAGGGAGGACCCAATAAATCAATGACTCAATATGCCTTATAATTCTAACAATTTAATATATACAATATTTATAAAAAAATATACTATTTTTACCATAGAGTTTAGCAATTAATTTCTGTATTAGAATTATTTTTCAATACTATTTACAATCTATTATCTAATGTACATACAGTGTGGCCCAAAAGTAGGTTTACAGTTATTAAACTACATTCCTCAGAGTATAAATCTAACTTACATAAACAGCTTTTTCCTTGCTGAATGTAATTTATTTTATTATGTGCCACAACTCAAAACTAAACCTAACTTTGACAAACTTTTCTTTCAACAGGATTGAGCACCACCACATTATGCGTCTACAGTAAGAGACTACCTTAACCAAGTTTTTCCACAGCGTTGGTTCGGAAGAAGGGGCAGCATCGAATGGCCACCACATTCACCTGACCTGACACCTATGGATTTCTTTTTTTGGGGTGTTGTTAAGAACAAGGTTTATGAGAAGAAACCCAAAACAATAAATGATTTAAAAGATTACATTCATCTCGCATTCACAGAAATTGATGAAGAGCGAATTTGTGCCGCACTGCGTGTCAGAGTGTCCTGGATAGATTTGAAGAATGTTGCAATGTTGAAGGAGGACATTTTGAGCATCTGAGAGATTAAATTGTTTATGTTTATGTTAACAGGTATAACAAATTTCCCGCTGTTCTAGTGTCGAATTTTCAAATAAATAGTCTACGTGATAACTGTAAACTTAATTTTGGGCCACCCTGTATATAATAGTATGTAATTAGTTGTTGAAATGTTTCTAGCATTAGCTATGAAAAAGGTTTATTTTGTATCTTTATTTATTAACAGTAGCTGAATGCGCTTTCAGATAGAGAAGCCGGATTCATAGCACTCATAAGGTAGTTGCTATGCTGCAATATTTATATATAAAATGCTAATTATTTAAATTACTTAATTACATCTTCCATTAGTTTGAGAGTTGGATGCAATTCTCTTTTGTATGTAAGGTAGTAAACGAAAAGGGAAGGAAGTGTGGTTTATTACAAACAGCAACCATGCTGTTAATAAAAAAGAGAACAAATGGAATATGTAAATAAATAATTTAATACAGTACATTTATGTGCACAATGCACAGACAATGAAGCTAGTTCGATCTTAGAATTAAAAATGCAATTTAAGTTTTAGCTAAGCACTTTTAATTCTAAGATCGGACTAGCTTCATTGTCTGTGCGTTTTGCACATATATGTACTGGATGTTGTTATCCAATGAAGTAAATCATTTACCTATAAATAATTTAAATAATTAGCATTTTATCTATAAATATTGCAGCTTCCCAACTGCTTTATGAGTGCTATAAACCTAACTTCTTTAGCCAAAAGTGTGTTCAGATACTGTTAATTAATAAAGATAAGAAATAAACCCTTTCCTTAGCCAACATTAAAAAATTTTTTGGCAACTAATTACAAACAATATAAGAAAAAGAATGATAGTATATAACTTTCTCTACCGTCAAGTCATTTTTTTAATTTGTATAGCCTGTTAGGCTTATAAAAATCACATTAATTTCAGGGTGATCTGTTTAATTCCCTGATCATTTTGATAACTTTCAGGAACTGAGATCCTGAGAAAAAGATGTCCCATGCTAATTTCTTTAGCTCTTTTATGTCATCGGCTTCCAAATTGATTTTAAAGATGAAGAAGGAGTGTTCCTGTTCTGTTATATATATATATATATATATATATATATATATATATATATATATATATATATATATATATATATATATATATATATATATTGTTTACATTCTTTTGTTTTTGCTGAAATATTTCAGTCAATGGGGTGGTTATACATATAGTAAATGTATTATCAATTTAATTTGTTTAGATCTAATTGCAAATTTAATTACTATATATAGTTTACACTAATTAAATTTTTTTTGTTATCAAAAATATTTTTCTTATAATAACAATTTTTCTCATTCTTGTAGCTTATTTTCACAAAGCAATTTAAAACTAAAATAATTTAGCCAATGTCTATTTTTAATCTTTGAATTTAATCTCCAAAATATGTATTCTTTTAATTATTTTTAAATTAGTTTAGTATATATATTTCATTCCTCCACTTACTCCAAAAATGTATATTCTTGCAATTTCTTTG
This sequence comes from Epiperipatus broadwayi, assembly GCA_028023455.1. Lineage (NCBI taxonomy): Eukaryota > Metazoa > Onychophora > Udeonychophora > Euonychophora > Peripatidae > Epiperipatus > Epiperipatus broadwayi. The sequence continues at coordinate 28,913,783 of JAQFVV010012393.1, forward strand.
ATGAATATAAGTGATTTATGACATTTCTCAAGTTATCTTTCTGTTTGTTTCATAGGTACTTACTTTTACCATTTCATCAGATTCCATACATTTTGATTTGGTTTTTATTTGGAGTAATTATTTTATCTGGTAATATTTTGACTATTTTTTGTTTTTTTGCAAGAGTTATTTGTTTTATTTTTAGTGATTACTTTTACTTTTGGATACTCTAATTCTTTTATTTACTATCAGTGAACATAATTCAAATGTCTTCTATACTCTGTTCTATCACTTACCCATATATATACTGTTTTTATTTGTTAGGACAATTTTACTAAAATTATGTCTTCTATCAACTTCTTTTTAAGAAAGTCTCATACCATCCCATGTTCAAACTGTTCACCCTGTTTTGAAATTAATTTTGCTAAATTAATTTATAAATTTCTGCCCATTAATAATTCTACCAGAGATTTTCCTGTGATCATCAATGGCATGGAGTGATGATGTAACATTATGGCATATAAGATTTCTTGCATATGAGATTTATTAGTTTTCTTAAGAGCCTTTTTTATTTGTTAAAAAGTATTTTTAGCCAAACCATTAGATTCTGAATGGTATGGCAGTGTTTAGGGGTATTTAATATCTTTCTTCATGAAGTAGTCTTCAATTTTAGTGCAGTAAATTCTGTGCCATTATCTGAAACAATCGCATCTGGCAATCTATGACATGAAAATATTTTTCAGCTTTAGTATTCTTTCTTCAACAATTGTATTCTTTACAATGTGATCTACCCATTTACAGTTTGCATTTATGAATATAAAAAATATTTTGCTCTTAGGGTGGTGTGTGATACATATAAAATTGGTGCCAGAGTTTAGTTGCCTTTGGCCACATTATGTATGCCTTAGTTTGCATATTTATTTCAGACTAACATACCATACATATCCATGTGTCAATATTTTAGTGTATGCAATTCCAGGATATTCTTCATGCAATAAATTTAAGACATTTTGTCTACCCTCAGATAGTATTACAACTTTATTGCCCATTAACACTCAATCTTATTGAATGATAAATTTTTATGATTCATCTAAAAAGCTGGAACAAGATACTATGATTTCTTAGTTGATTAGCCTTTTCTTATGCATTTTATAAGTAATTGATAACCTTCATTAGCTTTTGTCCACTTTTAAATTGTATTTCTGTTTAGGATTTCTGACTCTAATATTTATCTATAAAGTTTTATTTCTATTTCATTATCCTGTAGTTCGTCTTTATCTGAATTTCTAGGCAAAGCATCAGCATGTGAAATTTCTTTCCCTTTCCTATATATATCAGGAGATTACTATATGCTGATCTTATCTTTCTCCATCTCAATATATGTAAGTCAAATAGACAAGAGCTATCTCATCACTTGCTAATTTTTCTAATAATGGTTTGTGGTCAATCAGTATTTTAGAAGCTGATCTTTTAAAAGATATTGGTGAAATGTTTTCAGATTAAACATGATAGCCAAAGCTTCATTGTTGATCTGCTATATTTTTCTCAGATTTTGAAAGGGTTCTAAAAGTATAAGCTATAAGTTATTCACCATTGTAACAAATATAACATATATCTGCTCCCACTCCTCATTCTGAAGTTAGGCATACATTCAGATTATTGTCAAAGTGAACAAGTAATTCTTCTCATGACAGTGGAGCTTTGTTTCATATAAATACTTCTTCTGAATTTGTAAGTAATTCTCATTTTCCCAGATAAATGATTTGCTTATTTGTTTTATAAACTATATTTTGGCTATCATCTATTTTATTTTAAAAATTTATGCTCTTATTCCAGTATTAGCTTGTAAGCTATTCCTTTTTTAATAGCCATTTTATATGTTAAATTTGATTCAGTTAAAGGTTGTTGTCTGAGTCTGTCATTAGATATATTCCAAAACAGCTGATTGATAAATATTTTATCTGCAAAATCCCTACACCTGCAATTTTTAACCAATTCTCTAGGACCTACATAATACTCTAATTTTCTCACCCTTTACTGGCTTTATGATTTCTAAATTTAAATGAACTATTTGGCAAGATGTATGAAGGCTAAAATATTCATTTAACTTCCTTATTATTTAATTTAGTTAATGATAAAAAGATCATATATCAAAATATATTGTATTACTGATTAGTATTAACAATTTTATGATTCTAATTTTTAAGTAATCTGTCAACTAAAATGTTATTTGACTCTGAAGAGTTTTGGAAATGAACTATAATCAAGTAGTAAGAAATCTTTTTAATCATTACTTGAGAAATGGATCATACTTAAAATACTTTTTTGTAGTTTCTCAAATCAATTCTTAATAATGCTGATAAGAGAAGTGGAGAGATTTTTATTTAATTAAATAAAATAGGCATGTTGTGAAATTTTCTTGCTAGAATATTGCATGACCTTGTGATAAAATTGTTTTATCAAATAAAAATCTTCCTTTCTCTTATCCTCTTTGCTACATTAATTAAGAATTGATTTTGAAACATTAGTCCACAAAAAAGCATTCTTAACAATGATCCATTTTTTCAACATCAAAAGTTATAAATCTTTTTTTTTTTTTATTGTAGTGCAATATTAACCAAGCTAAAAGTTAAAATCATTGCATATATAAATCAACTATTGCAACTATTATAATTTTCTAATATTTTAAAGACAAATGTAATTCTTGGTAATACAAGTTTGATAAAGTATATAGTAATGGTAAATATATAATTATTATCATAAAAGAGAAGATAGAAAAAAATCTGAAAAAACAAAAAAACAGCACATTAGTATCTGTATATTACTTACATCATTGAAAATTCAGTCAAAATTCCAACTGAAATCAATATGAATGTAATGCATTTGAATTTAGATCACTAAAACAAATCCATTCATTTTTATTTACTGTGTAATGCTAGAAAAAAAGCATAATGATTTAACTAAATATTTCAGTCATATTAGTGCAGGTAAGTCCATAAACAAAATAGGAAATGTAACTCTGGGTTCATTTCTAGGTTAAATGTGTTTAAAAATATTACACTTTAAATAAAAATTAATAATGGAGTTGGATTTCATATTTTGCTTACAGATTGGTTACATATACTTTATGATAATGCTTTTTCAAAAGCATAGGTAAATATAATTTGTTATGCTTCACCAATACAAATAATTCTTTGTATTTCTATGATTATGTACAAATAATCAGAGATTTAATGGAGAATTTTTTATTGTACATATTAATAGAATAGATTACATGTTTACAAATCTAGATTTTGCTTTATATATATTTTCAATTTTACAAATAAATAAAAAAGAACTATGGTATATAGCTGCTGCATTTCTAAACATAAATAAACAAACTTAATATTACTATAAATATATATAATTCACTTTCCTGATCTTATTTTGACTAATTTATTTTGTATAACTATTTATATTTTTATGAAAGTAAATATATTCACAGGTAAATAATATGAAGATATATCTCAGGTTCTTCTATGTGCAAAGTTGCTTGTTATTAACACCAACAAAAACAAACTATTTTTCCTACTCCACTGTTTGACTCTATTGAAAATTTGAGTAATCAATAAATATAAAATGGTAGTATTTATCAAATAAATATCTAGAAGTACTTTATCTACATCTAACTAGTATTTCAATCTAATGCATCTTCCACCCAGAAGCCACCTTATAATCCTTTTTTATTATTAAGTTATCAATCTGAATTTGAGAAACATGGTATTTTGAATCAAACCCAAGTGGTTGCTTGCATAGTTATATATATATATATATATATATATATATATATGCAGAATCACCTTAATATATATATATATATATATATATATATATATATTAAGGTGATTCTGAATTATAGGCTGATAGTTTGATAATAGAAAAAAAAAATAAGATGGTTTCTGAGTGGAAGGGGTATTATAACTAAAAGATTCAGGTGCACTACATCCAGATTCATATTCCTTATGGATGAAGGACATAAACTAGAAATTAGTCTAGAGATGTGAATATGATAGTGCTGGATATGAATTTAATAAACACTACCATCTAGTATCTATTTATTATTCAATTTTACAAAAGTTATTAGAATGGATTAGAAAAAAATAATTTGCTTCTGAAAAGCATTGTGCAAGATGGGGGAGGGGTGTCATATGATGTTTTTTGGTTTTATATTAATATTAACATGAGTAATTGCCACTACCTAAATGATAATCAGTATGATCTAGAAAAAATGTTGACTTACTGTTAATATTAATAACAAATATGGAATAACAGAGATACATATTATAATTAAACAACATATAAATGAACAATAACAATAATAAATAATATAAAGATATAAGTGTACATATTTTTTTTTCTATTTTACCTTTTTTATTTTTTTTAGAAAAAAGTCTTATGTTATTGTAAATACATTATGCACATTAGCAGATCTTGTTGTAAATAAATGTGTGATGTTTTGATTTTCTTTTCAACTTTTTTAATCCCTTCTTTTCTCTCCTCTTTTGCTTCAAAAACTGTAATTCAATTTCATCTTTTTTATTTTTTATTTAATTTTTTTATTATCTCCTTAATTTCTGACTAAGTTTTTTCCTATATTTTATGTTATGATTCTTTGAATTCTTGTTATTTTTTGCATTTCATTCTACAATTCTCATAATTTATTTTACCTATAATATCTATATGTATGTAGTCATATGTATATAATAGATATGTACTTATATATTTACAGTACATGTGATGGATCAAATGTTTAATAGAGTTAAATGTCTTTGTATATTTTTATATTAAATGCATGTAAACACAAAGATGAAGTGTGTATATGAATATACATGCATGCAGAAATGACTGTCTAAATATAGTTCTTATGAATAATAGGTAAACAAAAACACATAAAGTTTGTGGGTAGAGACTGAGATACATGTGTATTATGAAAGCTATATCTAAATAATGTAAAATTACAATTAGTAAATAAAGAAAATGCAAATAAATAAAGAAATAATTTGAAATGTTACTTGCATTTGAGTAGAGTTCAAATCATCATGTATGGATTTTCTTTTTTTGGAAATTATTGCTTGATAATGAAAATAAGGCCAGATCATGTAACTCTTGATTCTGGAGAAATAATAGTAGCCAAGAAAATAAAAATTCCAAATAATAGTTTCTCTCGTATTTTCCTAGAGAAGAATAAGTCTGATAATCCCAGAAACTACTATCTCTGTAGGCTCAAAAAACTGAATATCACCTTGATCTTAATTTTTCTAAGCCTTAGAATTTACCAATCAATGTATGTTAATTATGAATTGAATTGATTTTATATAATTTAATGTGATAAGTCCAATTACTATTATTAATCCATATCTGTTTTTATGATATGTACTATTATACTTGTGTTTCATTGAAATTTTATTTAACTCATTCATTGATTACATATATATATCTCACATAGTTATTGATTACATATATATATCTCACATAGTTATCTAATAATAATTAGTTTCAAATTTGATGCTTGCCCAGCCTGTGAAGTCTTCCCAGATGATTTAAGTTAAGTCACATATTGAAACTCTCAGTGAATTTATACATAAATATAGTAGTATCTATCTTAAGATTTTTAAAGTTATTTCTCAATTTTTTCAAAGAATCATGGCATTTTTATCTCAACAGATGTAAGAATGACAAAGAGCAATGTTATAATTGCTCTATTATAAGAACTACAGTCATTACCACAGTTTTATTCCCCCTTCTCTCATTCTAAATTTTTAAGATTATCTTTATAAAGCAAGATTTTGTTTATGTCTAAAGATTGTAACTTATTAAATATGTTAATGATTGCTTGCATCAATTACTTGATATCCAAATAATCTACTGCTTCCACATTATAAAAATATTACATAACACAAATCTTTAAATTAAATCTCTGTTAAAAAAACTGCTATAAGCTAAGTGTTGGTGGCCTAGTTACTAGCATAGCTGCTTTCTAAGCAGTTGTCCCAGGGTTCACTTCCTGGCTGACACTTTGACAAATAAAATTAAGCTATTTAATATACTAGATTCCATTTAATCAGTCAGATACTTTTAATTCTATTATTTCTTTATATTTGGTGCCAAACATTCACATTGCATTGAGATGAGAGATTACGATAAGAGAATGAGAAAGGGTGTTATTAAAACAGGAAAAACTCACTATATATATTGCCACATACTGCAAGCTAGAGTAATCAATGGATGCCAGAAGGCTTGTGCATAAAATCCCCATCTAGTGCCTCCTCTTCTAATATCCCCAGACTAGTTTCTGGCTTGTGGCCTTCGTCAGTTATAAGCAAACATAAGAAATGATGATCATGTAATAAAAAAGGGTGCATAGATTTTTCTCAAATTATTTATATATGTCAAGTTCACAATTTAATGCTATATTTGTATATAATGACAATTTAAATTGCTTATAATATACATAAGTAATCCAAAATCCTAATATTAGCAATTAATATATATCATTCAAAATCAAAAAATAAAACTCATATAAAGCACTAAAATAATAAAATAAATATTAGGGATTTCTAGCAGAATTTATTGCTTTTATAATTTTAGTTATTATTCACACTTTCAAATTTTAAATAAATTTAATATTTCTCAAAAGAAATTTATTCTTTTACATATTAAAGATAATAATGTGATTAAAACAATTATTATTTTAAGACTACTAATGACTAAATAAGTAGTTAAGTATTTGACATCTTTCATTTACATTTGCTTCCATCATTTTTGGCCTAGTAATTATTTCAAATTAAATTATTGATATATTTATAATCTTTCAGTAAATTATTAAAAATAATTATTGCAAATACATACATGTATGTATATAAATGGATTCCAAAAGAAATAATATATTTATTAATTTTTAAATATGTCAAGTAAATAAAAAATATTTTTCTCATAATATAGTATATTATTATTTATTACAAATTTGTTGAATTCTGATATTTCATGTAGTGTAACATGTTATACTGAGAAGTGCTCTAGATAAGCAATTTTGATAATAATTCTTTATGAATACATTCTTATAACTTTCTATTTTAATTTTATTAAAATATAATTTAAAATAATCAAAGTTTTGATAATATTAACATAGGTCTTTTATTATATAAAGCAATATATTTGATGAATTTAAAATAATTTCAAAGTTTTCATCATATTTATTCCATAATTCAGAACATTAAAACAATAAAATAAATATTAGGATTTTGTAGGGGGATTAAAAAAATACAAGCTTAATCTCACTTATTATGCACACTGTAAGATTTTAATTGAATTTAATATATCTCAAAACTAAATCCCATACTTGTTGTATACTAAAATTGATAAATTTCCTTAAAGTAAGCATTATTTAAAATGGAAATTATAAATGCTTCAAATAAAATTAATATTAATGTATATCATAACATTTTTTCAAAATAAAATAGATGTTCTTATTTTTTATTATTGCCATTATTAAAAATATCACTAAAAATTATTTCTAAATCATTTTGATTAGTAGAAGTCTCCAGTGTATATACATTAACATTACCTTTTCCTACTATATGAGGAGTTAACCAAAAATAACCAAAATTGTTCTCTGGAAAGTGAGCATATTGTAATAGACCACTGCTTTATAAATGCCTTTTATCAAAACCCCTCTACTACTGTCTACTAACTTTTGTAATTGAGAGAAGTCATGTTCTAGTGTAGTAAATGTGTGTCACTTGTTTGTTGATTTTTTTGTAGTGGCCAAATGAAACAATGTGAAATTCTGTTTTCTGTTAGAAAAATGGCAGAGATAATGGTTGAAACAGATTACAAAGAAGGCTGCTCTGGGGAAAACACAAGTTTGTGAATGGTTTAATTGAAGTGTCAAATTCACCATGTTTCAAAACAAGCATGCCAAATGAAGTTTAATATCAAAAATTGCTGATTTTTTTTTGGATGCAAACATCATTGTTTACTCAGAATGCATTTATAATGATCAGATATTTTAACTACAAGTTCTGAGATGTTTACATATGTGGTAAAACAAAAGTATCTCAATTTTTTGTCAAGTGGGGAATGCAAGTTTTACCATGACAGTGCACCAGTGCACAAAACCTTGAGTATGATACAATTTTTAATTAAATTTAGCATGACCTAGTTTATCCATCAGTTATATTCACCTGATATTACTCTGTACAACTTGTTTTTTTTGTTCCCTCAAATGAAAAAAATGCCTCCATTTTTTTTGTGAACTTAGAAGTGATGATGGAAAAAATGATGCAGGCATTAAAAGGAATCACTTTGCAAGAGTTTCTTAATTATTTTGAAAAGTAAAAAACACATTTAGACCAGTGCTCTGCATTAAAAGGATTGTAGTTTGAAGGAGATTTAATTTGTAAAATCTAAAAATAAATACACAATTTATTATTACAAAATTCCAGTTATTTTTGCATATTCCTTGTATGTCATTATTTTGTGGTCATTCCATTATTATAGTACTATTTCAAAAAACTATCCTCATTATTTGCAAAATTTTTGTATCATTTGCATATAACATATTTAAGAGTTATGTACATAATTTTGTAAATCATTCATATATTTATATTAAATAATACAGATGCTAATGTAACTACTTGTTGGAACTCATAGTAATATATTTTTGTTGAATGTAGAACCATAAACTAATAAAATACAAGCATAAAAAACCTATTGATTATGTTAAGGATTTTGAAATTAATTCTATTTTTTCATCAGCAGTCTATGATTAGTCATAACAAAACTGAAGGATAGATCCAATTATAATTACATTCAATCTAAGCATTTCATATATATTTACATTCATGGCTTTTAAATTTGTGATTACTGATTTAACTGGTGTGAATCTGAATCTATGCTCCATTGGTCCAATTACCTACTCATTATGTTTTATAATCTCAAATATATATCTAAGATTTCAACTAATGTTAATAATATTGCTACAGGTTTCAATCTAATTCTTTTAATTTTTTATCAGTCGTATTTTAAACATTGAAGTAATTCTAAAAAAAAAAACTTAGTATTTCTAAATAGATACATGGATCCAATAAGATTTAAAAGATTAATTGAATGATTCTACTACAATTATGTACATATTTCAAAACTAAAAATTATCTTTTTAAATTTTTTAATATAGTATTTTTTTTTTGATTCACTTACATTTTTTTTTTTTAAAAGATTGTTCTTATTCAATGTTTTTGAAATCAAATACTTCTTGAAATTTATCAGGTTTTTAAACAATTTTTCAAAATTAAAATATAAAACTTGTTTTTCAGAGTAAAAATATTTGTCAAGTTTTATATCTTTTTATCATGGGATTTACATATATTTTGTTCTTTAGCAAAATTCAAAATCTTTTTTGAATTATTCTTTTTCCCTCACTATGTTTAATATAATTGTAACATAAAAATAAACATAATCCATCATGCTTTTTGCATGTAATTAAATAAATAAAACTGAACCAAAGTTTTTTTAATACAAGAAACTTTTTTGACCATGTTTATTATTTCTCTTATTACTATATATATATATATATGATGATGATCTATAAATGTTATAACTATATATATATATATATGATGATGATCTATAAATGTTATAAGTAATATAGATCTTACACTGAGAAGGAAAATAAAATTTTGCTGAAAGTAGTTTTTTTTTCTTCTTGTATTTAAACATACATTTAATGTTAATTGCACATTAGATTATTTGAATGTTTTTAGAAAAGGTTTAAAATTTAATTTAAATTTTCCAAATTCATTCAAATGATAATAATAGCAGATTGATTAGTAAATAACATAATATTTTGGGTGGTATTATTCTCCTCTCTTCTTCAAATATTGCTGGCCTAACCAGTGATAGTACTAGCATGAGAATCAAACCTGAACTTTTTGATTCATGAATATTGAATTTAAGATAGGGTTCTAACCAACTGAGCTATTCTGCCAAATGCTCAGTTGGTTAGAGTGTTATCTTAAAATCAATATTCACAAATCAAAAAGTATTAGTAAGGCCAGCAACACATGAAGAAATGAGAAGAATTACATTACTCAAAATATTATGTTATTTACTAACCTGAGTGCCAATTATTAATAGTTAATGTATTTGAAAAGTTTAAGTTAAAGTTTACATTTTTAAAAAGACATTATCATAAACATTCAGGCAAATAATATTTAAAGTTGTATAACCATTTTAATTTTATTTATCTATTAACTATATATATATATGACGTGTGATCAAGTTGAAACGTCGGTATATCAATATTTAAATTTTTTAACACTGATAAACCTGCAAAATATGTCTTATATATATATATATATAAAGATTGGACTTGAACTCAGACTTTCAAGCTCTCCAATATTATGCATTCCATCCCATACAATTGATATACATGACCACATATATAAGAAAAAAGGTAATGATCTCCAATTTATGTATTTCATGCTGAACCAGCATTCATCAGTTGGTCCAGATCACCATCTCTCACACATATATACAATCAGTGCTCAGTTTATATTAAGATAGCAAATCTTCAAACTTTATTGGACAAGGTTGGAGTAGATAATATATATGTTAATAAACTTTTATTCTAATTTCTTATTATGCCATAACTGATAAACAATGAGGATATATATATATATATACCTTTGCTTTTTAATAGATATCAGAATAATGCTATTTTTTTTTAAATACTTTCAACAATAATTTTATCATCATCATCAACAACCATTATCAATCCACTGCAGGATGAAGGTCTCTCCAAGTTCAAGCCATCTTCTCTGACCTTTAGCCCTTCTTCTCTACAACACCCTACACACTTTCCTATTTATTCCATCCATCTCATATGTGGCCTTTTTCTAGTTCTTTTACAGTCTCTTGGAATACAGTTTAAAATTTCAATTGTCCATCTATTATCATCTCTTTTAGCAATATGTCCATCCCAACCCCATTTCAGTCTTTTAATTCTTTCAATAATGTCATTAACACCTGTTTATTCTCTTACCCATATATTGCATTTTCGATCTCTTCTTGTTATTTCTAACATGCATCTCTCCATATTTTTTGAGTGGGCTGAAGTCTCTATATTTCTCTTCTATTAAGTATCCAAGTTTCAGATCCATAAGTAAAAAGTGGTAAACATTTATTTAAAATCTTTCTTGTCAAACACATAAGCATATTTCCTTTTAGTATTAAGTTATTTCTACTAAAAGCACTGCAACCGAGTTTAATTCTATGATTAATTTCATCCATTATGTTTCCATCTGTAGTAATAATCTTACCAAAGTATTTGTAGTTGTTAAATTCTTCTAATACATCATAATCAAATTTTATTTTCATCTTCTTAGAAAATCCATTGAACATTACTTTAGTCTTTTTAACATTTATCTTTAGTCCTACTTTTTTACTTTCATCTGATGTTTCCCGAAGCTCGGAAGCATTATTTGCAAAACCATATTCATCATATGCAAACTCTAAATGACTTATACTTTTGCTCCTTTAGCTTCCCATTTTAATTCACAAAATACTTCTTGCAGCATTGTTGTAAAAGGTTTTGGAGATATGGAGTCACCCTGTCTTTTCAATGTTAACCTTCCTAGTATGATTATGTAATCTAATTGTTGCTGTTGAATTTTTATAAATATTTTTCAAAATATGACAATATCCCGAGTCTATACCTTGATTATCCAATGTTTTAATCATTGAAGAGATGCTTATAGAATCAAATGCCTTTTCCTAATTTACAAATCCAAAGCATAATGGCAATCATATTCATTGGTTCTTTTTATAACTTCTCTCAATACTTGGACATGATTTATTGTACTAAAAGCATTTTCAAATCCAGCTTGTTGTCTTGGTTGATTGAAATTCGATGTTTTCTGTAAATTTTCTATAAAATTGATAAAAGGCTCATAGGTTTGTAATTTCTAATATCTTCTTTATCATCTTTTTTAAATATTAATATTAATACTGCATTCTTCCAAACATCTGGTACATCTCTATCATTTAGCCATTTGGTATATAACTTTGCCAAAAAATTTCTATTTCTTCACCTGCTTTTTTAAATATTTTGATTGTAATTCCATATGGGTCAAAACATGTTGATCCATCTTACATGATCTGGAATTCAAAAGATGTACTTCAAATCCAGTCAAGGCCAAGATTTAGGTCAGAGACCAACCTGGATACAACCCCATTCCCCAAGCCCCAGATCAAATACTTCATAAATAACATAATGATGGCACATGAAAATTTATTTAAATCCGGCCCACTACCAGAGCGGAGAAGACAATGAAACTAAATATTAACTGCATTATAACTTAACTAAAATATGCATACACATGGTTGTATGTGTGGAAGTGGAGAAAAAGGGAATTCAAACTACTTGAATAAGTTAGACAATAAAAAATAGTTTAATAATATAAATTAATTATATACATTAGTGTATGCATGGAGAAGCGGTCTACCAAGTGGTAGATAATTACATATTGGGATTCATGCTGACGATTCTCATATGCTCTTTTATTAACTAAATAATATATATACATGAACACACATCTTTGGTGAATACAGTATTAGGGTGCCAATTGTTTATTAAAAAGATTACATAATATTGCTATTAATGCTTAGGTTTACAGTGACTAACATTATTTTCAGGAGCATTCTGAGATTCATTATATAAATAAGAAAACTATTTTCACACCATTGCAGTTGTGAAAATAAATAAAATACATTTGAAAGATTATATTAGAATCTATGACAAAATATTTATTGAAAAATTCTTTTAATCAATACATAGAAGACAGAACACTTGATTTTCCCCAAGGCATATACTCTTAAATATAGCAACAACAATTACTATGGTGGGATTATATAGTAAGAAGATTGAAATAATATTATTAATAAGCTAGTGGTATTCAGAATTTACATATATATTTGAGCAGAATGCAATTTTAATATTACAACATCAAAACTGGGTCATGAAGCAAAAGAAATAATATAAAGAAGTGGTGGTACTGACATAATGGCAAAGAACTAGCAGGAAATGATTATGCTTTTGGACAAAAAATGAAGTCTAAGACCCCTTTCTTAGGGCAGTGCTTAGAGAAAAGTGGATAGGTATGATGTGATGTCACCGACGTGCAGAGGCATTTTATACAAAGAAAGTCCCAGGATGCTCAACTATCCATGGGACAGGACATAAGGAGATATTTATTGGTTTGATCCTGTCACAACCCCCAGATTAGAAGCATATATATATATATATATATATATATATATATACACACACAAAGCTAAGCTGAATATCAGTAATGCAGTATGGATGAATGTCACTAACAACATGAAATAGGATGTATTGCTTTAAAATAAATGACCCTTGATTGAATGCCATAATTTAGACAAATAATATGCTATGCTGCTATAATATATACGTATACCAGATTTTATTTAGTAAAAAAAACATTAAAATTTACTCCTTCCCCTTTTCTGCTATTTAAAAATAATTCAATCCCACCTTTGTGGATTTTATAACAACTAAAATATTTAAATACTTGATATTTTAAGAGTATGAAAAATAAAAGAAAACTAGCAGTTATAGAAAACAACTAAGAAGTCATCTTTTCAGAATTTAATAAATAACATTTATAAAATAAATATGGTTCAGAGTGCTAATTAGCCTAAGTTGTGGATTGACCCCGGGTAGAATTACTTTATTCTATTCAGAGTTGGACAAATAACAAATTTTTATACTAAAACATAAACAAAATGTTGACTCATAAAAACAATCTGGCAAGCGTATTAATTAATAATGCATTATGTTTTATGGGGATGTTAATAAAATGAAGAAAGAAAAGATTTTTAGAAATTCATCTTGTCTGGTTGCTTGAGATTGGCATATTAGTAAAACTAAAACAAATATATGAAATTAAGTAATAAATACATGTAAATAAATTACCACACCAAAGTTAAAGAAAGTTAGAGCATATGAGATAGGATTAAATAAATAAAATCATTTTAGGGCAATTTACATTTTACATATTAATTAAAAAGAGATGAGAAATCTTGATAGCAGGATTTGAGATTAGTTAGACTAGATTTACTTTCAGGTGGCATGAAAATCATTACCTTGCACAATTTTAAGAGTCCATTTTGACAGTCCAGCCTGAGCATGGCATCTAGGTATCTGCGAGTTTTTAGGTGATAGCAAGGTTCTATTCAGTACTCCAAAGTTCTCATTTCATGCTTTTACTTCATTCTTATGGCAGGATGGTATGGCAGTGGAAAAAATGACTTCCACAGGTCAGAAAGGTGACTGATTTACTATTAGATCATCATTTTAAGTTTCACAGCAATGTGAAGTATATTAACAATACAGTTCTCTCAATAGTATCTAATCTTTGGTAGTCAAAATTATCCCATTTTATACTCCTCAGGTATTTGTGGAATGCTTTTAATTACTTATTTCTAGCCCAAAACCTAATCTCTGATCTAACAAAATCTTACATTTCTTGATCCATTGTTCTGGGAGATGCAATTGTTAGATAACATTCCAAAAATATATTCAAATCTATTTCCAGATTGGAAATAGATTTGACAAAAATGTTTATAACAAAAGTAAAATATATTAATCTGATTCCACATTTTATTTTCAGTAAAATTTTCATTAAAAACACCTTCCCAAGATTAAAACAATTTTATATTTCCAACCTTTTAATTATTTTTGGATAATTAACGATTGCATCTGCCATATTGGATTTTACAAAATACAGTTTGATAAAAAAAAAAATTTAAAAAGAAAAAGTTTTAAAAATGACATATAATAAAATATTTGTAAAAAATCAATATTTTGATAGTATGTTGCTCCTTTAATATATATATATATATATATTGTAATGTATATAAATATGCCGTTACATTAATTTAAAATAAAATCTTGTTCGCAAATAAAAATAAAATCTATTAAAAAAACTAAAAGCTAAAATGTTTGTTAAACGAATTTCGCACAGATGCAAAACTTTAAAAATATTTTTTTTTATAAATAAAAAAAAGTATTTGAACGTACTTATTTATAAAAAAATACAAGATTTAAATATAAAAATATTTTAATAAAGAAATAACGTAAGTAAAAATAAAAACAGGTATTAATTAATTCCTGTAATCTGTAAATGGAAATGATTGTTTATTAATTGAAAAGCAAGCTAGCCTTGGGGCTCTTGTGTAATTAAAAAGTCAGATGAAAGTTAGATAAGAGAATAAAGAGAATTTAGCTTGACCAATGGAAGCACCAAGCCTCTCAGACCTTAACAAAAATTTGGATTAGTGACGTTTTTGTTCGTTCAATCTGGAGATTTACTATAAAAAGAAAAATATTGAGTTCCAGTCAGGTTTCCAGCTTGCTTTGTGAGAAGGGCGATAGGATGTACATATCACTCTCTCTCTCACTTATCTCAAATGAAATGACTGTAATACCAGGATTGTTCCAGCTAAGGCTGCCTTCAGATAGACCGGGTTTCAAGTAAAGACTCCATGAAAATTAACACCAAGAACTGGGAGCTCTTCTACCGTAAGCTGTATGAACTGAACAATTGTTAAAATCATAAAATTAATTAAGAACTTTAGTCAAGAGTTGACAAGTAATAAACAAGCTAACCTAAATTTTGAATGGACTTTTATCTGACTTTTGTAAGTTTTCAGGTCAATTAATAATGTTTAATTTTATATGTTCGGCATTTGATAAAAATCATTTTCATTTTTTTTCTTATTGTATAAATTATTTAAATGCATGAAAGTTAAGTTGGGTATAGATGTTGCATAGATTCATTAGCGGTTAATTATGTTGCTGTTTCATATTCTATTGGAATATATAAGCTATTGATGTCAGTGCGGCATCTTATGATGAATGCTATTGGGTTTCTTGTATTCACTCTGCAATTGACGTTTTCAATGATTTTGTATTTTGATCATTTAAGTTTATTTTGAAATGTTTTTAACCGTGAAATCTGTGCTCAACATTATAAAACAAATTTTTATAAAATTCATCTGTGTGAACTTATATAAATATTAAATTTAAGTCAGGTGTGAATGGCTATATAGATTTGTAAAATTATATTAATTAATTAGGGGAGGGTAATCTTGGGTTATTTGTTTCATAGTTAAATTAGGTCAATGGATTGGATATATTGGCGTAATTAGTAGATGTAGTATGAGATTTGCTATGGGCAGAATCACTGTATATGCCACACACTTCTGTTTTGCCTATGGATGGGATCGTAAGTCTGCAAAAAGGACCGCCGTCCCTTCCTATGGAGTTTTCTTTTTTATTGTTCTTCTTGCCCAACAGACGTCACATTCCTGTTCTGGGTGAGAAACAATTTCTTCTCTTAACCCTGCTGTCCAGAGGTACATTCCTGACAGTATGATTTTTGTGTTGCCATATTTGTGTTACATTGAATACATCAATATATCAGATGGATTGATGCCAGTTTGACTGCAAACTTTTGGCCTAAGATTAAATCAGGGATAGAATATTTTCTTTTCAAATACAATCTATGTAGTCTGTTCATTCTCGACACACTAAATTAAAAATTAATATTAAAATCTCAATAATAAATGTTATTCCTCAAATTTAGAATGATTTTATATGTGCGTAAATAAATATTTTTATGTGTTAATTTCTGGCAGTGGCTTTTATTTTTTTATATATACAAACTAAACAAGTTATTTCTTATCTCTGCATCTCCATGAGATAGTGACAATGGGCTAACGGTCTGAATATTTAAATAAAGTGGAATCTTAACAGCACATATCTGACTACTTTATAAATTTTTCTAGGCTCAAATGCCTAGATGGCGCCCTTGTAATGTAGATTGCGGTTAGATTCGATCTTCACTTTTTTGGATCGTTATAATATATATATATATTACAATAGAGATTTTGAATTCTTTCTTTGTTGGCACTTATAAAAACAAAGCTTGTTTAGAGCTATTGGTAAGCTCCATCTAGTGATCATTTAAATGCAAGCTTAAAGACAAGTCATGAAATTTATAACTTGTTTTATTAATTATATATATATATATGAGACACACCTATGTACTTTAATAAAAAAAGAATAATAATAAAAAATTGTAAAGTTAAACTTTATAAATTTTAGGCATGCATGTCAAATATATGCATAAAATATATGTACACAACTAAAGGAGTAGAAGGGGATATGAGGTTTGAACATGGATTAGTACTTGTTAAGTGGATAGAACCATGAAGCTCAATCTTATGCTAAGATTGACTGCTTCATTCTTTCCCACTTACAATGGAAGGAAAAACAAAATTGATAAAAAATGCCTTGATTAGGAGTTTTCAGGTAACGACCAAAAGAAACAAATTAAAAATCAATTTTAATCTCTATGTAACTTTTAATTCTATGTTGAATTAGTATTATCTCTATTTTTTTTTAAAAAAAATCATCCTCCGCCTAACCAATCACTGCTTCCCCACCTTCTATATATATACCCAAGTATAGCTTTGCTGAAAATTTACCTATTGCTTGCTGGAAAAAAAATTGTTTATTTAAGATTTTATTTAATATTTTATTTAATATCTCATCTTTACTATACTAATGTAGCCATTTCTCCTTTTGGTTTCTCTTGGTCACACTCCTGCATCTGAAAAGAAAACCCCATAGTCTTGTTATTACATGTTTAAAATTTTATACATTAAATCACTAAGTAAAAAAAAATGTTGCTCTAAATAATTTTTTATCCGAGTTAGAACTCTTCCCTTCCAACATTTTTATTATTTGATTCTACTACTGATTGGCAAAATTTTTTTTATTAAGGGTGCCAGACAACACAAAGTGATCAATAATTTATGAATTATTTAAACATTTTTCATATATATTTGAATAACAAAAACAACTTTATATATGACTCAGGTATGTGAGTTTATATATTGAAGTCCCACATTGGGAAGCCAAGACCAGGTTAAAAAAAAACTCATGTACTGGTCAAAACATGTTGATCCATCTAACATGAGATAGAACTCAAAAAATGTACTTCGAATCCAATCAAGTCCGAGATTTAGGTCAGGGACCAACCTGGATTTGAATCCATTCCCCAAGCTGCAAATCAAATACCTCATGAATAACCTATAATGATGGTACACAATAATTTATTCTAAATCTGGTCCACTAGCAGAGTGGAGAAGACAATAAAACTAAATATTAACTGCATTATAACTTAACTAAAATATGCATACACATGCTTATACATGTGGAAGTGGAGAAAAAGGGAATTCAAACTACCCCAATAAGTTAGACAATAAAAAAGTTTAATAATGTGAATTAATTATATACATTAGTGTATGTGTGAATAAGCAGTCTACCAAGCGGTAGATAACTACATATTGGGATTTATACTGACAATTCTCATATACTCTTTTATTAACTAAATACTATATATACATGAACACACATTTTTGGTGGGTACAGTATTAAGATGCCAATCATTTATTAAAAAAATTATATAATATTGCTATTAACACTTTGATTTATGGTTCTGAAACATGGTTCTGAAACATGGTGACTAACATTATTTTGGGGAGCATTCCGAGATTCATTATATATATATCAGAAAACTATTTTCACACCATTGCGGTTGTGAAAATAAATAAAATACATTTGAAAGATTATATTTGAATTTATGACAAAATATTTATTGAAAAATTGTTTTAATCAACACTTAGAAGGCAGAACACTTAATTTTCCTCAAGGCATATACTCTTAAATATGGAAACAACAAATTACAATGGAGAGATTGTATAATAAGATTGAAATAACATTATTAATAAGTTAGTGGTATTCAGAATTTACATATAGATTTGAGCAGAATGCAATTTTAATATTATAACATCAAAACAGAGTTATGAAGCAAAAGAAATAATAATAATGAAGAAGTGACCATACTGATGTACTGGCAAAGAACTAACAGGAAACGATCGTGCTTTTGGATGAAAAATGAAGTCTAAGACCCCCTTCTTAGGGCAGTGCTTAGAGAAAAGTGAATAGGCATGATGTGGACATCACTGATGTGCAGAGGCCTTTGATATGGAGAATGTCTCAGGAATCTCAACTATTCATGGAACAGGCCATAAGGAGATATCTATGGGTCTGATCCTGTCACAACCCCCAAGATTAGAAGAACATATATATATATATTTATGAAGATAGGCTGAATGTCAGTAATGCAAGTATGGATAAATGTCACTGATGACATCAAATAGGATTTACTGCTTTAAAATAAATGACCTTTGTTTGAATGCCATAATTTAGACAAATAATAAGCTATGCTGCTATAATATATACATATACAAGATTTTATTTAGTAAAAGAAACATTAAAATTTACCCCTTCCCTTTTCTGCTATTTAAAAATAATTCAATCCCACCTTCATGGATTTTATAATAATTAGAATATTTAAATACTTGATATTTTAAGAGTAAGAAAAATATAAAAAACTAGCAGTTATAGAAGACAACTAAGAAGTGACCTTTTCAGAATTTATTAAATAACATTTATAAAATAAATACAGTTTCAGAATGCCAATTAGCCTAAGTTCTGGATTCACCCTGGGTAGAATTTCTTTATTCTATTTGGAGTTGGACAAATAACAAATTTTTATACTAAAACATAAACAAAATGTTGACTGTAAAAACAATCTGGTGATTTTATTAATTAATAAAGCATTATGTTTTAAGGAGACCTTAATAACTAATTCATGAAGGTTTACTTAAAAAGAAGAAAGAAAAGTTTTTAGAAATTCAGCTCATCAGGTTGCTTGAGATTGGCATATTAGTAATAACTAAAACAAATATATGAAATTAAGTAATAAATACATATAAATAAATGACCACACTAAAGTTAAAGAAAGTTAGAGCATATGAGATAGAATTAAATAAAAACAATCATTTGAGAGCAATTTACATTTTACATACTAATTAAAAAAAGATGAGAAATCTTGATAGCAGGATTTGAGATTAGTTAGACTAGATTTACTTTCAGGTGGCACGAAAATCATTACCTTGCACAATTTTAAGAGTCCATTTTGACAGTCCAGCTCATGCATGGCCACTAGATATCCATCCAAATTCTTAGGTGATAGCAAGGTTCTATTCAGCACTCCAAAGTTATCATTTCAGGCTTTTACTTTATTCTTAAGGCAGCATGATATGGCAGGAGAAAAAAGTCCTCCACAGATCAGAAAGGTGATTGGTTTACTACTAGATCATTTTATGTTTCACAGCGATGTAGAGTATATTAGCAATACAGTTCCCTCAATAGTAGCACATCTTTGGTAGTCAAAATTAACCCATTTTATATTCCTCTCAGGTATTTGTAGAATGCTTTTAATTACTTATTTCTAGTCCAAAATCTAATCTCTAACAAAATCTTTCTGGGTCCATTGTTCTGGGAGATGCAATTGTTAAATAACATTCCGAAAATATGTTCAAATCTATTTCCAGATTGGAAATAGATTTGACAAAAATGTTTATAACAAAAATAAAATCTATTAATCTGATTCCCCATTTTATTTTCAGTAAAATTTTAATTAAAAATGCCTTCCCAAGATTAAAACAATATTATATTTCCAACCCTTTAATTATTTTTGGACAATTAATGGTTGCATCTTCCATTTTGGATTTTACAAAATATTACAATTTAATATCAAAATTTATTTAAAAGAAAAAGTTTTAAAAATGATGTATAATAAAATAATAATAAAAAAAATCACTATTTTGTTAGTATTTTTGCTCCTGTAATATACATACACATCTGAGCGCACCTATGTACTTTAATAAAAAAAAGAATTAATAATAATAAAAAATTGTAAAGTTAAACTTTATAAATTTTAGGCGCGCTTCTCAAATATATACATAAAATATACGTACACAACTAAAGGAGCGGGATGGGATATGAGGTTTGAACATAGGTTAGTACTTGTTAAGTGGATAGAACCATGAAGCTCAATCTTAAGCTAAGATTGACTGCTTCACTACTAAATAATAAAACTATTTAATTAAATAGTTATTGTTTAGAAGTTTATAAAAGTTCAACCACCAGAAATACCAGAACTGGAATCAATCCAAAGACCTTACACTCAAGAATTTACTCCTTAGTTAATGTTAATAATATTATTCAAATAAAATGTTACTATTTTGAAAATTTTGATAAATAGTTATATAAATCTCTTTTTTAAAGTCCTTTCTTTTACACTATTCTTTTTGTTGTTGTTGCTATAATTGTTTTTTAAAATAAAATCTATGCATGATGAACATTTACTTATAATTCTCTTGCATATAATTTTGCTATAATTATTTCCCAAAAATAATAAAAACAATAAAAGAATATGCAAGAAATGATATAGAAAAAATATACAGCCAGTAGCCATCCAAGATAAAAACTAAGCAACAAACTGTCATTTTTTATATTTTTGTATTCATATTTTATATCAGGTATCATGTTTATTCATTCTAAAAATATTATTATGGGTTTTTTTTAGAATTAAAATAATCTTTCATCTTTGTGATTAAATATTATTATAGAAATATTTGTAAATAACAGTTTTGTTGGATGAGAATTTTGAAAGGCAATGGCAAGCATAAGTTCAAATGGTTACCTTATTCAGTTTTATTTTTTATTTCCTTTTTTAACTTTCTTACACCATTTCAACTATTTATGTCCAAGTCAGGTAGTCAATAAGTAACTGTCATAAAACTTCCAACTGACAATATATTTTTTGCAGTAATCTTTTATGATTTTGTTCCTTCTTAAATTATATCGCAAAAAATTATTCAACATATTTTTGTTTTCTATTTACTAGCATAGATACAGTGTAGACGCTTATCCTACATATGCCATTGATTTATTGTAATAAAATCATTTTATTTGATTTTAAGATATATGTACAATAAACATTTGAAACTTCAATATTGAATTTGGAAGAAATACTATGTACTTTTATGGAAAGATTATTTGATAGAAGTGAGCAAATATGATGATATCATTAAAGTTATTAATAGCTTTCTGAATTTTTTTTTCGTATTTTTTTGTTCTCAATCCCCGTAAATTTATTTTAAACTAAATAAATGGTAATAATTTGCATATGTTTTTGTTTCTTTGGTTTATTTCAACTTTTAGTATAAAATATTTAAATAATTTATTTAACTTTCAAGAAGAACCTACAGATATACATACTTACATATATTTTAATTAAGATTTTTTTTCACTTTTCCTTTTTTTAATCTTTTGATTATATTTTTATTAACTACATAAGATGATCAAAGTCAATTAATGACAAATTAAACAAAAAATATTATTACTATTGTTACTACTATTATTTTTTCTTAATTTAAAATGTTATTAATATTGTTAAAAGTTATTGACATTAAATACATATTATATAGAATTAAAGTAGCCATTTAATTAAACATAATAATAATTTAAGAGTCAATTTATTATATATATATATTGAAGCGGTGCATATCTGCATGCACATATGCTTGCTTCATGTTTTGCTCAAACTTTAAACTATTTCCCAGCGTATGTAATATATTTCTGTATATCCGCACACATTAGTATATGCTCGCGCGTGTGTGTACAATTTACGCTTTTTAAAAGTTATTCTCTGAATCAGACCACATTTTTAAGTTTTTTAAAAAAGTATTCTATTAAAAAAAGGCGTGATCAATTAAGCAACGTCCTACCTCACGTAGTGTAATAATGAAAATCCTATTTATGGTTAAAGTTTATTTTATGAGAGGAAAGTGATATTAATGATTCCTCGTTATTATAATCTAGGATTTATCGTGTGAAGTAAGATTTGTAATTTATATAAATATGTGTGCCGCATTACCTATATATGCTACATAATCTGTCTCAAAGTAAAGCGCCATTGCTATATGGGTAGCGTAATAAAGAACCGATTAAGCTATCAATTATATTATGCATGATTAATTCTCCCATATATATTAAATACCGTAACATTGAAATTGTAAGTTAAGCTTTATTAATAAATATTGTATTGTGAACGGATTTTGAATTTCTATCCAAACTATATATATATATATAATTAACTAGGGATATTTATTATTTATTAAAATGAAATTTTATAGTGTTTATTAGTATGGGTGGAACGTTTATAAAGTTATTACTTATTGTTGTTATAGTTTGCGTTCTTGCTCTTAATATTTAGTTGTATCACATGATCACATTTCCTATACTAGCACATTAATTGTTGATAAACAGAGCAAAACTCTCCATACAGTATTGCCACCTGTGCTAAACAGAGTAATCAATGGATGCCAGAAGGCTTGTGCATAAAATCCCTATCTAATGCCTACTCATCCAATATCCCCAGACTAGTTTCTGGCTTGTGGCCTTCGTCAGTGAGGAGCTTTGGATCTGAGAGCACTGCATCTAGATCTTGGGATCTAATGCAACCCTCTATAGGAAATGTGATCATGTGATGCTTAATGGTTTAACACCAATCCTGCCTAATAGGATAGTGGTGACTATGGTTGTAAAAGAGCCAAAGACACCAAAATGTATGGGTGCTGAACTGAGTTCAGACCCATATGACTATATAAGCTATTGAGCTTAGATTAAAAATATTTTTTGTGTTTTCAATTTCATTCTCATAGTTTTGTAGTTAAGTAGAGATAAAAGGTGGTTGCTAGAGGGTTGCATTAGATCCCAAGATCTAGATGCAGTGCTCTCAGATCCAAAGCTCCTCACTGATGAAGGCCACAAGCCAGAAACTAGTCTGGGGATATTGGATGAGTAGGCATTAGATAGGGATTTTATGCACAAGCCTTCTGGCATCCATTGATTACTCTGTTTAGCACAGGTGGCAATACTGTATGGAGAGTTTTGCTCTGTTTATCATATTTAGTTGTCATGGTTAATTATAATTATCAACTTCGTTACCTCTACTCTTTCTGCATGGTTCACTCATCATATATGGTCAAACTGCATAATGGAAGAACAGACGTCTTTCATGACCAGGATCCTAATCCAAGTATTAGCACTGGTAGGTTCTGCATGGAGCCAGAGACTCTTCATGAACCTCAAATCCTAGATTTTAGCACATCTCCACTTTTTCCATTGGTATGTGTTCTAGGTTAAAAACAGATGCACCTCTGTGGCCAGGGTCATCCACCATTCATTGTGAACCATGCCATCTGATCGCTAAGTTGATCTTTATTCTTATTTTTATTCATTCTTACCATTGACAACATTTTGATGAAGGTAGTATTGCAATATTCTTGAATGATTTATTTATTTAACCTTCACCTACAGCATGAGTAACCCTGGGTAACCTTAGAATCAAACCCATCCACAATAGTCCGCTTTATATGATATAACAGTAAATTAGTGTTCCAAACTCATAAATATTAATCATGAATTAATAGGGCAGACTCTATAATATGTAAACCACCATTTTCTTCATTCCTATGAATGTAAAAAGCCAGTGGAATCTTTTTCTGTAAGCTACCTATTCACTAGATCCTTCTCTGCAATAAACTTTTGCTATAACCATTAATTACGAGTATGTTATTGGATTGGAATCACAGTATAATTATGCAGATTTAAGTATATTGTTAAGTTATTAAATTAATGCATTCCCGGCTTTGTACCTGACCTATAGAGTTGCATGTAAGATCATGCACTGTGAAATTATTAAAGTGTAGATTAATTAAATCCATAAGTAAACCTTTATTTAATAAGATAACTGAAGTATATTTATGAATGCTAATATAAATAAGCTCCCAAGTTGATGAAATAACCCTGAGGAAGAAAGTCTATGTTCGAAGCCTGAGCTCTACATTGTGCTTTATGAAAAAGGGAAGCTGTGTGATATCAAGAGTGTTAATTATGTGGGAGAAACTAGGAAACCTAGATAGAGGTTTAAACTAGTATGATGGGGTATCCCTGTGTATTCTGGTTGAGAGACCCTACTTGGTCTTTCGGTCTTGTTAGCAGAATATGCAAACTTGACTGTTACAATATATATAAATCTTCACAGACACATTGTTATTTATATGTGCATATTTGAATATATGTGAAAATGAAATTTTCAACATTATTTTAATGTAACTTCAAGAATGTTTTGTATAACATTAGTTTAAATAATAAAAAAGTCTAAGATCAATTCTAAATAATTTTTTTTTGTAATTAGATTCAATTAAAATTAATTATCAAAGATGCAAAATAAAAATTTTGGTCAAGTAATTTTGGAAAATATTTTTAAAAACGAAGTAATTAATTAATTAATTATGTTTAATACTAGTTGGGTATATGAATTTAGTAAATATTCAGATACAAGATGAAAAATAGGATAATTAACATGAAGTTAAATAAAAACTAAAAATTACTGGTGTTATTTAATCAACTGTTTTCAACTCTAGAAGATAATATGAATGTGTTATTTTTCCTGGATGTCTCTTTGCAAAGAGATGGCTTGGAAAATAACTACCATAAAACACCAACAAAACTTTGATTCTAACTAAAAGATAAAATAATAGAAAAAGAAGATATGAGTGAATAAGTTAAGACCCATGGAATCTCTTTTTTTTATAGATTTTCTGCCTCAGCCAAAGTAGTATCTTGAGTATTGTCCATCACCAAAATAACACAAATTTATAAGACCATGACTTTTATCAGATATGGTACATTATGTAAAAATATAAATTGTTGACAATATTTAAATACTGCACTCAAAGATCACCTGGAAATCTAGATTGCATAGCCAAATTGTATGTTATTTATATGTAAATCTTTTTATAGAGACTTTTTCTGCAACTTTAGAAAATAAATCAGTTATTTAAAGATTTGGCAATGTGTTACAAATATTCACTTCAGTGAAATAGTTAAATGAGAGAAAATGTTGAATAATCAGAATTTATTACTATATCAATAATTATTTATAATTTATTGCCATTATTGTATATGCTAGTAAAATGATGTAAAAAATTAAGTGCAGAGTTGTATATGCATTTATATTGTGGAATAATATTAGTTATAATGAAACCAATTATTACTTGCTTGTCAAGAAATATGCTTACTGTTATCCATGTTCCTTCATTTGAGTTAAGGGAAAAGTTTATTGTGGATTTATTTCTCTTAGGTTTTTATGGCCTTACCAATATTACAAGTTTTTTAAGTTCGGAATATATTAATTAATGGAGAAATAATATTTAATTTTCTCAGGTTTTTTTAATAATAACAATGGGTATTTAATTTAAATATGTTATGTACTTCATGATAATATAAGAATTTTCCAATGTTGTTTTAAACGTAATGTGAATATTTGACATGTGTTATACTTTTTCAAAGTTGTAAAATGAGAAAAAAATATAAAATCAAAGAAATATATATTTTTTTATCTCTCTTCAATAACTTTAACTATTTACCAGTATTAATTTTAATTTTAAAAAATGTACTAAGTAAAAAAAAATTATTTTCAGTAAATTATTTAGTAATTTTAATTTTAACTTTTTAAAAGAGCTAAAGTAGGTAAAGTTTTATGTTTAGTAATATTTTTTTAAAAAAGAGAGACAGAGAAATTTTTTTTATCATTTTCATTAAAATTTTATTTTAAATAATCAGAGTTGTTTTTGTCTTTCTTTTCTTTTTATTTTCTCCAAAATAATAGGCAGTATTTATTAGGTGAGTGTAATTAACTGACTATCTTATTTCTTTTTCGGAATAAGAGAAAAACAAGTACAGGGAATTTTTGGGGCTTGTTTTGTGATTAGAAAAAAAAAGAGAGAAATAATTGAACATTTTTTAAATGTAAAAATAGTCCTAATTGGTCAGGATTTAATTTGGTTATGTGAGAGACAGGATTGTAATTGGTTTGAAAGAATTACTCCAAAAATAGGGGTGTGAATAAATCAGTAGACTTGTGCCTTGTAAGAAGAAGTCAGTCTTAATCCAGCTCTTGAGGAGAGCAGTTATTCCTGACAACTGCTGAAGAAGAAAGAATCAAAAGTTTAGCTGTGAAAAAAATTGTTTTCTAAAATGAAGTTGAAGATCAATATGTGCTAAGCTTAGCTAAAGGCAAACATCACCTATCTCCATGTAACTGGTTTCACAGGAAAATATGTAAGAGAAAAAATACTCCTGAAGTAATCTACAACAAGCCTTGTTTCAAACCAATAGCATGACTGTCCATAACTTTACATGTTTAGCCTAACCCAGAAATTTTTTAAGAAAATGGATAAATTCATTGTGTTAGCTTGACTTGAAAAGAAATAGATGGGAGAAAATGAAGAAATTCAGTCTATGTGAAACCTGAAACTATTATATGGAAGAATAGATAAATTAACTGTGTATATTAGTCTGGAATATAAAAGCCTTCAAGAAGAAAATCTACAATGAAAACTGGAAATTACAAGTGTCAAAGAAGAACTAAAAAAGAAAATAAAACCATGGTAAAATATATATATTTTAATTAATGTTCTCATTATCTCTACATTTATAGATAATATTTTATAGAAATAATATTTGGTCATAAGAAATAATTTTTATTAATTTAACATTTTTTTGTAAAATGTGTTTTTTTAATTATTCATTTATTTTCCCTTCAACATTATAAAAATAATTTCTTAAAGCAATTTAATTTTTATTAAATTTGATATTTCTGTTAAACATGTGATTTTTCCCTTCGAAATTATACAAAGTATTAAGCAAATTTTAATTGCGTTATCTGGGATTGTGAAAAAGTTGCAAAACTCACTAAATGGTGATCATGTGATGTTTATTAGCTTAGAAATTGATTTCAAAAGTTATAAAAATTATTATTTATTAATTTACTTTAAAAATAACTTATCTTTCTCTAATGAATGGATTTATTTAAAGTCTCAGAAAAATAAAAATCTCAATGTGTTATAGTCAAATACCAGCATCCTTTTTTATATTAAGATCTTAGATTAGGGTAGCCTTGGCTTCAGATTATAAAATGTATGGTTTATTATGTTTTGGCTATTATTATGTGACTCACATTTTGAAATTATCTAGCTAATGAAAATTTATGAATTTTTATCTAATATAATGAATAAAAATTGCTTCAAAAAGTCATATAATGTTTGTTTAGTTATCTTGTAAGCAAATTCTCCTTTCCTATTGAATGAATTATTTAAACTTAATAAGAAAATAAAATCTCAGTCTGATGCAGCATCTTTTTGCTTATATTAAAATCTTGAGGATAGAATTCCAGTTTTATTTACAAAAGTTGTTTTGACAACAGGTTATAGATTTTATGGTTTATTAAACTTTGACTATTATAATGTGACATATTTAAAAATCACCTAAAATTTGGCAATTAATGTTTATCATATGTACAAATGATTATTTATTGATCTGCCTGTTGAATATTGTTTATTTAAATTTTTTAAAAAGATAAAAATGTCTATCTATTACAGCCATGTATCAGCATTCTTTTCCTACATCAGATCTTCGACTAGGGTAGAAGGTGAAATCCATCTTTTATTTTTGTCTTAATAACCAATTGTTGATTTTATAATTTATCAAGTTTCAGCAGTTAACGTATGGCTTAAAAAACACTTAGATATTGGAAATTTATAGTTTATTATCTGAAATAATGAATATTCATGACCTGGTTTAAAATATATTAAAATTATTATTTATTAATCTATCTTCAAATCAGATTAACTTTTCCTATTGAATGAAATTTATTTAAAGTTTTAGAAAAATAATTCCAGTGTATTATAGTTATGTGTTAGCAATTTCTCTTTATATTAAGATTTTAAACCAATGTAAAAGATGGAATCCTTGATAGCACATTATTGATTCTATGTTTTATTAAGCTTTGCCTGCTATCATCTATATAAATCTTTATTAGCTTGATTGTTACTTAATAACTCAACAAATATTTTACATATCTTGATGAATCTTGCACACATTTTTTTTGTGAGAATTATATAGGCTGTAAATTTTTGCTTTATGATATTTGTTTTAAAAACATTGCTAAATTGCAATATAAAAATATATCAAAATCATACCATTTATGAATGACTTCATAAACACAAAAAAGTGGCAATTTTGATTAAAAAATTACAGACATTGAAAATTTTTTTAAATGAGTAAGAAGTATATTGTGGCCTGTATATTGAAATACTATTGAAATAGAGAGAATTATAGTCTTCAGTAAAATGAGGTAATATTTCAATTTGTAAATATATTTTAAATTAATTAAATTTTATTAGTATCATGTATTTAATTTTTCACTTGCAAATGATGCATGAACAAAATATTTAGAATGTGATAAAATACAAATTGTATATTTTATATATATATTTTAATACAAAAATATTAAGAAGTATCTTAATATTCATGAAGTAAAGTATGAAATATGTTATATTCTAGTTGTAAATAATTTTAAAGTGAAGTACAAATTATTTATTTTATTATAAGTATTTTGTAAATATTAGTTTTTAAATGAAGAGCTTTGCTAATTGCTCAACAAGCTTTGAGATAAATGCTTAGCAATAGAAAGCATTTAAAATATTTCTATCTGAACACCACCCCCCCATCCCCTGACCAATTGTTTCATGCTTTGACACTCCTCAGAGAGGCACTAGGGTAGCTTTGGACACTAGATCTATAAACACCAACCCAAAGCAAGCATTTATCTAAGAATTGACTATTGAGTAGAAAATCTGAAGTTTTCAGACACCTACATGTCTTCAAACCCAGTTATCTAACTCAAATAGCTATAAGGGGCTGAGAGATCTTCAGCCAAACCATATATTAGAAATCTTAGCAATATAATATTGCTTACGACTATAAATAGTCAATAAAAAATAAAAAATAGAGTCATATATCACATGACTCCACTTCTTTTTTAAGCTTGCAGGATATAAACAAAGAGTTTTGGTAATTGCTCAACAAGCTTTCAGATAAATGCTTAGCAAGAGGAAGCATTTAGATCTAATGTCTGAAGCTACCCTAATGCCTCTCTGAAGAGTGCCAAAGCATGAAACTATTGGTCAGAGGATAGGGGGTTGGTATTCAGATAGAAATATTTTAAATGCTTTCTCTTGCTAAGCATTTATCTCAAAGCTTGTTGAGCAATTAGCAAAGCTCTTTGTTTATATCCTACAAGCTTAAAAAAGAAGTGGAGCCATGTGATATATGAGTCTATTTTTAATTAGTTTTTAAAGTTTTGTATAATATGTTAAATATTTTTTATTTTATTTAATACAAGATGTGTAAATTATTTTAAATTTTGTATTACTACTATAATAAATGTTAATGCTTGTTTTTAAATTAATAAAGTGTTGAGAGTCTCTTTTCTTGTTTCCAAGTCATTATTCATCATCCTTATCACACATATATTGTAATAATTAAATATATTTGATATTATTGCACATAATCTAAAATAAAATAATAAATAAGAAAATATTATGATTGTTGAAGATATATAATACTGTGTTTAAATATCAATTAATTCAATTTTTTTCTTCATCTTACTTAATGATCATAATAAAGACTGATAACTAGTATGCCATATAAAATAAAATAATTGGATTAGAATACATGGTGCTAAGAAATTATTTAAAATTTGTTTATGACAATTAATAGTGATAAGTATTGGTTAATAATTTTAATTTGTTTTTAGTCCATTTATAAGAAAATTAGTTAATTATTTTGAAAGGAAAGAATTGATTTGTATATTTGTTTCTTAATTATTTTTAAAATGTAGCTGGATGTAAATAAACCCCCATCTCTCTATTTGATTACGTAAATTAATGTATTTATTTTAATCTATTATTAAAAAAAAACTCTTATTTGCTATTTTATTAGGATGTAAAAAACAAGAACAGAACTGCTTTACTACTTATCGTATAATAAGCAGTAATCCATAATTTACTCTATTTGTTATAACATT
Organism: Epiperipatus broadwayi; assembly: GCA_028023455.1. Lineage (NCBI taxonomy): Eukaryota > Metazoa > Onychophora > Udeonychophora > Euonychophora > Peripatidae > Epiperipatus > Epiperipatus broadwayi. Next base: position 28,944,802 of record JAQFVV010012393.1, read on the forward strand.
AAATAATTAACGAATACTAGGTTATAATGTCATATTCAAATACATAGATTAGTTTTTGGAAATTGGCTTTCATCAATGAAGAATTTTAGATTTCACCCATGTATTCAAAACCAACTTCTTTTATATTATTTAAAATTTCAAATATCCTATGTTTTGTATAGCTGTATATGCTTCTGGATAAGTTTCTACAATCCTTTAGAAATTTTATATTTAGAATAAATATGTCTGGAATCTGAAAAATAAAAGGTATTGCAACTTCTAATCCAAAATTAATTGTATCTCCAAATGTTTCTTAATAAGCTGGATGAATCATGTGGATATATATATATATGTTCAGTATTTTATATTAAAAATATATTTTGAAGATTTTTATAAATACTTAACTACTAGTAGTAGATGATAGAAATAGTTGAATATATAATTACTACTAAAATATCATCATTAAAACATCACACAATCAACTTTTCTTTATATTTATTTAAGTTCTTAAAACAGTAGCCTTTCCCCCCACATAAGTGTCATCTAGCATCTATTGATTATTAATGTTTGTCCTAAATGGCACTATTGTGGAAAAAAATGAATCATCAGCACACAGGTTCAAAAAACAGTTTTGATAACTACACTTAATAATACCTTTCTAGCACAAAATTTTTAAGTTATTATATTATAAAATATTTAAAGAGATTTTCCTTCTGTCACTCTTTATAGCCTTTCTATAATGAAGTATATCTTCTTTGCTGAAGATGTTATATCAATTATATTAGATAAAAGTTGTTATTAACTACATACAAAATTATATGTTGTAAATATCTTTAACCCAATTATTGTTGTTTTTTATGCAACAAAAATTAGAAAAACTATTTTTGTCATGTAAGTTGGCATCTTAAAGTATCTCTGGATGTATAAACTTGAACTCATTGATTAACCTCTAAAAAACTAAAATATTTTAAAAACCAATGGAATAACTTACAATTATAGTAATTACGAAAAAAATTGTTAACATTTTTAGCCTCAGATGCTTCTTTTCAAATTTCATCTGGATTCAAACATAAAATCATAAATATGGAAATAGATTCACTAAATCACTAGACTAATAAAATCATTAAAAATAGCAATCATTTCATGATGATGTTAAATTCATTTTACAGAGTTTGAGATAATAAATTATTTATTTAAAAGACTTAAAATATTTCCAAAATTATATAAAAGGTTTTCAATTCATTCAAAATGTCTATAAATATTTTGCTTATTTCTACATATATTTTAATATTAATATTTGGTATAATCTATTTTAAATTAATTTTGACAACAAAAATTGAGAACAATAACACTTCTTAATGAAAACTGATCAAGAATATAATAAAATAACTGAAAATAAGTATTTCACAAAGTAATCAAATTATTAATAGCATAGTATCTATAGTAATGTATTTATTAGAAATAAAAACTTTCTGATTGGAAATATCTTAACCCCAAACAATGAACATAATTTTAAAAGTACCATCAAAAGAATTGTTCAAATAATATAAAAATAAAGAAAACAATTAGTTAAATATTTAATCTATATGGAAATTGACATGGAATGAAAAAATCAAAGCTCTTCACATTAACTAAAAATTGGGAGAAGAAGGATATTTGTTGCCAGCTCTGTTATAAAAGATGCTATGATATTAGTGCCCATAGAAAATAACATTTCTCTACCAATCAGAAATTATCATTAAATTGCACACTTATTTTTGCCTTTACAATTAGTTTGTTGACATTTATATGATTACTACATTAACCTGAATTTTTTCATTATCTAGTTAATAATATTGAAATTCTCACCAAGCATATCAATATTGGATAGCCAATTAACTGAAATAAAAATCTTGTGCTTGCTTGTTATCTGTCAAAATTTCCATGGTTTACCAAATCCAGATTCAGGTAAGATAGATCCTTGGAAAAAAATAAAATAAAATTAATCTCTTATGTATTAAATGTATAGGCCTGCTTCATAATAAAATTATGTAGCTAACGTTACTTTATTATATTTAAAATACATTTACAATATAAATTAATTAATTGATTGAGAGAGAAAGAGAGAGAGAGAGAGACAAAGAGAGGAAACATGGATTATTGGTTTCTTTTTTTAAAAAATAGAGTTTAAAGAAGTGACTGAAATTGACATTTAATTTATATAAAATTTTAATTCTTTTTATTTTCTTAAAGAATATAGAAAACAAAAAAATCATATTCATCTCTTTTTATAGAATTAGTTTAGTTTGGTTTGAAAATGAATATTTAAAAAGAAAATTGCCTCTTTTCAAATATATATTTGAATAAAAAATAGATAATCTAAAAGTCTTATTTAAAGAAAAAAAAAAGGTTTAGTAAAATATTTTAATTTATTATATAATATTTAAATTTAAATAAATTATCAAAGAATATCATAGTCATAACAGTAAATAATCTTAGTATGAGTGCGTGTGAAAAATGTTTTAATATACAAGAAATGATCACTATAAAAAAAGGAAGAGACAAAAATCACATGATATTATAATCACTGCAATTTTATATTTAATATATAAATTGAATATAATTCTTAATGAATATGATTGAGAGTGTAATTTGACTTTTGCAAAAATTACACTGAAATATATTTTTATCTGAGTTTGAACTTACGATATAAATATAGAAATTTAGGTTATTACTTTATATATACTGCACAGGGAACCTATCCCATATTCCTTCACCACTTCATTCTACCTTATACCACTAAGTCCAGCCTACATAGGTGATATAGATTTTTAAATAGTGAAAGTTACAATTAACTTAGTTATATTCACTACAATAAACCTCACAAGTTGAGAACACAAATCAACTTAATGACACACCCACATATGTATGGTATTATTTCAAGCCCATTAAAAGAATAAAAATCTATATTATTAAAGAGGGGATCAAACTAATAATCATTAATTATATTTCTTGATCAATTTTTAAATATCAATCTCTATAGGGATCATCAAAACTTTTATTAATAAAACAGTTTATAAAGCCCAAATCACATGGACTCTATGCGCCACTTTTTCATTTCAGAGAATACTTTAAAAGGATTCTTATAGAGACATCAACCTACAGTTCCCTACAGCATATTTCAGATTCAATCTTAGTAGAAACTCTTAAACTCTCAAGATGATTGGCATACAATATAAAAAATAGACCAAATAAGATTTATATTTACTATAGAGTGAAATAGGCGGATAAATTGAACACTAAATGCTGAATCAATTTAGTGATTAATTTATTATATTAAATAAATAAAACAAATAAAACCCACTACCATAATTTAAAATGCAAATGATATATTATAGAATAATAATATTAAGATATAAGTGAACTCTACCTCCATTTCCTTTGAGTTACACATAAATATATAGTTATATACACATATATGCACACAAATATTATCAAAAAATTAATAAATCTTTATTTTCTCTTCTTTTAAACCTTTTAGCTAAATAAAATAAAATATATAAATTTTATCCTTGGGATATAGAAAAACAGAATAAAATATTTGTGCACATAAAACGAAATTCTTATTTTATTCACAAATAAATCAGGTACTCATACTTATGACAATCCATCCCATTTGATGGTGCTGTTGCTAGTCAAAAAACAAATAGATATAATGTTACCGGGCTGATTTACATTTTAATTTTTTAAAAAATAATGCTTTCACGGGTTTCTTTTTTTGGGGGGGGATTTACATTTTTTTTTTTAGATATTAAACATTGAATTTACTTTTTCTAAACCATTATTTTCTAAATTATGGTTTTTAATTATATCATATATTTCAGCAGGTGTGTGGGAAGGGATGAGCACTGTTTTTGCCAATCCAAAGAATCAGCCAATAAATACACTACTCTGACCAAACCAACCTACATGCAAACTCAGACATTTGATTTGTCTTTGTAGCTGTTCTTTATGAAACAACATTATTTAATAGAATGGAATAATTACATTTCTAAATTACATTATACATTTCAGTGCATAGTGCTTCACCACAGCCATTTTAGTAGTTTTGTAACTGTTCTTGTGTAAACGTGACTTTTCCTGTGAATTCTCTGAAAATAGTGCTGGCATCTACTCTTGGAATTAAATTCACCTTTAAAGATGTGTAGGGAAACATAGTGATGGTATCACTATTATTATGTAACAGTATGTCAGGTAGGGTGTAAGATCATTATTTCAAATGCACATTTAAAGAGTTATAGCCAGTAGAATTTCTATACATCATCACATCATAAGATAGCAATATGTGAAGGGTGTACTCTTTGCATAGTGTCACAAAACACATTAGTGGGCCATGTGCAACTCAATCTAAGGCTGCAACAGCTAATATGAACACAGCTGTTCTATAGGCTGTAAGTTTGGCTGCATAAATGGCATATTTCTGTGCTTTTACATGGAAACAGCACCATCAAGTGGGATGGATTGTCATAAGTATGAGTACCATACATTATATATTGCAATTATTATATCTACAAGCATATACTTTCATTCTAAATCTGTTTATTTTAAAATATTTTTTAGCTCATTAGTGATAGGGGCTAGCTGATACTAACTTGTGGGGTTCACTCATCATCATCCTATCACAATATTCACTCATCATCATCCTATCACAATATTCACTCATCTCTTGAAGCCATGAAATGCAAGTTAACCATTTTTTATTGTCTTCATGATCTATCCAATTCATTTAACTAAGAATCATGGACAACTCAATACAGATCAATAGATATATTAGTTTATAAATAATTCAAGTATGAATGAACCTTAAACTACTGTCTTCTGGAGAATTTATGTACAAGGTTAGATTACAATCATAGATTACAATCAATCATCTGACTACTACTTCAGAAAATGACAAAGACATAGTCATTTCATCCCTTGATCATGAATAGTTTGAGAATTACAGGAAGATTTAGCATCAACAAGGGTAATATTTTTTTCATCAAATACCTTCTTTATTGTTACATGAATATGAGATGAAAATAATCCAAAATGAGTGTTGATCACTTTAGACTATGTGGGTAATTAATATGAACAAAATAAATTGTTGCAAAAACTTGAAACAGCACTACAGAATATCCTGACTACAAATAGATCTCTAATCAACTCTAAGACTCTCAATTATTCCTAACTATAGAAAATACAGAAGTCCCAAGTAAACCTAAATCTACTTTGTCCAAATATCCAGAAAATTCAAACATGTTTCATTGATTTTTATGCTAAATAATGATTAGCATCACCTTATTTTTAATTGTTTTTAATCATAGATGCAAATGAATACATATTTTTATATTTATATTTTAGAATAATATTTACTATTTTTGTTAGCTTTTCTGTTAAAACATAATAAAAAAAACTTTTTTTCTTAAATTATTTCAAATATATAGGTCATCATCTCAATTTATTTATCTTATTTTTCAGACAACAATTTTATTTCTATTAAAAACATTGATCCATTTAACAGAATCTGGGTCAGTGATGAGAGTTGGCCTTCCTTATCTACAGAAGCATCAAGCTTTCCCTCTTTCCAGTTTCCCATTTGAGGTGACAGATGGATGTTTAGCTTTTTTTGTAACTTTGTTTTTTCTTTTATTAACTTTTGCTATACTGACATTCTTGACTTTTATTCTAAACTTTTCCAACACTTCTAAAACAATTGCTTTATAAATTCCAATTATCTCTTCATCATCCTTCTTTTCATATTCCATCTCATGCATTTTCATCTTTGTGAGGCCTTCTATTTGCTCTACTTTTACTAATTTAACAATTTGTAATTTTATAAATGATTCTCCTTCCATATTATAAAATTTTTAATCTAGACGTTTCTGTTTTTCCTCCACTTTGTGGTCATTCATCAGCAGTGTCTCATCCATATTTTGAAGTTTCCTACTGATTAGTTGCATTTCACTTTCCTGACAATTTTCATTATTTTGATATATATTTTTTAACATTTGGATATTTAAGCTTTGCTGTTTTTCTTCAACATTTTCAATTTTTAAACCCATATTTTGAACTATTTTATCTAAATTTTGAAAATGCTTAACTATATTTTATCCAAGCCCATGGAGTATTGTTTCCATATCTTTTTATATTATTCATATTTTATAGCATATTGTTTTATTTATTATACATATTTTTAATCAATTCATGCAACATTTTCATGTCAACTATGTCTGGAATCTTTTGCACTGTCTGATATGACTTTTGATCTTTCAACTCAGACACTATTGGCTGTACAAGCTCTTCTATTTCTGCTTGTTCCATTCTCTTTGAATGAGCTCTTATCATTTAAAAAAAACAACTTAAATTTTTATTTAATATTAGTTAATATTCTACCATATTTTTTATTTTTACTGACATGTGGTAAATCTCCATATAATAATTATTTTCTATTCATCTATATATTTTTAAACAGGTGCCAAACTCTTCCTCCTTCATATGTAAGTATACCATTGCACATGACATACCTGAAGTATATATTCTCCTGCCTTTATTTTTAAATAATAAAAAAAAAAATAACAAAATAATTTTTTTGTTTGCAAATCCTCTGTCTGTCTAAATATGCAAATCTTTATCTGTTTTACACATAAATTTTTTTGTTATATTGGTATCAATCTCCTCTCACTACACAATACTCTTATCAATTAATTGCTTATCATTCCTATTATTTATGCATACATGCTTTATTTAGTATGAATGTATATCTCAAAACAAACAATTAATAAAATTTTAAAAAATATGAATTTTGTCTATCACTTTCTATTTTTACCTAAGCCCTTCATTGATTTTTTAATCTAATTTTGTATCTATATCAGATCGTCTATATTGTATTTTAGACCTTAAAACATTGTGTGCCATTATTTACTGTACTGGAAATCTACCTCATACATTCTCACACTATTATTTCCAGTTATACACAGGCGATATGAATTTCTAAACATTGAAATCCACAATTAATTTACTTGGTTAAATTAGACCTCACATTTGGAGAACACAAATCAACTTATGACACTTCCACACGTGTTATTTCAAGCCTATTAAAAGAAACACACATTGGACATAAAAATTTATATTATTAAAAGGGGAACAAACTAATAATCATTAGTTATATTTCCTGATCGCCCTTGATATCAATTCCTACACGAATCAGCAAAACTTGCCATCAATAAAGAATTTTTATAAGCCCAAATCACATAGACTCTATGCAACACTTTTTCATATCAGAGAAAAAATACATTAACAGAATCATATAGAGACATCCACCTACAGTTCATTACAATATATTCCAGGTTCAAGCTCAGTAAAAACTCTTAATCTCTGGAAGTGAGATGGAATACTGTATAAAAATTAGATAAAAGAAAAATTATAATTTATATTTATTATGGAATGGAATGAGCTGATAAATTGAACACCTAATGCTGATTCAAGTTATTGTTAATTTATTATATTAAATAAATAAAATCCACAGTCATCATTTAAAATCCAAATGACATATTATAGAAATATAATATTAAGTTATAATTGAAAAACCCCTCCCCCCTTTTCTTTGAGTTACACATAGATATATAGTTATATACTCATATATACACACATATATTATCAAAAAATAATAAATAATTATAAGAACATTGACTTTTAAAAGGTTAAATATTACTATGTAAAATAAAATAATTAAAATCTCATTTATGAACACATACACATATATATGTGGGATGAATTATCAATTGCATTTACAATAGAAAAAAAAAGATATAAATTTGGTAGGTTTAACAAACAATTATATTATTTCGCGCGCACACATATGTATACATACTGCTTATTTTATAAATTGTATTAATATATATATATATGAATCAAAACAATATCATATATTAGATAAGTTTAAAATTTAAAAAAAAAAAAACCTATTTTGAGCGTGTAAGTAGTTGAATATCTGTAACTACATTCTCTTCAATATTTCTAAAAACAAAATATTTTAATTTGTTAATATACTTCGTTTGCTTTTATTTTAAAAAAATTGAAGTATTGCTCCAGAATTCCAGCATACTCTTCATGTGTAAAAATATAAAATAGGAGGCACCACAATTTAAATATTTTTAATCTTATTTACAGGATGGTTTTTTCCCATTAGGCAGGCATTTGCACAGAGTAATGATGTATATGCTTACATGTTGTCAAGGGAAAAAGAATCAGTGTACTACTGAACATCACCATTCCATTTTCCTGTCTTTAACCATTCTAGAAAATAGCATTTTTGAAATGCATGAATTCATAACATATGCAATAACAATGTTTATTCCTTTCAAATAATTGATAGAGCATCATAATTATATCATGCAGTTTTTACCAGATTTCTAGAGTTTCAGGAAAGCTTTAATTAACTTCTTCCACCCATTTTTTTTCCAGAAATACATCATGCTATTTTTTCTCTGCTACAATCTAAGAACAAAACTTACAACATTAGTTTTAAACCTAATTTATAGCAATGCACATGAAAAGTAATTGCTATCAACCTGATTCATCTTATTGCTACTTTTTTTTAATTAAAATACCCAGATAAATCTTTTCATTAATTAATAAAATACAATATCCAATCAATGTGTAATATATATCTTTAGCTTTGATAAAAGAAAAACAATTTTTCCCCCTTCAGAAAAAAAAAATTGTATGTATGACTGGTTATCAAAAACAAAATTCCTGGGAAATTAATTAGTTTTACAAGGTAATAGAGAGCAAAACTTAATTTTCCTTTTTTTTTTAAAATTTTTAGCCAGATAAAATAAAATATATAGATTTTTTTTTTTTTGAGATACAAAAAAAAAAAACTTATACACATAAAACAAAATTCTATTACACATGAATAAATTATACATAGAATATGTGTATATATCTGAATTTACATTTGTTTATTTTAAAATATTTCTTAGCTCATTAGTGTATTAATATTCATAGGGTAAGCTGATATTAACTTGTGATAGGGGTTCGATCATTATCATCCAATCGTAACGTCATCAGAGAAGAAATATTAATTTTGTATATCTACGGTTAAATCCAGAGATGGCCATTTCCATTGATTTAAGATTGGTTATTATCCAAAGTGAATATGACCCAAGAAGGCCACCTGTTTGAATTAGTATTAATCTAATACATATTGTACTGTTTTGTTGTCTATTACATATTTAGTCAATGCAAACAGCAATGTCTTTAGATTTATATATATATCTGTTGCAAATATATCTATTACCTACTACACTCACACATAATCCATGTTGTGGAATCTAACCAATTAAGTTTTAGTGTAAGGATTGTATATTTCCAGGCAATATGGCCCTAATTATAACATATTAACTCAGACATATGCAGTGATTAGCATTATCTATCTAATCCTTAACGTAAACAAAACAAAAACAAATTGACCTATTTAAATTATAGGCTAAATTTCCTTCCATATTCATATTTAATCGTTTAAATTTATTTTTTATTAGGCACCAGGATGTTATTTAACCCTTTTCCCGCGCTCGACGAGACTCCTCGTCGACATCTAAAATCACTCTCAGTTCGTTTTTATACGATAAAATTCGTTAAATATGTATTGAATTCGTTTTTAAAAGTTCTGTACGATGGTGACATCTTCCGATTTATTTTAGAAGTAAAAAATAAAAAAAAACGCATTTAAACCTAAACAAAGAAGGAACATTATTTGTGATTGGTTCTTAGCATGCTCTCAGCCGAAAAAGACATTCTGATTGGCTGGAAAGAACAAAGAAACTGCCTGATCAAAGAAAATAAAGAAAAATGCTGAGATTTTCATTTCGAATACGATTTAAATTATTATTAAATAATATTTATGGAAATTAAACATAATTTTCAGAGAGAATAATAAAAAAACAAAATTATTTTCGAAAAATATTGAAGATTTAAGTAAATATATTGAAGATGTAGTAAAAAGAAATATTTACTTTTCTATAACGTAAAAGTCGATCTTTTTGTTTACATTATAACTTTTATGTTGCCGATATAGAATATCTTAGAATAAATAAATAGCAATTTATTTTTGAAAGAACTTTCGTTTTCTTCATGACCTGAAAAATTAATTATATACTTTTTATAAACGTATCTGAGTTGAATTTAATATTATAGGCGAATATGTTTTAACAATAGGCTTTGTCTTCAGTTTGTGAGTTGGCCAATTAAAAGATTTGATTTTTATCTGATACAACCAATGATTTAATTAGCGGTTTAAGGGTTAAACATCCCTATTAAATCGACAATGAAGTGATCTTTATGCTGAATCAAAATTTCTCTCTCTAACATAAAATAACAATTCCCTAAGATTTTTATGAACTAATGAAAATATATATGTATAAGATTTTTATGAACTAATGAAAATATATATGTATAAGTATCTTAATACCTGAATAATTAATTAAAAATACAATAAACATTTTAGCGTTTAGTTTTTTACTTTTATTTGCGAACTTTTAAGTTTTTATTTTAAATTAATGTAACGACATATTTATATATCGTTACAGTATGTTGGTATCAACAGTTGAATTTTTAAATAAGACTGCTGAGAGAATGCATTTACTAGACCTAAACAAACAGTATATTGTATCTCTTTTTTTATTTATTTATTTTAGGTATACTTATTTTAAGTTTATCAATAATAATAAAAAATTGTGTAACATAATGACCATAGAGGTTTCAGAAGATTAATTAATCATATTTATAATTTACCGTGAACCATCAAATTTGATTTACTTTTCTCTCCCTTCTTTTTATAGTTAGATGATATATATATATATATATCAAAGTTATTTCAATAAACATTATAAGTTCAAAATTGATTTCTTACTGATAACATTGTTCTGTTTTTAATAAATATGATCCTTCAATTTTTTCTTGAGTTTCACAGGTTAGTTAACTTCATTGTGAGGCTTCCATTTTAGGTAGGTGATGACTTCATTCTTCTATGATTGATGTTTCATGGAAAAGGAAGATTGACAATGTATAGGCATTGTAGCTGCTCATCTGAATATCAGAAACTATCTCAAAGTAATACTGAATCTTTGTGTTGTATATAACAAAAGAGAAAGCTTTCTCATGTCTATCATTTTTATATCCCTCTGAAATACTCTTCACACATCTATATTTTGAACACATCCTGAATTCCTTCCTCAAACTTATCTTTCATTAGATTTAACTTATCTTTCATTAGATTTTTGCTTTCAAAGTTCTTTTTTTTAACTATCATGGCCATCTTTAATTTCCAATGTCACACTTTACAGAACTTTTATCAATATTTAAAATCAATCATCTTTACTTTTATTATTAAACTTCTATCTTTTTTTTATTAAAAAAAACATGTGTACTTCCTCAAAGAAAAGAAATTTTCTAATTTCAATCAAATAAAATTTATTATATATTTTATTAATATAAATACAAATCCACCTAACCTATTTTTATTTTATTTTCTTACATTCCATTCTCAGCAAAATCTTTCAATTCAACTGGTAACATACCTTGTATGGTTGAAATATAAAAGTATCTATGGAATGTAGGGATAATCCATTGAGTTTTGTGTGTTTCTGTAGATTTCTCAAGCTTATGGTTGCACTTTCCCCCCCTCTAATCAGATCAGTGCACATCTTGTGTATTTCCCTGATGAAGACTTTGGTAAAATTGACTACTGGGGTGAAATAGGATATTCTAGGGACTATTAGTATGTTGATGAGAGAGGACTTGGTGAACATGGACATGTAAACTTTGGATAGAGAGGATGCGATTCTCTGTGTGAATTGAAGTAGCTTTCCTTGGATAGATCTCCTCATGGCAGACATGGATTCAAATATATGGAAGCCCAAGAAGTTCTGAGGCTTCACTGCAAATGGCCCTGGAATGGTCTTACCCAAAGATATATACCAGGTAGATGACGCCATATTAAATTGGAGGCCGTATTGATTGGAGAATTCTTTAAGTATTGATAAGAGTCTTGGAATTAATTTTTTTGATGGAAGGAAAATGGCCAAGTCATCCATATAGGTGATGTCATGAATTGATGTATTTAAATTGGGATATGAATGCCAGGAAGAGATCTCTCAATTTGAAGAAGCAGAGAGTTTAGGTAAGTTCCTATAATTCTTTCTGCAGAATATGTCTGCATTATCCTAACTACTACATTCCAGAGAGGTCATTCCCACAGATAAGCCACCCACTATTGGTACTGACTGGCTGGCATCCCTCACATGTCATCTCCAAACATACTCTGCTTCCTATAAAATCTCAATAAAAATCCAAGTTCTGGGGTGCATACTACATCCTTAATCCTGATGTTTCTGCAGTATCAACTATCCTCAGGCTTAACAACCATCTGCTAATCAGGAAATTTAAGTGATGGTTCCTTGAACCCAAATATTTTGATTTCCTGATGAAAATAAATATTGATGCCTTGCCTACTAAACACTTTCTGGTGCAATGCCAAGGATTCTCAAACATAGAATCCACTTGCTCACTATGCCTCAGAGAGGATGAAACTTGTCTTCACTTCCTTTGTCACTGTGTTTCCCTTCACCCCTACAGAGTCCTTATAGCCTCCATGTTAAATAACAATATGCCTGCTTTGTCAACTCTCATTGACAATATACTATATGGATCCATCCCAGAGATACGAATAACAACATTTGTACTGTTCTCACTATGGTACACACGGTGCTGGCTCACCTTTAATCATGCACTAGAACATCCACTCGAGCTCTATAATTAACAAAATGGAAACAATTCAGAAAAGGGACTAGAATTTGGCCCCCTCTTACATCTATGACTCTACAAGGATGTTATTAATCTGGCCCCCAAAGCTGATATCTTTCACTCCTGAATAGAAATCTCCTTCCCTGGAGAGTAATTTGAGGCTGAATGGTCTGTACGCCTTTGTGATAACTCACCCTGCTCTGCATGATTATTGCCCAGATCCTGAGTTGTTATGGAAGTAACCTCCAATATGAAGGGTTGACTTGGTCATGTGGAGCATGGACAAAGGATTAGACCTATTGCTGAACTATATGAGACATGCAAGTGTGGTCATCTATATCAACAAAATACTATTCCAGACTTGTTCCTCATTGATATGCTTCATATTAGTCTTTTTGGCTAGTGTCAAACAAGATATCAATATTGAAATTCCATCCCCCTGATTATCATGTAATATATCCTATGTTTAACTATTATCATATATTATAACCAAATTTCTGAATAAAATTCTATATTTTATAAAAAAAAACATACCTTGTATGGTTGCAATACTCCTCATGGTTAATCATAAGAATAAACTAGGTGTTTTGGTTTGTTTATTCTCACCTAACCTATTTTTATTTTATTTTCTTACATTCTATTTTTAGTATACAAAATTAACAAAGCATATGCCACACTTGAATGAGAAGCTATAAAGATACACAGAAATTATTACACGCTAAGCGCTTTCGAGGTCTTTTGCCTCATATTCATAGCGGTACTGTGAGCTGCAGAATGAAAAAATAGGGCAAGGGAAACAAAACAGTATGCAAAGCATATGCAAATGAATTAGATAGTCCAACGTTTGGAGATGTCAAAGCAGGTATCTCGTCTATTGATGGAGTTATTATTGCCATTAATAAAATATGCTTCTCTGATTTTCCGCTTGATGTCATTTTTCTCAATACAGACTATTTTAGGGCTGGAAGGTTCAAACAAATGTCCTGTCTTCTTAGAATGCTCTAAAAATGTTGATGAATTATCATTGTTTTTCATAGCTCTATTATATGTATATCTGTGTTGTGCTGTCCTGTTGATTATGCCTGCCTTGGTTTCTCCAAAATAAATGGCCCGGCAACCAGGTTGTGGGCAAGCTATGCTGTAAACGACATGGGGAGTCTGAGAAGGTTCAAAATCTTTTAATTCAACTGGTAACATACCTTGCATGGCTGCAATACTCCCCATGGTTTAATCATGAGAATAAACTAGGTGTTTTGGTTTGTTTATTATACCTAATGTTCATAATATACTTCTGTTTGCTAATTACCTCCCTTCACCCCAATCTTGATTCACTATTGTAGATTATATAGTTTTAAATCCCCTGTATTACATGTACCTCTTTACCTGTTATCAGTTGCCAGTGTAAATGTCTTGAGTTATTACCTTTTACTATGGTGACATGGGCTTCATATATATTTTGGAAATTTCTTAAAAATGGTGTTTGTCTGCATGACTGACTGGATTACTTTTGACCCATACTTGATCTCCTACTCTAAACCTAGTTGTCCCTATACCCTGTCTTCATACCTTTATCTACACACAATTCACCAGTCTCTTCTGGTCTGTCTCCTGGTCAATTTGCTCTGGAGCAACTGGTTATTTCAACTTTTATAATACCAGCCAGCACAGGTTGATCAAAATTCATGTCTCTTTTGGTCTGCCTCCTGGTCAATTTGCTCTGGAGCAACTGGTAATTTCAACTTTTATAATACCAGCCAGCACAGGTTGATCAAAATGGAGCTGAAGAAAAAGAAAGTCTGTAGATTCACTGTTCATCTAATTCATATAAGTTACAATTCATGGCAGTTGTCTCACCCATCTGTTATGGTCTATTGAAGCATAAACCCGGAAAAGTTTTCCCAATTTCTCTCATAACCTACTTGTGCAGGTTATATTGAGGGTTTTTGATAGATGATAAGATATGCCATACTCCAACATTTTCTGACCAGCCTTGCCATTCTGCAGATACAGAGAGAGTACCACAATCAGACAATATGGCATTGTTTTCCTACATTATTAAAGTATGGGTTTTTAATACTCTAACATTCTTTGCATTGGCTTGAGCTAAATGGCATGCAGTTATCCATTTGGAGAATATATCACAAGGCATCAGAATGTATCTCATTCTTTGGTACCTAGGTAATGGACCATAGAAATCTACTGCCACCAGGTCATTTGGTCCCTGAAAATTAATGTCTTGACAGGGACCTTCATAAGATTTGTTTGGTGGTTTTGTCTTCTCACATGTTTCACACCCCTTTATTACCCATGTCATCTTTGGTCTCATCCCCACCCAGGAGAACCACATCTTTAAAAAATGTTCCACCTTATCTACCTTGTAGTTTGTATATACAATGAGAATATCTAATTAATATTTTTAGTAGTTCCTTGGGTACTATCATTCTCCATTTGTCTTCTTTTACATCTGCCAAGTACCATAATATCCTTTTACTCGAACAACATCTTGCATCCTGTTTTCTTTCTATCTTTTTCTCTGATCCGCCCTTATTGAGTTTCTGTAGCCTATCTATAATGCACCTGCAGGTCATCTCTTGTCTCTGTTATTTCCTTAAATGTCTCAAGTCTTCTACAGATTCATCCTCTATAATTCCCATTGTTTCTATAATGATGTGATCAATCTATAAATGGCTTGATAATGAAGGGCCCAGGTTCAGACTCAATGCATCCACTACCACATTTTCTGCCACTTTACAATACTGAATGGAGTAATTAAACTCTTGGAGAAAGAGACTCCATCATATTAATTGGCTATTTGAGAGGTAACTGTGGTTCAAGAATTCCAGACTCTTATGATCTGATCTCACAATTACCTCTAACCCAATAAAAGTTACTTAAATTTTTGAAAATGCCCAAACCATAGCAATGGTCTCTTTATCAGTTACTGAATATTTTTTTCTGGACTCATAGTGAATGGCTGCTAAAATACATATCTACCACCTTCTTGCTTTTGCATCAAGGTGACTACCAGACCATATCCACTACTATCTGTCTGTAGAATGAATGGTTTATGGAAATCTGGTTATATAAGTATGACCTCACTTAAAAAACCTCATTGCCTCTCCTAAAACCTGTTTCTTGGTTTTGTTCCCATTTCCATGGCATATCCTTTTGTAATAATTGTATTAGTGGTTCCATGTCTATGCAAAAATTCTCATAGAATGTGCATAAACCTAGGAATGATCTGACTTGGTTTATCATTACTGAATATGGGAAAGTCTCTAATGGCCAAGATTTTCTCTGAATGTGAATTAATTCCTTTATCACTGACAAAGTTCCATAAAAAAATCACTTCTGTAACTACTATCCAGCTTTTCTGCAGATTAATCCTAATGTTTTTACCCTGATATTTTGCAGAAATAACTTCAGATGCTGTACATGTTCTTCCATGTCTTTTGACACAGTTATAACATTGTCCATGTATATAGTTACCAAGTTATTTCTTTCTTTCTTTAGTACATAGTCCAAGCATTTTAATAATCCTGTTCCACTATTTGTCAACCCAAAGGATATCCTATTTAACTGTTATGAATTTCCATTGTATTGACAGGCTGTATATGTATGATCTGATAGATGTAATGTAATCTTATCTTCCAATATCTGGCAGTCAGATCTAGTGTTGAGAACACTTTATTGTCTCAAAATTATGTTAACATGTCATTAATTGGTGGAGATACTTGGCCCATGTGATTTTATTTAATTGCCTAGCATCTAAGTATAATCTTACTATGTTATCCTTTTTTTACTATTATCAAAGGATTATTATATGGGAATGATGCTTTTGACATAACCTCCAGTGTTCCATTTGATTGAATTGATTCTCTAACTCCATCCTATATTGATAGGGCACTGGGTAGGGCCATGTCTGATATGGTGTATCTTCAATTACTTTGATACAGCATTCATAACCTTTTATTTCTCCTGGTTTCTCTGATAAAACATCCCTATATGTACATAGATCTTTGAGATATTCTGCCTGTTTAAATACCTTTACTTGTTTCATTATCAAATCCATCACTTTCTCTAATTGCATATTACATATCCCCTTTTGTTTATATTCACTGTTTGACCCAAAATATATTATTTCATCATTGCATATAATGTTCCTGTGTTTATAATCTATTAAACACCCTGTTTTGTGCATGAATTCCAAACTCAAAATAGTATCATGCACTAACCCTTTTACAATCAGTATGGTATGATATATGCATTTCTGCCCTATTCCTATATTTGTTTGGTCTCCAACTGTGTTCTCCCATTTACCATCATGACCTGTGTTGCCTTTACTAGCAAGGTTTTGACATTTGTTTATTGCTCAACCATTTTCTTGAAGACCTTTTCCAATGTGACCAATACTTGACTGCCAGAAACAAATAGTGCCTATACTTTTACCTTGTTTATGTGTATGTCAATTTTAGGATTATGCTGCCAGAATCAAATAGTGCCTGTACTTTTACTTTGTTTATGTGTATGTCAGTTTTAGGACAGTCTTGTGATATAAAATTAATAGTTACCCCATCCCACACACAGATGATGAGATTGTCTACTCTTTTTAATTTATGTATGATTCAACCTTGCTTCATCTTCCTTACAATATATGCATATGATATCGAATTATCAACAACCATTTAATGTTGTTTACTTCAAGTATTATATATACATTCGATGTATCAAAAAAACTACATATATATATTCCCTTTTTTCTACAAATTTTTTTAAAAACTATTAATACTTGCTGTATATTTTATTTTATTTCTTATATATACCAACCCCTCTCCACCTTTATCATTTTTGATTGTTGCCTGAATATTATTCTGACATCAGCCTCAACAGATAGAGCAAAAAAAAAAAACAACTAGTGTTATATTTGTACATAATTATGATGGTCCTGTTGCTTTTTAATTAAACAATATATGAAGAAAAAAACTCAATACCTGTCCCCTTTGTGTTTATTCAAACAAATTTTTTTTTATTTCAAATGAATAATCTGTTGCAAAATATATTAATAAATCATATTTTCCTTGTTTGCCACATGGAAAAAAAAACTTATCACTTGTGTGTTATTGCAATATATTTCATTCCCAATCTAAATTGCAAATACATTAATAGCAACTTATTTTTCCTGTTGATGATTCCTATTTAAGGACATAGTTTCTTTGAGACCCATCATTTGGGCAGCCATTGTACCATTCTTTTGTCTATTACATATTTATTAGACACAAACAGTGATGTCTTTAGATTTATATATATATGTTGTGAATATATCCATTACCTACCACACTCACATCTAATCCAGGTTATGGAATCTAAGCAGTTAAGTTTTAGTGTAAGTGTTGGCTATTTCTAGGTAATATAGTCCTAATCATAACATATTAACTCAGACATATGTGGTTATTAGCATTATCTATCTAAGCCTTAACATAAATAAAAAAAAACAAATTGACCTATTTAAATTATATGCTAAATTTCCCTTCCATAGTCATATTTAATAGCTTAAATTAAAATTTTTATTAGGTGTCAGGATGTTATTTAAACATTCCCATTAAATCAACAATGAAGTGATCTTTACATTGAATCAAAATTCCTCTTTACAACATAAAATAACAATTCCATAAGATTTTTATGAACTAATGAAAATATATATGTATAAGTATCTTAATACCTGAATAATAAAGTGTGTTGGTATCAACAGTTGAATTTTTAAAGAAGACTGCTGAGAGAATATATTTACTAGTCCTAAACAAATAACACATTGTATCTCTTTTCTTTATTTTAGGTGTATTTATTTTAAGTTAATCAATAATAAAAATAAATATGGAATATAATATCCATAAAGTTTTCAGGGATCCATTAATCATATTTAGTTCATTGTGATCTGTCAAATTTTATTTACTTTTCTCTCTCTTTTTTTATAGCTAGGTGATATATATAATATCTCAGAAAGTTATTTCAATAAACATTATAAGTTCAAAGTTGATTTCTTATCAGTAAGGTTGTTCGGTAGATTTAATCTGTTTTTAAAATAAATATGATCCTCCAGTCTTTTCTTGATGATTCACAGGTTAGGTTTAACTTTGATGCAACACTTTCATTTCAAGAAGGTGATGACTTCATTCTTCTAAATCATTATACAGTTGTTTCGAGGGAAAGGAAGATCGACGATGTATAGGTGTTCTAGCTGCCCATCTGAATATTGGCAACTATCTTAAGGTAATACTGCAGTACAAAAGAGAAAGTTTTCTTGTCTCTATCCCTTTTATAGCTCTTTGAAAAACTATTTACTCATGTGTATGTTGAACACCTCCTGAATTCCTTCTTCAAACTTTTTATTTTTCATTAGTCTCTATCTCTTTTATAGCTCTTTGAAAATAATCTCTTTACTCATGTGTATGTTGAACACCTCCTGAATTCCTTCTTCAAACTTTTTATCTTTCATTAAGTTCTCTTTTTTGTAACTATCATGGCCATATTTAATTGTCAATGTCATATTTCATAGAACTTTTATCAATATTTAAATACATCATCTTTTTTATTATTATTTAATTTCTTTTTTTTTGTTTAAAAAAAACACAATGTGTACTGCCTTAAAAAAAGAAATTTTCTAATTTTAATCAAATAAAGATTTATATTTTATTTATATAAATACAAATCCACCTAACATACTTTTATTTTATTATCTTATATTCCATTTTCAGCAAAATTTTCTAATTCAACTGCCAACACACCTTGCATGGTTGCAATACAATATTTATGTATATGTTTGCCAAGGATTACACTGACTGTACTTGATAGGTGAATTTTATTCTATATGTGTAGTAATTATTGGCAATGAAGCAAAAGATAGCTGGTTAAATGCGTTATAATTATGGGGTCAACAACACATAGGATTATGTCTGTGATGCATTAAAAGCCTGAGAATGTATTTAATATTAATTAATATTCAATTATATAATTATATTTGTATTTTAAGCTGTTATTATAAAGTCAATAATTTAATGTTAATCGATATAAATCTTGAATATTTTACAAGAAGTATGATTGGTATTATTTGCTTTTTATATGCCATTCAACACATGCTTATGAATCATAAACTAAACGATAATTTAAAAATTTTACTATTAAAGAAATATCTTTGCTGGTTTCTTCAATTTTATTAGATGAAGTCATAATTATAGAGACAATGAATTTTATTTCAATTATAAATATAATTTGAGCTAAAAACAATAGTTGTAATGAATATGGGATTAATAAATAATTCTTAAGGAAAGTTTGTCCTATTTAGAGGAGAAATATGATATTATACTGCCAGAGAAATATGATATTATACTGCCAATTATATTATTATAAATTTGCAAATTATGTTGTTATTAAAATTGTTTGATCTGTATGTCAATTTCATGGCCCATTTCATCTAGAGAAACTCATTTACTATGTGATTGAGTTATTATAGATAGAGGCTAATGTAGTTGTTACTTTAATCATTACATATTAAGAGGAAATCCTTTTCTAATCAGCTTAACATAGAAATAAGATATACCCCTGAAGGTGCCAATATCAATATATTGCCACATGATACTAATTTTTCAAAGTTAGATAAATATTTGTCGTTTCCAAACTTTTTTGCTTGATGTTAATTGCTATTAGCAACCAAAAATGAATTTAAAAAATTTAATGCAGAAATTACTGTATATTTTTAGAGAAAACTCCATAAACATATCAATGAATGTAATTGCTCATTCTAAATTTTCAGAAAATATTATTAACACAATTGATTTCTCATCACATATAAATTATGATGATGAAATCATCCATAATAATATGACCTGTTCAATTGTATTATCAATAATAAAATCATTATTAATTCTTCAGCAACAGTATTCAAATGTGATACCTAGAAAAAAATTTGATGCAAGAATATTTATTATGCTTAACAAATTCTGAAGTTCCATTTTTAATCTTTTTTTTTTCATTTTCTAATATAATTGATAGATCTATATTAAACTTAGTCAATAGTCTCTAAGTAGAAATTGCAACATCAATATAATTGTAATTATTTGTGACATTGCAACTCAAAATTGTTATTTTGAAACATGATATTAAATTTAATGATTGGTTTAAATTTCAGTAAAATACAGTACTTTGTTTAAAATCAAAAGATAATTTTACAAACTCGTACTTATGAGCATAATCAAAAAGATATTATTTTAGATTATAAGAAAATATTGGCTGCAATGCTTCTGAAATATTACTTATTATCACTAGAAATTATCTAAAAATTTTAAATTTAATAGAGTCAGTCATAAAGTATAACTCAAGCCCAATTCCTAAATCTCAGGCACAAGTAGCCACAGAGAACAAAAAATTCATCTTGAGTCAATATATTAATGGTAGATTATTTAATGAATCTATCAATATAAAAATGTTTTGTCAACCTCTATGGATCAAATTTTAAACTGTACTAGTATGTAGAAGAGTCAAAATGTATAAAAGCGCATATTTATACAGTTCTTATTAATTCTTCATCAAGTAATGACCAAATAACACAATTCTCTGACAACTGTCTTAATATGTGAATATATGAAAATTTAAAGCTCTTATATCTTAATCAGATTTCTAGTAGGCATCATCAAATCAATTAAATCTACTATCTGCTATATATTCCATTAAAGTACCTATGTTTAAATAAAAAAAGCATTTAATTTAATAAACGTTTTTACTTTTTATTCTATCTTTTTTCTCATTTCCTCATCTCGTTATCTTTCTCTGTCTTTCTTTGTTTATTCCCATTTTCTTATTATCTTCTTTCTACTTACTCTAAGCATGTTTCTTTAAAGGACTAACAAAATAAATCCCGAAAAAACTATTTGAAAGAAATACAAAACTGATATTTTGTACTGTATATGTTCCTATAAATAAAAGTTTTGATTGAGATATAAAGTTATACATTATTTGTTTTTTGAAAGATAATGTATTGTGTAGTGTTATAATAGACTGTAGATAGACATTATTTTTAATATTAGTTGGTATTGGGTTCTAATCTTGGTAATTACTGTAATTTGTCACTACTAAAAAGCTTTGTCTAATTTATTTGTTTAAATAAAGATATATATTAAAAACTTTTAAAGGTTTGTCAAATACAATTTTGCATTAGCATGCTAAACATTTTAATTGTGTTTATTTATTTATTTATTTTTAAAAAGTACTAATTAAAATAAAACATTGCTTATTATTACGAATAAAATATCACTTCAAATGTAAAAAAAAAAAAATTCACATGAAAAAAATTGACTGTATGTACACACTAACTTTTCAATTCAAAGATTGGTTGAGATAATAGGGCATTATAATCTTTTACCCCATAAAATAATCTTTAAGGAGTCTCCTGATGCATTCATTATTTGGGATTCAAGTCCTGGATGAGTTAACGTTGAAAGTGATTTAAATCGCAGGAAGTAATATTCTTTTAAATAACTAGCTTCATAACCAACAGCCAGCTATTCAGTCTTGGTGAGCAAAAGCTACTTATTATTAATAAGAAAGCAAAGATCTTAGATTAATCTATAAAAGCAATAACAAAAAAATGTGATTGGAATAAATCTGGTCATTATTACTAGTTATGAAAGATATTATACTTTGGACTGTGAAACCATAGTTTACTTTTTTCTTAAACATATTTGATTATAGTTAGGAATATTTTAAAATTAATTATTATCTTCTTTACACAATTTACTCCAGCATTTCAGTATTTTGAGTTATCTCAAAAACTTTAATCCACTTTTTTATTCTATTAACACACACATATATATATATATATCATGGAAATAGATTAACAGAATATTAATAAGAGAGTAAAAGATAGGATGTCTAAGGAGCACTTTTTAAATCATCAGAGATTGTTTATAACTAGATAGAACTTAACATTTTCTAATCAGTGAAAAAAAATGATTTTAAATATTTATGATTATTAAACTGTTAAAAAACAAACGCACAAATAAAAGTCTTATTACAAAAACTACAATTAAATAAATCTGAGATTTTTTTTGTATTATTTGTTAAAAACTTAATTTTTGACTGTCTGAAATAAGAGGTTTTAATTCCATTGAAGTTTTCACATAATGTCATAAAAATGAATAAAAAGAATTTTATTGAATTTCTCAATCAAAGATAACATTGAATAATTAATTTTTCAGCATCTGCTTTCAATAGATACTTTTTATTTTAAAGGCAGTCAGATCAATTTAATTATCAATTAGCATATTAATGTGGATATTAAGTAATCTAAAAAAAAATAGCATTAAATTAAAAATGAAACAAATAAACGAAGATCAAAATGACGGAACACCATGCTAATTAAACGATTGTAATTATAAAAAAGCTCGGGAAATAATTATTTATATTCAATTTCTGAATAGCTTGATTTAAAATCATTATCAAACAATCTAATGAGTGATTTACAAACGAATATTATCTTTTTAATAAAATTTGTCAATTAATTAATTTTATAATCCTTTGTATTAAAAATGCAAATAAGTTTGTCATCTACGGCCTAAAATTCTATTTCATACACTGACAAATTATATTCAAAACGATAAGCGATCGCATTTCAAAAATATTTAAAAATAGTAAATAAAAAAAAATTAAATTTATTACTTAATCAAATTTGTTAATCAGTTACATTCAAATCAATTTAGAATTGATTATCTCTTTTTATTATCTCTTTTAAGCCAATTAAAAGTGTTTCATTATTATACTTTCCCAAGTTGTAATAAAATAAAATTAAAAAGAAATTATTATGGAAACTTTAACAAAGTATTATAAAATATTATTAGGTAACAAGAATCTAAACTAATAGCATTACTAGTGATACGCTAGTCATCTACTAAAAAAACAAGCAAGATTAATCATCTTTGCAGAAATGACTAATTAGTTTATAGTCAATTTTAATTTAGATTTTTATAAAAGGTATAAAATATTTAAATGAGCTCATAATCCGAATAAATATTTCATTATTGATCCCTGAATAAGAAAAACAGCAGGAAAAAAAAAGTTAAAATAACAAAACAGAAATTAAATTAAAGATAGCAATACTGACATTACTAAAATAAATTCGTACTGACCTTGTGTCAGACTTCGTTTCAAAATTGTAAAATTTTAAACAACTTGATAATAAAAAAAAGGTGTTAAAGATGATAGTCAGATGTTACCTATATTAGTTTCATTTTGAATTCAAATGCTTCTTGACAAAGGTATGGGGGGGGGGGGTATATTACTCAGATTTATAATATATGGCATTAGGGTAGGTAATTGCTTTTGTTTATATAATCCTAATATTTTATAGAATAATTTGGCTTATTTTTATATCATAAAATAAAACTGCTAACAAAATAAAAGGATGTACATTAAAATTCTCTGTTAGGCACTTAAAATAGATGGAATTTATAGGAGCTAGACATGCTATAACTTACAACATTATATTAATAGAGAAATAGTTCACAATCTTCAGTTTACTTTAGAGACATTTATTATTATCTTTAACAAACATTAGTCTCTAGATAACAATGCTATGACCAAATTCCCAGATAAGTTTAAGGATATTAGCCATAAGCCAGAGCATATGTCACATCCAAATTCCAAGACTAGTTTGTAGCTAATGACTTTCAACCAGAGTTATTTATTGTAAGCTTAAATAACCAATTCAGATCAGTTCTGGCTATTGACTTTCATCAGTGCTCTTCACTGATGAAAAACAATTGCTAAAAATTAGTCTGATAATTTGTATGTGATGCTTTGTAAGAAAAGAAAATAGAATAAATTTCTGCTTCTAATGCAAATATTGTAAATGAACTAGAAAAAAATCATGAGATGTCTATTATTTGATACTGTTATGAGATCTCAGTGAAGACAAAAAAAAAAATAAGGCTACAAAAAAACAAATAATTTTCTATATATTAATTGATATTTGAAATCTTTGTAGAAAAAAAAAAAAAAATCAGCTGCAGAAAGGAGTTTGCTATTAACTGAAAGGAGACCCTTTGATTCCTCTTGGAGGCCTTAAAGGAACCGAGCAGGGCAAATTCCTAATGTCCACTCCATACGTTCTTGTCGTTGCAGCTGTTATTACTATATGTTTATTCATATAGTATACGAACATGGATGGGCTGCTCACCAACACACATTAGCCAGCATGGTGAGTTTATTGGCTTTTTACCTCTGAGTTTAAGATCAAGAAACACCATGGTCTTTCTTCTCAGTGCCTGATAAGGCAGAATGAATGTTTGTGTAAATGATAAAGATTTTTCCCAATTATACAATTATGACAGACAAAAATAAAGCATGGCCCTTAATCCCAGGAGGCTGTAAAGTCACCAACCAAGGCAGCGGTTGGTGGCCGAAGGCGGAGGGTGCTAAGAATATCCTGGAGGCGGACCCAGACTGCCATTTGATGATGACTTTTTATTTAGGTACTTACAACTGCAGATGACTTTCAAGTGAAGGAAGATTGCAAGAATTAGAAGAACTCTCTTATATTAAATGGGATATTATTGGACTTTGTGAAGTTAGAAGAAAAGGTGAAGAGACAATTGATTTAAAAAGTGGACATATGCTCTATTATAAAGGCACAAATATTGGAAATACAAGTGGAGTAGGATTCATTATAAATAAAAAGTGGAAGAACAATATTGTGGAGATTGATGGTGTATCAGACAGAGTGGCAAGATTAGTTATACAACTTAATAGCAGATATCAAATGCAGATAATTCAGGTTTATGCCCCAACAAGTTCTCACAGTGATGAAGTAGTAGAAGATTTTTATATGGATGTACAAAAGGCTTTTGATCAGAGTAAACAACATTTTAAAATTGTTATGGGAGATTTTAATGCTAGAATTGGTAAACAAATGAAAGATGAAAGTGTTGTAGGTAATTTTGGTTATGGTAATAGAAATGAGAGAGGACATAGACTTGTGGAGTTTGCAGAGAAGGAAAAACTTTATATTATGAATTCTTTTTTTGAGAAAAATGTTAGAAGGAAATGGACATGGAAGCATCCAAATGAAGGTACAGCAAAATTGGATTATATTTTGACTAACAGGAAATACATATTTCAAGATTGTAATGTTTTTAATAAATTTAACACAGGAAGTGATCATCGATTAGTAAGGGGTAAGATACATGTTAATGTAAAACTAGAGAGACAAAAATTATTAAGAAAAACTATATTTACAGTTGATATTCCTAATCTTCAGAAACATTCTAATGAATTTAAATTAGAACTTACAAATCGGTTTCAAGTATTAGTAGATTTTGAACATGATTCAGATTTGAATGAAATTAATATGAAAATAACTGATACACTTTTAAAAACTGCAACAAAGATAGCTGGTAGAAAAAAGCAGCAATTGACTAATAAAATTTCTACCGAGACTAGAGAACTTATGAAGAAAAGAAGGAATATGAAGATATGCAAGAATGATGCATTAAAAAGAATTGAATATCTCGAATTTTGTAAAATGGTGCAGAAAAGAGTTGAAAATGATATAAGAAAGTATAACTGTGAACTAGCAAGAAAAGCTGTAGAAGAAAATAAAAGTCTTAAGAATGTAAAACAACATTTTGGTATTGGTAGGAAATTTATATCTGCAATAAGGAAAAAAGATGGAATTATTACTAAAAAGAGGGATGACATTATGAAATTGGTAGAAGATTTTTATCAAGAATTATATAGTAATAAAGAACAAGTACCTCCTATATCTATTACATCTTCCGAATTGCCCAGAATTTTAAATGAAGAAGTGAGAAATGCAATTAAATGTATGAAAAAAGGAAAGGCTCCAGGTAATGATGGAATTATAATTGATATAATAAAAGAAGCAGGTGAAGAAACAGAAAAAATATTAGCAAAGTTATATACCAAATGTCTAAATGATAAAGATGTACCGGATGATTGGAAGAATGCAGTAATAATATTAATATTTAAAAAAGGTGATAAAGAAGATATTAGAAATTACAGACCTATCAGCCTTTTATCAGTTTTATATAAAATTTTTACCAAGATAATTACAACTCGTCTACAGAGAACCTTGGATTTTCACCAACCAAGAGAACAAGCTGGATTTAAAAGTGGTTTTAGTGCAGTAGATCATATTCAAGTATTGAGAGAAGTTATAGAAAGGACAAATGAATATGAGTTGTCATTATGTTTTGGATTTGTAGATTATGAAAAGGCATTTGATTCTATAAACATTTCTTCAGTGATTAAAGCATTGGATCATCAAGGTATAGATCCAGGATATTGTCATATTTTAAAGAATATTTATAAAAATGCAACAGCAACAATTAGATTACATAATGATACTGGGAAAGTCAACATTGAGAAAGGTGTAAGACAAGGTGACTCCATATCTCCAAAACTTTTTACAGCAGTGCTGCAAGAAGTATTTTGTGGATTAAAATGGGAAACTAAAGGAGTGATAGTAAATGGAGATTATTTAAGTCATTTAGATTTTGCAGATGATGTAGTTGTTTTTGCAAATAATGCTTCCGAGCTGCAGGAAATGTTGCAGGAGTTATCAGATGAAAGTAGGAAAGTAGGACTAAAGATAAATGTTAAAAAGACTAAAGTAATGTTTAATCGATTTGCTCAAAATATGAAAATAAAGATTGATTATGATGAATTAGAAGAAGTTAAGAGTTACAAATACCTTGGTCAGATTATTAATACAGATGGAAACATAATAGAGGAAATTAATCATAGAATTAAACTTGGTTGGAGTGCTTTTGGTAGAAATAACTTGATATTAAAAGGAAATATGCCTATGTGTTTGAAAAGAAAGGTTTTTAACAAATGTGTTTTACCAGTTCTTACTTATGGATCTGAGACTTGGACACTTAATAGAAGATCAAT
Source organism: Epiperipatus broadwayi (assembly GCA_028023455.1). Taxonomy (NCBI): domain Eukaryota; kingdom Metazoa; phylum Onychophora; class Udeonychophora; order Euonychophora; family Peripatidae; genus Epiperipatus; species Epiperipatus broadwayi. The sequence goes on from JAQFVV010012393.1 coordinate 28,972,567, forward strand.
ACAGAGACTTCAGCTCACTCAAAGAAGTATGGAGAGATGTATGTTGGGAGTAACAAGAAGAGATCGAAAATGCAATGTATGGGTAAGAGGACAAACAGGTGTTACTGACCTCATTGAAAAAATTAAAAGATTGAAGTGGAGTTGGGCTGGACATACTGCTAGAAGAGATGATAATAGATGGACAATTGAAATTTTAAACTGGATTCCAAGAGATTGTAAAAGACCCAGAAGGAGACCACATGTAAGATGGATGGATGAAATAAGAAAATGTGTAGGGGTGATGTGGAGAAGAGAAGCTAAAGATCGGAGAAGATGGATTAAACTTGGAGAGACCTTCATCCTGCAATGGATTGATAATGGTTGATAATGATGATGATGATTTTAAATCTATTATTATTAAGCCTGAAATACTCACTTATAACAGCACATGACTGGAAGTTTATTTGCTTCTTTAAGATTATAATTATTATTTTGTTATTATTACAGACTTTGATTATTTCTATTTTTGGGGTGATGAAAAAATTATTTTATGGTAGTATTTAATTAATTGCATCTAGTATTTTATTAACATGTCACTAGAAATCAATGAAATTTAAGATAATTTATTTATTTATGACTGTCATTCTTTTCCTTATTCCTTTTTTTTCTTCTGATTTACAACTGCTAATTTATGCTTTTTAAAATTTTATACCTGAAATATGGTGAGTAGAAAAATCTAACAACTTAAAATTAGTTTAACAGAGGGATCTTTTGAAAGTTATAATTTCAGAATTATAAATCTAAGTCTAGACTAGCATCTCAGCATTCTAATACTACTTAATGATAACACATCATCATCTGTTGTTTATATTGGATTAATTATTTTTCAATATCCAAAATATAATTTTAAAATGTCATATTCATAACTACTTTGTAAAAGAATAAAACTTGTTTCATTTTAATGATGTAAACAACATATACAAAACTTTTATTACCTTATCTGATATTGTCCTAAAATGCAGTGACAGAATGGTAAACTCTGGAACTCAAATATCATGAATCATATTTCCACCTCAGTCACTTCTTATGCTTGAATTTTTAAATGAACTTCTGAACAATATATTAATCAATTATTTTTATTGTAAGATTCATGGTGGCTTACATTTTACATACACATATATATGATGGTATGTTTATATAACATTGTCTATTTGAAATTATAACAGGAATGTTATTAAAGCCTTTATATATCATTTTAAATGTGAAAGATAATGGTAAACATCGTTATAATTACAATAAAAAGCTGTGTTAAAATAATATAATTATAAATATATATTTGAAAAAGTTTTCACTTTAACTCTTAGTGTTTTGAATTCATTTAGACTTGAAGCCATTTCAAGTCGCTCGAATTTCCGTCATTTTTACGCTACTGTTGACTTTTTATGCTCTTTTTAAAGGTTAAAAAAAGTTCCATAAGATGCTGCCCTCTCTTGAATTATTTTACAAGTAAAAAATCAATAAAACTGTCAGTATAGGTCTAACAAAGGTAAAATAATGCCCCTTCTTGAATTTGATTGGCTGTTAAAATTTGACAACAAAGAAAATGGCTGTCAAAAACTAAAGAGTTACGATTTCTTTTCTTTCATTTTGAAAATGATAAAAGAATGTTTTAGACCATTTTAAAAGTATTTTTTGACAAATTATAAATTATTTTGATAAAATATGCTAAAAATAAAATTATTTTAGAAAAATAGTTAAGTCTTTAACAAAAATTATTTAGTTTTTCTGCATCGTAAAATTGGGAAAGAAATCACCGACGTCAGCAAAACTTTTTGGTTGGTGAGTAACATTCATTTTAGATTTGCTGACAATCGAATATTTTTACAATTACAAAAAAAAAGTTATTTTTGGAAAAACTTTCGTTCACTTTGATAACCTGACAAATTATTAATATACTTTTTACAAATGAAACTAAAGTGAATATAATATTAAAAGATGAATATATTTTGATGCTTCAGTTTGTCAATTGACCAATTAAATGTTTAGACTTTTACCTCATTTGGCCAATAAAATAATTAGCGACATCTATTATTAGCTTAAATAAATAATAAACTTTGGATAGTAATGCTGTCATATTCATATCTTCAGATTAAAATTTCTAGTTTTCACCATCAAAGACATTGTATTTAAAGTGAGAAATAAAGATTTAGATATCTAGAAGTTATCTTTAAATTCTTTAAATTACCAAACTAATATCATAAAATGTAAAAAAAAAGCTTAAGATTTGCACAAAGTTCAGTCTGCCTGATAATTTTGTTAAGTATAAGCAAGAGAAAGTTATGAGCTGTCATTACTAATGTATAAAAAATTTAGCTGAACATAAACATGATCTACAATTAGTACAAAAATAAGATATATAAAATATAAAGTTGATTGTTCAGTGTTAGTAGGTGATAAAAATTATTTCTAAAAGTATATGCTATGTATAAAAAGAGAAAACCATATAATGTTTGCTGTTATAAATATATTCCCAAAATCTGATCATTACATGTACTATGTAACAAAATTTAATATTTTGTTTTGGTTATTATTAAAAGTTATATTAAATGAAATGATTCTTTAGATCCTGTAAAAGTAAAATGGGAAATAAAATATCTGAATTTTTTTAAAAAATATCTTTTAAAATTTTTATATGTGCATAAAAAAAAAAAAAAAGAATTTAACTGATGTAAAAATATATAATTTATAATAATGAAAATCTTTGGGTTTTTTTTGGAGTGAATATTAATTAAAATATAAAAAGTTAAATGCATCTGAATTCTAAATCCCACTGATAATCTAGGTGAAAAAAATAATATTCATTCATTAACAATTACTTGTCAAGAATGTATGTCTATTTTAACATTAAAAGAAAAAAGAGAGAAAAGATTGGAGATAGAATTACTATGCATATAATTAAAAGATAGAAATGTTGTTCTTTAAATATCCAATCCACAGAAATAACAGATGATGAGAGAGACTGATGAGAAGCAGACCCATATCAATCTAAGTGGCTGAACAGTAAAGCAAAAAGAATAAAGAAAAGAGGCACTAAGATAAACTCAACTGCATAAATCAGTACTATAACCTTCATAGATGGATTTCAATTTTTTGTTTTTCTATTATGATTTATTTTTAAACCACTAAACATCACATGATCACTATCTCATACTAGCACATAATTGTTATTAAACAAAGCAAAGCAAAACTCTCCATACAGTAGTGCCATCTTGTGCCAACAAGAGCAATCAGAAACTAGTATGAGGAGATTGGAGGAGTAGGCACTAGATAGGGATTTTATGCACAAGCCTTCTGGAATCCATTGATTGCTCTTGTTGGCACAAGGTGGCACTACTGTATGGAGAGTTTTGCTTTGCTTTGTTTATGATTTATTTTTATTAGTATATCTTGGAAAAATACATTTCAAATTATTTTCTATCTCGCTATCATGACTTTTTTACTTTTGCCATTTATTTTAAGAAAATATATAAAATAATAGTTATATTATCAATGTACTTTATTTATTCTACATTATTACTATTGAAAAAATGGAGAAAACATTCTTTTAAGTCATTTTATGAATAGCTTTAATTGGTAAAAAGGAGAAATTATTGATATGAAATGCAAAAAGAAAGTGATCCGGACTGTGTAATATTCGAGATGAAAAGCCTTACAAGAAGATATTGAATACTATTCAAAAATTAAGAAGGCCATTGAATCAGAAAGATTGAGATAACAGCATTTGTGTTGTTAATCTCAATTTCATTGAATAAAATAACAATGAGGTTCCATTCTTGGAATATAATTATTTAGTATATAGTTAAAAATATTTATTAAGAACCTCAACATTTAGAGGTCACCTATCAACAATCATTAAAAAATTCAAATATAGGATAGCTAAAATTTGGAAAAAAAATCTCTTAGTCAGCTTGGGCAATTGCTAATCAAGCTCTTGATTTACCCTCTACCTATTTTTCACTAGAGAATAAAGGAAGAATTTCAAATTCTCAGCAACTAGCAAATGAAAAACCTATTAAAGAAACTTTTGTGCTGAAATAACCTGCTTAAAGATTTTTTTCTTATAACTAAATATGTATTGGATAATATAATAATTTGATGATTTCATTAATCAAATAGAATTTATGGACATAGTACTTCAAACTTGGAATAAAAAAAGGTAGATTACTATAAACTATCAATTTTATATATTAAATAGGTTTTACAACAACTGGATTAGTAATAGAAATTCACTTATAATCGAAAACCAAAGTCATTAACTATAAGATTAAGTAATCAATAGACATTAGATAACAGTTCCAATTAAATTATCAGACAAATTTCTTGAAATATATCTTTACCAATAAAAAACATCAAATTTGAATATAGTGAGATATTAAAAATTATTTGGTGTATTTTGTTAGATTTATGATCCAGTGATCATTGATATTCAAACTTAGATAACTATGGAATAGAAATATTGAATGAGTTACTACTCTTAATACAGGCATTGTATGTATATTTTAAGAATTGGTTATGTTTTGTAAGATCATACAAACAACAAGAACACATTAATATAAAATGAAAGCTGAATATAGAATCATTTATATTAAATATTTATAATTTAAATATTTTTTTATAAAAAGTTTTTTCTCTACTAATACTATTGGACCAGAAATATTGTAGGAAGCATTTATATATGCATGAAAGATTTCATGGTGCAATGATTACTATTCAAGACTATTATATTGTTGACCTAAAATTCAAATGTGAAATTGATCTGGAAGATTTGTTTTAAGTACATGACTATTTTCCCAAGCAAGATTATAATTTTTTCAAATAATTGGCTGTAATCATTAAAATTACTCATATAATAATGATTGAGAAATAATTACCTAGCAATATTTTTAGTTGTAAAACAATTTAGACTAGTCAGACGAAAATCAATGTGGATGATTATATAAAACAGCATGAATGAAATATGAAAAACTTTCAATTCTGATAAGAAAAGTGTTATATCCTTGCAGGTGCTATATGTGTCTGAACATTTTTGAATACATATAATTACATAATTAAAGATTAAAAAAGAAATTATAAAAATGTAATGTATGTATATAAGTAGTTCATGATGCAATTGGTAGTACATTCATCTGTATACCAAAATCATGAAGTTTAAATCAAAGTTTGATAATTTTTGAATTTTTTTTGATCACAATTCATTATAAACATCCTATAGCCAAGCACAATTATTCACCTAAGAGTCAATAATAAATAAGTTTCTACATATTCTGATCAAAAAGGTAAATTTTTAAAGTAACCAGTTAAGTACTGTTTCACTAATTATAAAAATAAGATTGTTATAGTACTCTTCCTTACTCTACTAATCAAGAAGTGTCATATTCCTATCAGCATTAAATCCATTGTTAACTTTTTCTTAATATATATATATATATATGTGTGTGTGTGTGTGTGTGTACATATCCATAACATGAATAGTATTTATAATTTTTAAAAATTAAAACAATCGGTTCACATAAATACATAAATGAACATACCCTTCATATATATATCTTTAGAAAAAGAATAAAAGATAAACTATTGTGAGATTATTTAAAATTCTCATATAAAAAATGATGTATAAATAGATATATCTAAAAATATATAGAATATGTTATGTTCAAATAGAATTGAAAGACATTTAATTATGTAAAATCAACTTTATTACATATTAATAAACCATAATACAATTAATATTGTTTTTAAAAAATAACACTATAATTGAATTACTTGATAAAAGAGATAATTTACAATTAAGTAAATTGAAAGAAAATATTTTCCTCTGCTTTTATTAAAAAAAAATTGTAATCTCATTACTATATATATTATACTGGTCAGATTTAATGACTCATATAAATGATTTTTAAAATGTCATATAACCCATAATGTATTTAATTTGTTTTCACATTTGTTTAAACTAAGTTATAATTAATATATAAAAAGATATCAAAGGTATGAGTCATCCAACTCACTATAAAATAATTTTAGTAAATATTTCAAAAATGAAAAGAGTATATGTGCGCATACTCATGCGATTTAAAAACCTTTATATTTGATTTACTATTTATAATTAATAGATCATTTAGCATTTAAATGATTTTAAAATCTTTTATATATGATTTAATATTTATAATTATTAAATTATTTATCATTTAAAATGCCTAGGTAACGTTCAATGGATTTCTCAAAAAAGAAAAGAAAAAAAAGAAACTAAAAATGTGCAATGATGAATTAGAAAAAGTTAACAACTGTAAGTACCAAAGTCAGAATATTAATACAGATAAAAATATAATGGATAAAATTAATCATATAATTAAACGTGGATGGAGTGCTTTTGGTAGGAATAACTTAATATTGAAAGGAAATATGCTTATGTGTTTGAAAATAAAGATTTTCAATAAATGTATTTTACCAGTTCTTACTTATGGATATTTTGAACTCTTAACAGAAGAGCAATAAAGATATATCAGACTGCTCAGTAAAGTATGGAGATAGTATAGTTAGGAATAATAAGAAGAAATTGAAAATGAAAAACACCAGTGAGAGAACAAACAGATATTACTGATATCATTAAAAGAATTAAGATACTGAAATGGAGCTGAGCTGGACATCCTAGATGAGATAATAGTTGAACAATTGAAATCTTAAATTGTATTTTAAGAGATTGTAAAAGACTGAGACAGAAATTATGTGTGAAATGGATGGATGAAAACAATAAATTTGTTGCTGTGATATGGGAATGAGATGCTGATGATTAAAAAAACTAGGTTTTTGCAGTGGATTGATAATACTTGAAAATGATAATGTACAACAAAATCACTTATATTTTAATCATACAATTGCATCCAGTGGAAAATAATATGTGAGTGATTCCTAACATACATTTTGACTACAATACTTTTCAGTTAGATCAAGATACACTCATTTCTGTGTGATCAAAAATTACTATGATGGTAATTTATAAAATTTGCAACTGCATATTTAAAACGTTAAAGTCATTTAGTAATTATAAATAAGATCAACATGCTTAAGCAGAAGTAAATAAAGCTTTAAAACAAGATTATCATGTACCTATATAAAATGGTATGATACATATATTTGAACTTTATTAAGATTAAATTTTTTATCTAAAATTAAATAAAATATTTCTAACTTAACAAAACATGATAATTTATATATTTATTTCTTGAGAGGTAGTTGTGAATAAGAGACCAAAAAAATATTTGCACTTATAAAAATATATAACAATATTATTAGTTGCACTGCTTGATTTAGTGAAGTAGTAAAGTGACAAACTTAAAAACTAAAGCCAATAAATCACAGCTCAATTCTATTACTTTCAGTACTTGAACATTCTAAAATCTCCTTATCAATGTCCCTATTGATTATTTTTTAAAATTTGATTAGCAATTAAATAAATATCACTTTTTTTTCTGTCTGCATTCCTGAGTCAAAAATATAAAGTCGCTGCTTTTTCTGTTTCACAACCCATCTTCTGATTCTTCTGATTTATTAAAAAAAATAATAGTTTATTCTCTAAATAAGATTTACTAGATATCCATTTCCAATTAATATTGGCTGTATTAATTTTGATGTGAATTAACATCATCTTAGATTTAGTTAAATATTCAAACTGTATTCTAAACTTGAATCATAAGATCACAGATATAGCATAATAATGCCCAGTAACAAACATTTATAGAATATGTACTAAATAAAGACAACTATTATAATAAATTGATTGCAGGAAGGAGTTAACAGTGATGAGGTAATTCTTGATTCTTCTTTGAGATCTTAGAGGAAATTGAGCAAGACAAATTTTTAATGTCCATTTCATACATTCTTAAAACACTAGCAACTCTATATAGTAGTCTCATTCAGTGCAAGTCACAGTAATCAAATGATGCTATAAGATTTATGCATAAAAATTCATATCTAGTGCTTACTCATTAAATATCTTTAGACTAGTTTCTACCTTGTGGCCTTCATTAGTAAAAAGCATTGGATTTGGGAGCACTGCACATAAATGGTGATCATATGATGTTTTAATGGTTTAATCCCATATATTCTTGTTATGCAGTTATAATTACTATGTGATTTTATTCATATAGAAAACAAACAAAATTGACTGTTCACCAACATGCATCAACTAGTGTGGTGAGTTTTTTTTTACCTCTGAGTTTAAGATCAAGAAACACTATAATATGTCTTTTCAATTGCCTTATAGTTCTTAACTAAACTATCAATAAAATTTTCTTGAAGGTAGGATAAATGTGTATGTAAATATCTCTTTTTAATTGATATTTGCAATCATGGTAAATGAAACTAAATCATGGTTCTTAGTCCTGGAAGATTGAAAAGTCATTAGCAATTGTTAAACTGAAGGCAGAGGACATTAAAAATTTTCTAATTGCAAATTCAGGGTATCATTTAATGATGACACATTATTTAAGTATTTACAATTGTAGATCACTTTTAATTGGAGGAAAATCATGAAACACAAATATTGGAAGAACAAGTATAATGAGAGTCATTATAAAGTGAAATAACAATATTGTAAAGACTGATATTAAACATAGTGGAAAAATGAATTATTTAAATATTTAAGTTTATGCACCAATAAGTTATCATTGTGATAAAAAAGTAGAGGATTTTTATATGGATGTACAAAATGCTTTCGATCAACCAAACTATTTTTAAATTTTTATGGGACTTTAATGCTAAAAATGGTAAATAATTGAAAGATAAAAGCATTACAGGTAAATTTGGTTATGGTGAGAGAAATGGGGAAATGATATAGATTTCTGGAGTTTTCAGGAAAAACCCTGTATATAATACATTTTTTAAGAAAAAATGTTAAATGAAAATGGATGTGAATGCATCCAAATAAAGGTATAAAACACATAGATTGTATTTTGACTATCAGGAAATATGCATTTTAGCATTTTAATATTTTTAATAGATTTAGCACAGAAAATGATCATCAATTAGTGAGATATATGATACAGTGATAATCAAATCTAGAAAGATGAAAACTATTAAAGTCAAGAACTATTAACAAAGTCAGTATTAATAATTGTTATTTCTATCATTAAGTAATATTCCAATTAATTGTAATTACAATTTACAAATTGTTTTAAAGTATTTATAAGATTTTGAAGATGGTTTAGACTTGAATAAAATTAATAAAAGGATAATATTTAAACCATTACAGAGTGCAAGAAATATTGCTGATATAAAATAACAATAATTTATTAGTGACTTTTCTAGAGACAAAACAATGTATGAATAAAAAAAAAGAATATCAACAATTTAAAAAAATGATCCATTAAGAAATTGTGAATATCTAGATATTTGTAAAATGATATAAAGAAAAGGTAATGATATAAAAAGATATAATTATGAATTGACAATGAAGGTTATAGAAGAAATTAAAGATCTCAAAAGTATACAACAACATCTTCATATTGATAAGAAACATTTCTACAAAAAAAGGTGAAACTGTTATTAAAAAGAGAGAGGATATCATAAAGTTTTTGAAGAGTTTTATAAAAAATTATATAGTTATAAAGGACAAGAAACCAAAATATTCTCTACAGTTATTACATTTTGTAAATTGCAGCATTTTAAAAGAAGTGAAGCAGGCAATTAAATGTATGAAGAAAAAAAACTCCAGTAAATGATAAAACTATTATTGATATGTAAAATAAGCAAGCGAAGAGATTAAAAATTTGTTGAAAAAGCTAAATAGCAAAAACGTTTAAATGATCAAAATATACCAGATAATTGGAAGAATGCAGTAGTTTGATATTTAAAAAAAATTATGGGGAAAAAGTAGAAATTACAAATCTATTAGTTGCCAATCAGTTAATGCAAAATTTTTACCAAGATAATTACAACTTGTCTATAGTGAACTTGTTATTCTAATTTACCAAAAAAAAAAAAATTAAATTAAATTTAAAAGTAGTTTTGGCACAATGCATCATATCCAAGTATTGAAAGAAGTTATATCAAGATGTAGTAAATATTAATTGCCTTTATGCTATGGATTTGTAGATTATGAAAAAGCATTTGATTCCACAATCATTTCTTTGGTAATTAAAGTATTGGATTATCAAGATATGGACCCACAATATTGTCAAAATGAATCAGAAATGATTAAATTATACGGTGTTATTAAAAAAATAATACTGAGAAAGTTGTATGACAGAGTGTTTCTATATATCTCCAAAACATTTTATAACAGATCTACAAGAAGCATTTTATAGATTAAAGGTAGTAAAATTAATTGGAGATTATTTAAGTTATCTAGAGTTTTCAAATTATGTGCTTATTTTTGTAAATACTGCTTCAGAACTTCAGGTGTTACAAGAGTTATCTGATGATATTAAAAAAGTAAGACTAAAAATAAATGCTAAAAAGATTAGAATAATATTCAATGGAATTTCTCAGCAAAAAAAATAAAAACTAATAATAATGACTTAGAAAAAGTTAATATACCTTGGTCAGATTATTAATACAAATGGCAATATAATAGAGGATATTAATCATAGAATAAAGCATGGATGAAAGTGATGTAGTGCTTTTGGTAGAAATAACTTACTAGTAAAAGAAAATATGATTATGTGTTTTAAAAGAAAGGCTTTTAATAGATGTGTTTTACCAACTTTTATTATGAATCAGAAACTTGAACACTTAATAGAAAAGCAATATAAAAACTTCATATGTTTAACACAGTAATAAGAAGAGATCACAAACAAAATACACACAAAGAGAATGAACATGTATATTGGCATTATTAAAAATATTAAGAGATTAAAATAGGACTAGGTTGAGTTCTAGAAGTAATGAAAATGGATAGGAGGTTGCATTTTTAAGTTAGATCCACGAGATTGTAAAAGATCTAGAAAAAATGTCAGATAGCCAAATAAAATAAGAAAGATAGTTGTGATTTGTAGAGAAGAGAAGCTAGGTATTAGGATAACTGAATTAAACTTGGAGAGAACTTTAACTACAGTAGATCAATAATGTTTGACAATAATGATGATTATAGTAAATTAATTTAATCTCAATTAACACCTGGAACTATATCAATTAGTTTATAGGTTCAGAAATTGATGAAAGATTTGAGCATCTGAAGTGGCAGAACAAGATCCATAATCCTTAGATGATGAGCATCAGGGTCCACCATTCTCTAATGCTGCAGTTAATGTTGCAAGGCTAAAAAATATTCAAATGTTTTATTGTTCAGTAGTTTATGAAAAGATGAAATACCCGAAGTGATAAAACTGCAGACATAATTTACAAACCTTGAGTTTCAAAATCCACCACACTATCAGGCACTCTAAACCACATAGGACAATATGATTAAAGAAAATGTCAGCATTAATTAAGCTAAGTCACTATAAGATCTTTGAATTTTTTATTACTTTGTGTATATAGGTTTGCAATCCACCATGCTTTTTTATTTTATTAGAAAATTTTCTGAAAACAATTTTTATATCTCATATAAAGTGTGATCAGCTTTACTCTAGTATTTTTTTACTGATATAATTTTTTCAAGTACTTTGAAGAGCTTGTTTATTTTAGTGTGTAGGTTACATTATAATGTACATATCTGATTTCTCTTATTAATAGATAAATATTATTATTCAACCATTGGCATAAATAATGCAAGACTTATTAAATGTATCAACCATATTATTAGTATTGTTAACAAATTTGCTAAAATTAAAATAACACCAAATGCTATACTTCAGATCCAGCAGTAAATTTTACATATTTTAGGGAATTATGCTATATGGACTATAAACAATCTCATATATTTCTTAACCTTAGACTTATCACCAATGTAATGAATATAAATCATAGATTAGTTAGATTATATGTTTTATTTTATAAATATAGTAATAAAAATTCACTCGTTAAAACATATGTTCACCATTTTTCATGCTTACACAAGCTGTTAAAACAGTAACAAACTCTCTATGCACATAATGTAGCAACAAATATTGCTGAACAATATCTTAAGACTGTGCATATTTGAATAATGCAAATTATATCACAAAGTAAAAGCCACACAGAAAGTTCTTTCAATTATTCTAAATTTAAAAATTACCAAAATAAATTTTGGTATACATTATATGTAAAGATTAAAGTTTATTCATAAAAAACTTAGAAAAATCTTAAAATTAATGAAGTATGGCTTATTGCCTGTGATCATAAATGAATGAATCAAACATCGAATAATGTGAAACTTGTTAAAAACTTGTAATTAATTTTAGGCAATAATTATTTATGCTTATCTAAGAAATAAAGTAAGAAAAACATATTTATCAGATTAATATGTGCCTATTGTAAGCTAGGAGTACACTAGCCCAAAAAAATATTGTTTAGTACATTACATCTCAACACTCATAGGCAAGTAGCAAAAATTTTATCTTGTAGAGAGATATTTAAAATTAAAACTTTAGTTTATATAGCAAAATCAAGCAAGGTATGATTCTAATTTTAGTTTTTTAAATGGTGGGATTCTATTATCAATCTGCTTTCCTTTTTTAAATGGTGGGATTCTATTATCAATCTGCTTTCCTTTTTTAAATGGTGGGATTCTATTATCAATCTGCTTTCCTGTAGCTAAAATTATATTAAAAATTTACTATTTATGGTTTTGCTATTAATTTGAGGTGTATGCTTTGGAAGAAAAAGCATTTTTACTTTGATTTTAGCTAGTATTTTAATTTTGAAAGTTGTATTTAGTTTATTATATTGACTGGTTTAGTTTTGGGCATTTGATATAAATATATATTCTTGGATGCATATTAAAAAACGAACATTTTTACTGTAAAAATTGATTGAATTGAAGTGGCTAAAGGGCAGTTTATTTATTTATTTAGCAGCTGTTAGATGAATGTAAATTCCTTAAAGCAGAAAGGATACAAATAATGAAGTTGTGGAATAAAAATAAACACTTTGTTTGATTATACAGAAAGTGGGTTATTGATTTTTATGCTGGTTTGGCAAAAGATAAGGGGGATTTAGATACAAAGACTATAAAGTTGACAAAGATTATATTGTGGAAATGGGATGGAGCAGGATAGAGAAGAATATGGGAAAACAGGGTGGGGAATGGAAAGGGAAGATAAAGTGGCTAACAGGTTTATCTGGGTAAAGTGGCTGAGAGATTCCTGACTCCATATAAGAAGTCACAGTGCATCACATCACATCATCAGTTGTTGAGACATATCACTTCATCTGTTATATATAATTGATCTTACAATTATCTATCATTACTTATATGACATTCGATCATTTAATTTGTAAAGCTTTAAAATGAGTAGAATTCATTTTTTTCTGCAAATTTGAATATCAATCAAATCAAGCCAGTTTTTCATAAATATTTTGGCTGATCTAACTCCTATAGATATTGTGCATCAAGAAATATGTTTTTAAACTTTGGATTCATTATAAGTTAATTGTGTTATGGTAGTTAAAGGATAGTTCAGTTGTGTATATTTAACAATCTTGAAGATCATTATATTTTCTGTAACACATAACTAATACTAATACTAGAGATGGCTGCCATGCATTAAACTAGCTATAACATTTATTTTTTTATTTATATATTGACATATTAAAAACTATAAGTTAATCCAGTGCTTTAATTTATTACATATTACAGAGTCTTATAAATAGAAAATTAAAGGCATACAGAGTAAAAGTTGTTGTGCATGCTGTGGGGGTCTGTGTATCTTCTAATAGAATTGAATTAGCTGTTGTATAGATACAACTAATCATTTTTATGTATTTAGCATGATAATACTGTTTTGGATGAGAGCTTGATACTTCTGGAAAAGGGGTTATAAATTTCCTCTGCTGCACAACACAAGGTACAGAATGGATTTATATTTTTATATAGATAATGATAATGGAGAAAGTGAGATGTTGGCAATGCATATAGATTAAGACAAAAAAGAAAATCAAAAAATGTAGGCTCCAGAAAACATCTTTTGAAGCTGCAGAGTGGCTGGCAATTATTGATACCAAGTATGGGAGAAGGAAAATCTTTGTTGGCTTCCAGATATAGTATAGCATATATTTCCCAGTATGTGTATTTTTTAGTCATGGGAAATGCTAATCATTTGGATGCTGATAGGATTGATTGGTAAAGTGTGGTAAGACATGAAGCTGATATAGGGGAGGTCTATCAGTAGGGATTATTTGTAGCAGTGATCAGAGTGCTGGGAACTTTTGAACAATTTATGCAATTAAATTTATGGTTTTTTAGATATAGAACACTTGGGTACTATTGAAGCTCAGACCATTATTAATGGGTGGGCAACTAAGTCTCACATATGAGATTAAAACTGTCTTCCTTTTCCATAGTAGCTTGTTGCAGAGAGACTAGATGTCAAAAACAAACAATTTTGAAAATTTAGCAAATTAGTCATTATGAGTATATTAAATAGGTGAATTTTAGCATAAAGGGAGAGATAAACTTTGGATAAGCTTTGGAGAGGAAGGCAAATCCATGTAGCATTGTCTTTAAACTTGTTTTATAAAGTGTTCTTGTGAGTCCATATAAAATGAAAAGCCTAAGAAAGGGGTTACCATTTTCTAGAATATTTGAGTGTAAAGTTTGTTGGTGTATATAAACCATGCTGATGTTTTACTCAAGTTAAATCTAAGTTTATACATGGCAGTATATTGACTGAGGATGCTTTGCAATATAGAGATGAGATGTCAGAAAGATAGTAACATCATCTATGCATGCAATGGATGTGATATATTGGTGTGTATATAATTTGAATGCCTAAAAACATCTGTTATATATGCTTTAATGTGCACTAAGAAGTGAGTTTTGGGAGATAAATTGCATGGGGATGAATGATGGTGAACTTTTCCCATTATGATTGATATGTCTCTTTCTGCTCTGTGGCAAATTGGTAATTAAGTAAAGCAGAGTACTTGGAATGGTAGTGTTAGCTAGTACATCAATGAGAATGGTAATAAAGACAGATTGAAATACAGATTCTATATCTAACTGAACTGCAATTGGAGCATTTTTTTCAGTCTTGAACATGGTTCAAGACTGCTTTAAACAGATCAGCCTGTATGGCAAAAGATCCTTTTTTTTTGCAAACTGCATATTGGAAATTAGAGCAAGTATGTGTGGCTCCAGATGATTCTTTAAATTTTTTTCCAGTATCTTAATTTCCAGTTACTCCATAGAAATTGAACAAAAGTTGACAAGAGTAGAGGTTAAGCCTGGTTTTTTTAACAAATGGTATAATTGATATTTGATATAGACTAATGATGTCATATGTTCTTTGGAACAGATAATTTGCCTGGTCATAGAGATATAATGCAGTAAAGTGCCTAAGGTGGGTAAAAACAAAAGCAGGGATTCTATTGGAACCTGGGTGACATGAGTTATTTATGTTGGCAAGCTTGTCAGCAAATTGTATGGTTTGGAATGGAGTATTGGTATCAGGTGGTCCAAATAAATCTGAAGGTGGTGTGAATGCACTGTGGATTTGTAACCTCTGCTTGAAATATTGGAATATAGGATTAATCATGTTATAGCCTGCACACAGATTACCATAAATTTGGAATGCCATTAAGACTTTTAGTGTGGATGAGTGGCCCTTGGCTCAGTGAATATATTCCCAGGTCCATATGTGCTGATCAGTAAGACAAATCCTTTTTTTCCTAATGGCAAAATATTCTTTAAGTTGGTTGGTGGTATTTTGATAAACCTGGAAAAGTGTTTGTAACTAATGATGAGTATGATATACAGGCTTCATTAGTGTAATCTGTGTATGCAACTCAATGACCAATGTCAGAAATACAGAATGTAGAAGTGAACTACATGTGAGATATTGGATATTGAATGATATTATATGTATAAAGGTGAGTTATCTTTGGACTAGATCAAGTTCTATTTGTTCCAATTTCTGCAGCATATGCTTCAGGGAATAAGGAACTTTATGGTATATGAGGGTAAAAGGACTCAAATGGTATCAACATTCAGGATGAAAAATTATCCAGAGTGGTCAGAAAAAGAAATAAGATTATGGTCAAGTTGAATTAAATGACATAAGATTTATGAGTGAGGCATGCCACTTATTATGGAGCATGCCAGAGTTGGAAGGCAAAGAGCCTTGACCATTCCTAAGTGGAAAGGTTATTAGATGAAGCCACTTGATTATTCAAGTTTAAAATCCCCCATTAAAACAGTCGAATGGGAGGAAGAGGCAAGCAAAGAATTAATTATCAGAATAATGGTTGATATAGCAATAGGATCAGGAGAGATATATACAAATATAATATTTAGTGTTGTAATATCACTGTGAAATGGGGTGATTAAGAGATGGAAGTCTAAGTAAATAATCTTGATAAATGAGAATGGGCAGCTATGAGTTATAACAATATCAGTTCCAACTGATAGTGATATTTGGAGCAGACACAGAAGCCTTGTCTATTGAGGTAAGCAGAACAGTCAATATGGGATCCATTGTATATTTTTGTCTCAAAAAATCCAAGCACATGAGGTTGTATATTTCCTATCCACTTTTTTTAATTAAAAAAGTTTAGATACTGAGTTGATAGCTCAAACATTAAATGCAGTAATTTTTAGTTTCCTTTATTAGGGGTTTTTAGTAATAATTAATTCTAGTCAACAGTCAGAGTGGGTGTAAACTCTAATGTTTTCAGAAAGGTCTGGATGTATAATTATGAATTTTAATAGTGGTTGGATTAGTTGCTAACAATATTTCTAGCACAGCTGTTGAGTATATTTGTTGTTGTTGATGGGAGGTAGGGATAGATTGATCTACAGAATCAGATAAAGGGCATTCAGTTTGCATGAGGGTATGCCTGTTTTTTGTACAAAGTCCACATCCAACATCAACAAATTTACCACACCTGTTTTTGATTTTTAAGTCATCAAATCTTTGCATCCAGGCTTTCTCTTTTGTTTCATTAGAAGTGTTGGAGGAAATGATGACTGGTATAGGTGACAAACATGGAGAAATTGTCTCCATGGATATGTGTTGAGATTTATTATAAATGGAATGATAATTATCATGTGTATGTATTATAAATAAGAGGTTCTGGGGCAGTATTAATTTTATTTGAGACAGTCCTGATTTTACTTGCTGCATTGGGAGGAGTGTTGGAAACAATATTATCTGAGTCAGGAGTTATTTGTATATCAATCACGTTGGCATAATTATCATAGGTGTTGGATCAAGATTGAGAGTGGATGAGTATATAAGATAGGTAGTATGTGTATGGATAAACTCTTGGTTATTGATGGATGTAATAATGGAAAGATCTTTATTGATTTGGGTATTTAGCCTATCATCTGGTTTTTCTGAAAGTGAAGTTTGAGATTAGCACATTGGATTTGTATGGTCAGCAATACTTGTAATACCACAGCCCATGCAAGAATATTGCATCAAATAATAATTGTCTAGGAAATTTATATCTCTGTGACAGATAGAATTATGGACCCAGTAGAAAAAAATCTTTTAAAAGTTGCAAATAATCCTCTTAAACTATTGAACCTATCATTGAGTCCAGTTTTGTGATGTCATTAGGGTGTTTTTTCTATATCTTGAAGCTAACTTGGGAATAATTGAAATATTGTCACCTTTGTTATAAACAACTATTGGATTAGTATTACTTTTACTATTGATCTGTTAAGGATTATTTTTAGTAACATTAGTATATGCTTGTATTATCTTTAAACTTTGGAACTCAGTGTTATGAAATTAGAAGTAGTTGAAATATTGTTACTTTTGTTATTTATAACAATTGGATTATTATTACTTTTGCTACTGATCTGGTGAATATTATTTTTAGCATCATTAGCATCTGGTTGTATTATCTTTGAACTTTGGAACTCAGTGTTAGTGAAATTGGTGCCAGCCACCTGATCATGTGATAGCTTGGTCACCATATTAGTCAACAAATTATTGTTAGACAAATTGATTATTTTGTAAATTTTGTATGCCAAATTTAAATAAATTTGATAAATGAGTTATCAAGCAATTGAAGATAAAACTTTGTAATAAGAGATAAGAATTTTATCTTGTCAAACGAAAGCTGTAAATGAATTTTAAAAAAACAAAACTGAAGCTTTTTACCTGAGTTTGTTGATAGATGAACAACTGCTGAGCTATATTTATTATTATTGTGTTTCAAAGATAAATTTATTAAGACTCAAAAAAGGTTTAATGAATTACATATGAAAACATAAGGTCTTAGATATAAGTTAATACACATGATATTATATATGCAATAAGCTTTTACAATCTTGTATGTCATAGGGGAAAAACATGACTTACAGTAATTGACAGAAGAATGATCATTACACAAGATACATTTGTCAAATTAGGTTTAGGATCTTGAGAAAAATACTTGAAAGCACATGATAGAGGGAAAACATATATGAGGTGTGGGGTTGGAGTCACTGTTAGATTAATGTATGATTGTATATAAATTGAGCCTATTTGAAGGGAAGGATTATAGTTTTCATGACTGTCTTATTGTTCATGTGTTACATGAGTTGCATATGAAAAACATGAGTTTTTAATTACAAGTTGAGATATGAGATTACATATGCAATGAGGATTTACAATTTTGCTTATGATAAAAAAGGTGATTTGCAGTAATTAAAAGAATAATAATTGTTGCATAACAGGATACATATTTCAAATTAGTTTCACATAAAATTTACAAAAGCATTATGAGATAAATACATGAAAGCACATGATTATACTTATTAATACATTTAGAAAGAATGAGTGAAGTTAGGGTTCCATTGGTATATGGCTGTATATAAATTATACTTAGTAGTTGATGAGCACTATAAGTGTCAAGGCTAAGTTGTATTGTTCATGTGTTGAGCACTTAAAGTTCATTTGAGGTAAGTTGGTGGAGTGATCTTGTAAACTTCTCTCAATCAGTGAGTTTACTCTCAAGTGATGTATTTATTCTAGACTATACTTTAGTGTGACATTGGAGCTATGAGTTCATGCTGATTGAGGTACAAAGAATGGCATGGAAGTGATATAGTGAGCAGTTGGAATATGTGGCTGGTATAATGATAGACTTGAAGGGAAAATGGTTTTAAATGATGCAAAATATTCCCTGCAGAAGGTGTAATAAATTTTGACAAATTATTGTCAGCATATCATGCATCCACACCATAGGGGTTACAATCTTGTGTTTTTAAGTCTAGGTTTTAAATAGTGTTTGCATTGGCTATCCTGAAATCAAATTGACCTATTCATTAATGGACTTCAAATATCCTTTGTATTTCTGTCATGGAAATTGTTCTTGATGATGCTGACATATGTTTTTTCATGAAATAATGTTGGCGATATGGTAAAATAAGTTTTGGCATGGCAGCCATTTTGATTGGTTTTAAGTATTTAAAAATGTCATTTTTTTTAAAGAAAAAGTTTTTTTAAAATTAAAATTATCTTAGAAAAGATGTATGGCATAGCAAATTGTTAATCACTGGTTTAATATATTTTAAATTTACCTGAAATATTACAGATTTTGAGTGGTCTTTTGGGGGTTAAACCCAGAGATTTTTTTTATTTTTTCTTGCAAATTATCCATTACACATATGGATTTTTTTTAATAACTGGATTGTTATCTAATTAGGTTAAGTTCAGTCGTTGTGATGACTTTAAAATTTATCTTTAAAGTAATTAATATTATGCAAATTCTCAGGATTTGAAACAGGAGCTTTTGGAATAAATGGCAACAGGACTAAGATTAAGTGCAAAACTACTATTATTATTATTATTATTATTATTATTATTATTATTATCATCATCATCATCATCATCATCATCATTATTATTATTATTATTATTATTATTATTATTATTATTATTATTATTATTATTATTATTAATCTGTCTTGTACAAAGTTGTTAAAATCTAATGCTATTGTTTTTCAAACAGTTGATAATAATTTTTATAAGTGTCAGATTTGTAATAATATAATTCCAGGATAAAATTTTCAGATATTAATAATGAGCTTATTAATGATTTGGTAATGGAGAATGACTCAACCCTATCTTTGGACACAATGCCATAGGTTTGGATTCTAAACACAGTGAATGTAAGTTGGTTAAACATATGGATTCTGATACATTTCAATTACTGATTATAATATATTTACTGAAGAAAATTTAGATAATTTAGTTGCTAAAAAGAATTCTAATGATTATAATCAATTAGATTCTATTTCAAAATCTAATATTAAATTATCAGTTGCAGCAAAGACAGATACTGCGATTAGTGATTTTGAATATTCTGATAATTGTTCTATACCAGTATAAATTAGAAAAACTGATAATGCTATAAATACTAATGTCAATAATTATGCGCTTATAACGCACTTGTTAAAGTAGTTGTGTATATCAATAATTTATTTAAAGCTTAGTGCTTTCAAAGCTCTATGGCTTCATACTCATAGCTGTTTAATTTGATAGTGATGAGGGGGGTATTTAAATTTATGTTAATTAGATGTTTCAGTATGTTATTTAAAACATTGTTTGAATTAGTTTGTCCACCTTTTTGAAATGGTAAAACAGGTGTCTTTTCTACTAATTGATTGTCATTATTTATGAAATATGCCTCCTTTATTTTGCACCTGTGATTGTTTCTTTACTTACACACTATTCTGGGGTTGGTGGGTTCAAATCTGTGTCCAGTGGCTTTTTCATGTTCTAGGAATGCTGATGTGGACTCCTTGTTGTTTAGGGTCCTTTTATATATATATATGCTGGGATGCTCTGTTTGTAATGGTAGTTTTAGTTTCCCCATAATATGAGGTTCTGCATCCGGCCTGAGGGCATTGTATTTGGTACACCACTTGAGATGTTAATTTGGGATCAAGGTTATCTTTTGAATTGTTTAAATACCCCCCTCATCACTATCAAATTAAACAGCTATGAGTATGAAGCCATAGAGCTTTGAAAGCGCTAAGCTTTAAATAAATTATTGATATACACAACTTCTTTAACGAGCGTTATAAGCGCATAATTATTGATATTATATAATTTGAGAAGATAATAAACAAATTTTCATTATAAATACTAATGTGCAGGATGAATTGATTTATATAGCTAACTGCAGTTTTCCTTATGCTGCTAATTCTACTATTACATCCATCAACATGACAATATTTTCTACTGATTTAAACCACATAGATAAATATCTGACAGATATTATTTCATTTCCTGAACATTTCACTTTAGAAGTCCTACAATCTTTTTCTATTTCACAAATTTATACTTTGATTATTAAAATGTCACAATTTTGTAATAAGCCTTCAAATTATTCTTCTAATTTTAGCAAAAGTATTCAATGCCCTTTTTCTTCTCTCAAAACAATTTGGTTTTTTAAGAATGGTCCAAATAAAACCAGGAACTTTTTTATAATAAAAACTTTTATAATATAAATAATGAAAAGCACGATATTGTTAATCTAAAAAATGTTGCAAATAATAACATTAGTTTACAGTCTAAAGCATTTGTTAAGAAAAATAAAACTAGTTATGAAGGTGTTAATTATCAAACATATAATAGAAATGTTTTACTTTCTGAGCAACATATTAATAAAACAGTTGATTTTATGGATAAGGCATAACTTGCAATAAGGGAAAACATAATGTATCTTACAGAGGGGGGGGGGTTCTAGTTCCCTTTCATCGATATATTATACTGTCACTTCTTCTTCACATCAATTTTCTAATAGCAAGTTATCAATTAGGTTGCCTAACAAAAAGTATTATTAAACCATATACGTAGGCTAACCATAATTCTAGATGAGATTCAAATAAAGTTTATAATAAAAATTGTAGTAATTCTTTTTCTAAATGTAGATAAAATATTTCTAAAGATGTTGATGAGCTTAGATTTGAAAATCTGTTTTCTTATAGAGGCCCTAATAATATTAACCTTTTATACTTAACGAAAAATAATTATAACGATTTCAAATTTAACAGTAGATGTTAAATCTACTCATAAGAAGAGATTTTTGGAAAACACACTCCAGGTTAAAGTAATATGTATTAAGATTAACATGTTTAACTCTAATACTAGTAGCTTTTTTTGTATTTCTAATCATTTATGACCTTGCAGTACTATATTAATATTTTTTATAGTTCAATGGCCAGTTCATTAATACTTTCTGATTAACTTCTTTTGTTAATATTCTTATTCTTATTATTAAATATCAGATTATCACATCAGATTTTTTGGATTCGTGATATTTCTTTTTTTTTTCTTTTTATTATTTGGCTCATAAATTAATGCTTGTTGATTGATTTTACAATAATATTATTTCTAAAAAAAAAGATTTTTTTTTTCTATAAGTGGTTTTTCTTGTTTTATGCCAAACATTAGAGGAATGATAACTAAACTAAATCAAATTAAAACTTTTTTAGTTCAGAAAATTATGATTTTACGTTCCTTTCTGAAACTTGGCTTAATAGTCAAATTGATGATAACACATTTTTGGATGATAGATATAAATTTTTTTTGTACAAATAGATGTCATGAAGCAATTACAAGAATTGGGGATACTCTCATTGCTATTAAAAACGAAATTATTCACAAGTCTATGTTTTAGATTTTATCTACTGTGGAGGTTTCCTTTAATCATCATATTAAATTTTTATTGGGATATGTTTATATCAGATCAGCCTTGTTTATTTCTGACTTGGATGTCTTACTTTGTTCTTTTGAAAAATTTTTGGTTGATTATAAAATGACTGTTATCATTACTAGAGACTTTAACATTCTCGAGTTATTCAGTAATGCTTCTTTTAATTTTTTTCACTATCGCCTAAGACATATAGGATGTTACAGTTTTTTAATTCTTTGAATTTAAAGCAACATAATTCTTATTTAAATTCTCATAACCGAATACTTGATTGTATTTTAAGTAATTTATCTGAGATTAAATATTTTTGTGTTTCATCTCTGGCATTTCCTATTGATCTACATCACTAACCTATTGATGTTTTTCTTAGAATAAATTATTTTAAATGTTCGCTTCCTCTGAATATTAATAGACGTTATAAAGAAGGGGATTATTTTGGTCTGTGCAAAACAATTTCCAATTTTGATTGGAGTTCATTATGTCGGGTATTAATTATAATATAGAATTATTTAATCAGTATTTAATTATTTGATTGATTTTTATATACCCAAATAAACATGTTGTTCACAATTATTTTCCTTCTTAGTTTTCAGCTACACTTAAGAAAATTATTAGAAGGAAATCTTATCATCATAAGCAATTTTCTAAAACTCAGAATTTATTTTTTTATAATAACTTTTATTAATTATAGAAGATTGGTTAAAACTATTCAGAAAATTGGTTATCAAAAATATATTAAAACTATTGAATTCAACCTGTCAGATAATTCTAAAGAATTTTGGCCCTTTGTTAAAAATTCTGGCATTACCAAAAATAAGTCTCAAATGGATTATAGCATTTCTTTAAGCACTGATTCTGAATTGTATGTAAATTCTCAATTGTCTTCTGAGTATAGATTACCTAATGAGTGTTTTAATGATAGTATTTCTATTGATAGTTTCAACATTAATGATATTATATCAGCTATCAAAGAATTAAAATTACATTATGCTTATGATAATATAACTTTTTTTATTTATAAAAAATGTGCAGAATTCATTGTTACTTACCTATGTTATATTCTTAATTGTTCCACTAAAAACATATTTTTCTCAACTCCCTTAAAGTTGCCAAAGTTATACTTATTTTTAAAATTTTTTAAGTGATAATGTAAATAGTTACAGATCTATTTCAGTGCTTTACACAATTTTATATATATTGAAAGGTGTATTTATAAAAAAATATTAATGACATAAATAAGGTTTTAGGCCCTGTGCAACATGATTTTTTTTACTTAATAGATCAACTGAAACTAATTTTCTAACAATTACTGATCATATTGCTAATGCTTTTGACAATCATTCCAAAACATTTGATAAAGTTGATCATATTGCTATGATTTGAATCTTTTATTAGAGAAAAGAATGGCTTGTGTAAAATTTAATAACGTTTTTTAATCTATACTATCGCTATCTAGAATATCTCAAGGCAGTATCCTTGCATCATTATTATTTAATATTTATTTAGATGATTTAGGAATAAACTTGGAATTTTCATAACTTTTGTGTTATGCAGATCATTGTAAAATATTTAAGAATATTAACTCAATTGCTGACTATATATTTAACACAAAGATATTAACAATTTTGTGAAATGATGTAAAAATAATAAGATAGATATTAATATGATTAAATGTTCAATTGTTCTTATTCCAGAAAAATCTTTTTAGCTGCTATTATTATATTGAATGCCATAAAATAATTTTTCTTGATGTACAGAAAGATCTTGGTATTATTTTTGATAGCAATAAATCATTTCACCATCACATTGAAACTATGGTGAATAAAGCTTCTAAAATTAGGTGTGATTTTAAGGCATGGTAGACAATTTACTAACTCTACAAAGCATAAATTGTTTCTGACTTTGGTTCTGCCAATTTTGGAATATGGATCTGTTGTTTGTGATCCAAGTTTCAAATGAAATATTATCAAAATTCAATTAGTCTATGATAAATTTTCTAAATATATTAAGTTAAATAAGAAATATTAGAGATCTTAAATGCTTATATAACCTTGTCACTCAGAAAATTATTTTAATAAACAAAATCTCAAATATTACAATGAATAATTGTTTACATAAAACATATACATTTAATTTATTTTACATTAAGGTTTGTCACTATAAGACATTAAAATCTTTACCTTTATTTCATTTGCCTAACACTTATAATCAATATTCTATTAATGAAAATATTTTTATATTACATTTAAAATAATTTACTATTAATCTTATAAGCAAATATGACATATAGACATATTCATAATCTGATATTTATACTTGCTTATTTATATTATTATATATTAATTATGTTGTAATTGATATTAATGCTGTAGTTTTGTATGGTAATTAAAATGAATTGAATTATTTATATTATGATGATGATTCAAAGGCAAACTTTATTAAGACTCACATGAAAACATAAAGTCTTAGATACAAGTTAATACATGATATTACATATGCAATAAGGGTTTACAATCTTGCATGTGATAGGGCAAAAACATGACTTACAATAATTCAAAGAAGAATTATCATTACATAACCCAATATTTGTGCCATATTAGATGTACATAGAATTTTTAAATGGGATCTTGAGAAAAATACATGGAAGCACATGATAGTATGAGGGAAAATGTATATGAGGTGTGGGATTGGAGTTGGTGTTAGATTAATGTATGATTGTACATAAATTAGACCTAATTGATGGGGAGGATTATAGTTTTAGGGCTATCTTATTGTTCATGTGTTACATAAGTTGCATGTGAAAAACATGAGTTTTTAAATACAATTTGAGACATGAGGTTATATATGCAATGAGGATTTACAATTTTCCTTATGATATAAACAAGATGATGTACAGTAGTTGAAAGAGTAATAATTATTGCATAACAAGATAAATATTTCAAATTAGGTTAACGTAAATTTTACAAAAGCATTATGAGATAAATAGCAAATGGAGATATTTATTAATACATTTACGGAGGGTGAATGGAATTAGGGTCCCATTGGTATATGGCTATACATAAATTGTGCTTATTAGTTGATGAGCACTATAGGTGTCAAATTCATTTGAGGTAAGTTGGTGGCATGATCTTGTACTTCTTTAGATAAGTGGGTTGATGAGATGGATACTCAAATGGTGCAATATTTATTCCAGGATTTACCATAGTGTGAGGTTAGAGCTATGAGTTTATGTGTAGTAGGAATTTGAGCTAGTTGAGGTTCCAGAGAGTTGGTGAAGTGATATAGAGATCAGTTGGAATCTGTGCCTGATATAATGATGGATTTCAAGGTAAAATGTCTTAAATGGTGCAAAATATTCCTTGTAGCATGATAATAATAAAATTAGAACAAATTTTTGTCAGCATGTCAGGCACCCACACTGGGAGGGGGGTAGAATCTTATGTTTTTCAGTCTAGAATTTAAATATTGTTTGCAATGGACTTGTTCTTAAGGATGCTGGAATATGTTTTTTTTTTCATGGGATAAAGCTAGAAATATGTTTGAATAGGTTTGGTCATGTGGTTGTATAGTTGCCATTTTGATTGGTTTTAACAATTTAAAAATGTCAATTTTTTTAAAAAAAAAAGCTTTTGTAAATTCAAAATTATCTTAAAAAATATGTGTGACATAGTTAATTGTTAATAATTGTTTCAATATATGTTAAATTTACCTGAAATATTACAGATTTTGAGTTGACTTTTGGGGATTTAAACCCAGATTATTTTACTTATTGCCCAACAATGCTAAAGTTCACTGTGGCTAATGAAATATTCTTTCTTGCAAATTATCCATTGCACACATGATTTTTTTTATAACTAGGGTGTTAACTCATTAGATTAAGTTCAGTCTTTGTGATGACTTGACATTTATCTTCAAAAAAACTAATATTATGCAAATTTTTAAAATTTAAAACAGGAGCTCTTGGAATGAACTAAGATTAACTGCTGAATTATTATTATTATTATTATTATTATTATTATTATTATTATTATTATTATTATTATTATTATTATTATTATTATTATTATTATTATTATTATTATTATTATTATTATTATTATTATTATTATTATTATTATTATTATTATTATTATTATTATTATTATTATTATTATTATTATTATTATTATTATTATTATTATTATTATTATTATTATTATTATTATTATTATTATTATTATTATTATTATTATTATTATTATTATTATTATTATTATTATTAGTAGTAGTAGTAGTAGTAGTAGTAGTAGTAGTAGTAGTAGTAGTAATAGTAGTCATCATAGTAGTAGTACTACTATTACTACTGCTATTATTATTATTATTATTATTATTATTTTGTGGGATTGTTATGGAAGAAACACCATGTTCTAGCTATAATGGTCTTATTTTTGGAATTCAATCTAGAATTATTACTAAAAAATGTGGAAATATTTTTTACATCATATAAATTTTACATCATAATGTCACGTTATATATGACTTGCTTTTTTAATTATTATAATTTTACCTTTAAGGCTTTGGCTATGCTGAGGCTATTAGAATATGGTAGATCTGAATTTATTTCAGTCCCATATAGCTATTTAAGTTAGATAGCTGGATTTAAAGACATTTTCATGTCCAAAAAATTCAGAGTTTCTTCTTAAATATACATTTGAAATAAGTGCTGGTTTTTTGAGTTGATTTTTTAGGTCTAGTGTCCAAATATTCCAGCTCTCCACTGATGTGGGCCATAAGCTCGAAACCGTGGTCTGGAGATAAGAGTGTTCTGGATAGAGATTTTAAATATTTCTCATAACCGCACTTGTTAATTATGAGCTAGTTTGAGCTATTGGTATGCTCTCTATGTGCATTTTTGTAACTACAAGCTCATTAAAAGTAATGTCACGTTATATATGATTTGCTTTTTTAATTATTAGGATAAATGCTTACACATTGGATATACAAAAAGATAAGCCAGGATTAGTTGATTTTGTATGTGATATTTATCTGAAACAAAATCCTATTCCAGAAAACAAAATGGAAGATAGAAATTATGAAGTTAATGGTACTCTCTACCTGCAAGACTTATCAAGAAAAAAAAGTAAGAGTGAAAAATCCATAGTAAGTAATAATCCAAATTATATTGGATTGTGTTCTTTTTTGTTCTATTAATATTCTTGATAATCAATTATTTATTTATTATTCTGGAAATTGTTCTGCAATATTCCATGCACAGTGTTTAAAATTATCAAATGCAAATTTACTTAAATTCAATGGAAATAATTATTATCTATGTACTGACTGCAATAAAATTGACTCTTGTGATAATGTAAATACCAGCAATGGTGAAATTGCTTCTTCTTTTGTTTTAGGTTCACTTCTACACATTTCAATGATTAGGAATGTTGTAAAGAAATTCTTTTAAATGTTAAACTAATTCTCTCTCATATAATTAAGAATGAACAAAAATTAAAGCATTCATCTAATGAAACATATTTTTAAAAAACAAAATTAAGATATATTGGGGAAAAAATATACACTCAAAGTTATAATAAATCTGAAAATATTAATAGTTCTCATACACCAAGTAATTTAATAGTGATATCTGTAGATAATAAAATAAAAGAGAATAAACCTTTACCACCTAAAGAAAACAAATCAAAATTCTAGGAAGAATAATAACAAGAGTCAACTAACTAACAAAAACATTAGTGGTTCGAATGAAGAAAGTAAAAAAACAGATATTGAAATTTACTCTAATGGTAACATTAAGAATTCTCATAATAAAAATGAATAACAAAATAAAACTTCACAATTCTGGGTTGATACAATCAAATCCTCTATTGGAAATTATAGTAATAATAATAAAGCTGATATAATGAATAATATAAGGGAAAACAATTCTGTTTCTATACAGGGAAATGAATCTGACTCATCCACACATTTGGATAATTTTGAATTTACAAATGCTTTTTGTTAAAAAAATATTTCTAAATCATTAAAACCAATCAAAATGGTTGCCAAGCAACCACATAAACAAGTTGTTGGTGCCAAGGCCTATTGTACAATATTGCCAGTTTTATCTCATGAAATATCATATGCCAGGATCCTCAAAACAATTTACATGTCAGCAATAGCAAAGATATTTAATGAATAAGCCAATTTGAAGTTTCAGGACAACCAATGCAAACAACATTTAAAATGTAGACTTAAAAAAAACAATATTGTATCCCCCTCCCTATGGGTTGGATGCCTGATGTGCTGACAGCATTTTGTGAAACTTTATTATTACCATGTCATGGGATATTTTGCATCATTTAAGACATTTTATGTCCATCATTATATCAGCCACAGATTCCAACTGCTCTCTGGATCACTTTCACCCCATTCTCTGGAATCTCAACCAGCTCAATTGTCTACCACACATGAACTCAAGGCTTTAACATCACAGCAGGGTGAACTCTGGAATAAATACTGCACTACTAGAAAGTAACACATTGCACCCATCTCATCAATCCACTGTTCCAAAAAAGTTTTCAAGATCACTCTATCAACCTCAAATGAGCCTTAAATGCCCAACATATGAAAGATACCTATAATGCTCACCAAATAATAAGCACTATTTATATAGAGTCATATTCTAATGGAATACTAACTTCTCTTACCCTCCCTAAATGTATTAACAAATATCACCATAATTAATCTCATATGCTTTTGTAAAGTTTATGTAAACCTAATTTGAAATATGCATCTTGTTATGCAAAAATTATTATTCTTCCAATTAGTGTCACTCGCCTTTTTTAATATTATAAACAAAATTGTAAACACTCAATGAATATGTAATCTCATGTATCAAATCGTATATAAAAACTCATGTTTTTTACATGCAACTTATGTAACACATGAACAATAAGACATCCATGAAAACTATAATCCTTTTATCTAAACATGTCCAATTTATATACAATCATATATTAATCTAATACCAACTCCATCCCCACACCCATAAATGTTTCCCTCATATTACCTTGTGCTTCCATGTATTTTTCTCATGATCTCATTTAAAAATTCTATATAAACCTAATAAGACACATGTATCTTGTTATGTAATGATCATTCTTCTTTCAGTTACTGTAAGTCATGTTAATTTACCTACCATATGAAAGATTTTAAACTCTTATTACACATGTAATATTGCATATTAACTTGTATCTAAGACCTTATATGTTCAATGTAACTCATGTAACGCTTTTTGAGTCAATAAAGTTTTTACGTTTGAAACAACAACAATAAGAAGAATAGGAAAAATATTATTACTGTTGCTGCTACTGTTATTATTACTATTACTACTAATAATAATTTGTTATTTAGCAATAAAATGTACACAATCTTTTCATTCTTTACATGATTGAAAAAAAAAATTGAATAAAAAATGTTTTTTTTTTTTATTAAAATCAATAAGAAAAGCATAAATTTCAATGACTGATTAGTTACTTTAATGAGGTATGAAAGTTGCTAAGACCATATTATCAACGAATTATTTGTGATGGTGTTTAAACTTTGTTAAGCTTCCTAACAGGCTCATTTTAAAGCAAAATAGTTATTTCTACTTCAATCTTAGCTCTTGAGCTAAAAATTTGACATCTTTGATTTCCAATGATTTTACTTTTAACTATTAAAAATATGAAAACTAAAACTAAAATTAGTCATTAAATACTCAAAAAATAAAATTTAACACATGCCAAAAACAAAAACAAAAAACAACAACATTACTTGCTGTAATAATAAAGTTGAAATATAAATGGGAAGTGATCATTATGTTAAAAAAAAGAGAAGTTTCCAGAAACCAAACAATTCACTGATAATACTCTAATATCAATTTTGCCATCATATTGGAATAATTAATCAACTCTTCCAGGATAATTATTTTGTAAATAAATAATCAATGAAAATAAGATTGAAATTAACAACTATTAATAACTATATTACAAATAAATTGTTTTGAATATTTGATCTTTATAGTAATTGTTTTGTAATTTATATAACAGATTCTCCATCTAGTAGCGATCCCACAACTACTCTTTCAACATAATATGCAAAACCCTTATATATATATATATATATATATATATATATATATATATATATATATATATATATATATATATATATATATATATATATATATATATATATATATATATTTTAAAATTAAGTGTATATCTAAGATTAAATAAAATGTTATCATTTCTAATTTAATAAAAGTTATTAATAATCATTTATATATTTATTAAAAATGATAATTTCTAAAAATATTGAACTTATGTATATATAATAAATAATAATTTACAGTGTTAAATAATTATATGTAATGTTTTGAGATTAACTCATTGCTACTATTTAAATATAATTGAATAGCCCTCTAATGTCAGCAAATAACAATACATTTTTAAAGTTAATATATCTCTTTAATTTCATTCTCCTTTATATATAAATATATATCAGGTTTAAAAATATTTAAAAATAAATTTCTAATTGAGTACAAATTTCTTTTAGCAAAAGCATTATAGATAATTCTACTGATATATGAATGAGAATGAAGTTAAAAATGTGTTTTTAATTTTAAATATGTATTGACATTTGCTAACACTAGAAGGTTATTCAATTATATTTATTCAGTTACAATGAGTTATATATATATATATATATATCTTAAAAGTAATTCGTAATACCATGGAGTGAGTAAATCAATCTTTGTTATGACCTAATTTCAAATTCTGACCATCTAATTGCAGCCAAGAAATCCCAGTTGTTTAAATTTTACCTATGATAATCAAGAAAAAGGGACACACTGTACTGTTTCTGGAAGAACATAAAGTCAGTCATGTAAGAGAGCATTCATTTATATAAGTACGAATAACAGTGGTCAACTAGCAGAAAAGAAAAGGTTATTTATCATCCAGATTATATATATATATATATATATATATATATATATATATATATATATATATATATATATATATATATATATATATATATATATATATATATATATATATATATAAGAGAAGTGTAAGAAAGTAAAATCATCCTCAAAAATATTTAATAAGGAATGTGTGTTGAAAATAAATTGTGAATAACAGATGAAATAAACCTTAGTGCATTAGGAAATATAAAACATCTGTGGAATGTTATCTTACTCTACTGTTAAAAGAAAATGTGAAATGCTTTCTTCTTGTAATAATAGTAACCAAATAAGCAAGGAATCAATCAAATGCAAAATCATGTATTACTAGTGCAAGAAGCATTTGAATCATACATATAAGACAAGTTGCTAATAATCTTTAATTACTAAAGGGAAAAGTTGCCATGTCAATAACCTGATGTCATGTAAATTGTGATAATTATAATAATCTTTGAATAAGAATAAATGGAGCAAAGATGAATGTAATATGGATATGCAATGAAGGAAGTGTTTGAAATGAAAGTGATAAGAATATATAGATAAGCAAGCGATCTGAATTCTGTGGAACAATTATAATGCCAGTAAAAGTTAAAAAAAGTTTTTTTTGCTTTGTTTTTGTTTGTTTGTTTAAAAATTTATATTTAAAAAAAAGAAGGGGAAGAAAAACTTGCAACATCATATTGGTATATGTATTAATTCCATATTGTAAATATAGTTGTTATTGCAATAAGGGGAAGCAGATCAATAGACAATGAAATTAATAATTGATTTAAATTTGGTTATTTATGTTAATAATTATTTTGAAAGATATGTGTTTATCAAATAGTGGTAAATAATTAAGATAAATAGAGATGATTAATAAATAAATAAAATATACCCTAAAAGTAGTTAACAATATATATGTTATGAAGAGGGAATGGGTTTGTGTTTAAATGTACAATATTGAAAGAAGAAACAATGATATTTTAATTTGATCTTATGTTTTACAATGAAAAATTTAATATAGTTATATGGAATTATAAATAATTTTATTTTATAATTTACATAAGCAAATAGTTATAAGGAGAATAGTAGACAAATAAAAATTAGAAATATGAAGGGAATAATTAAGTAGTTAGATTAAAGCAAAGGTAAATATTTTATTTATGATATATGTTTAGTTGAATCTCATAAATTGTAGATGGAAATTATTGCAGGAATATATAAGGGTTCAGAGTTAATAGTACACAACATAAGATTATTATTGGTTGTATTTTAATATATTGGGTGAGAATAAAACCATAGGAAGATGGAGTTTGAGATTGACAAACTTATTGATGATTTTATAATTATTATAGTAATATTTTCTTTGAAATAAATAAATAAAGATCAAAGGATGAATATCATGATATCTAAAAATATGCAAAAGGTAACATTTCAACACATTATAATAAGATTATTATATTGAAGAAAGAATATAATAATTAATGTTTTCCATTTTGTCTTTATAAATTAAAGCTTAACTTATAATGGGGTGATAATTGCAAAAGAATTAAAAAACTAATTAGATAATGAAGACCTCCTGATTTGTGATATATAAAAGAAATTATATGAAGGTATATATCACCACAATGCCATACTACATGAAAAGGTAATATTTCTTTTTGTTTAGTTTTAGTTTTTTTGTAAATATGTAAAAAAGTAAAAAGGGAATGGAAGCCTTGTTATAGTGTTAATATATTATATTCATATATGAATGTATTACTATTGTTATTTTACATTACCTGTTAATTAAAATGTTTATTATAATGTCTTATAAATAATATGATTAAAGTTATTGTTTTGAAAGTTAACTTGAGGATTATGCATTTCTTTTGTGGAAGTCATTGTTACTATATCACCTAAACCCAAAGTGTATGGTTTGAGATTGAAATAAAAAATTAATCCAGTTCAGAACAGTATAACAGTCAACTATGCACATCTTTCTTTAAAGAGATTTTAACTTCTGTAAGCTGCCTTGATTACATAAGTCATTGATGATATTGCAAATTATTAAAGTATGCGTATTTATAAGTAATTAAATTATGAATTATTTATTATTAAAAGTATCAAATCTAATTACAATGTAGATAATGTTAGTTTAAAAGTAAGTATTAGGGAACATAAATATAAAATAGGAGTACAATTTTGATTATAGATTCAGGTTATAAGTCTTTTCTTAATTAATACACTATCTATAGAATTCAGTAAATTCGCTCTTGATATTTTATAGGTAGATTAAATAACTAATTAAAAATCAATGATTATCCTGAGATCTCCTTAGTATAAATTTATTAATATGTTTATTTCTAATTATAATCCTATGAAGTAATAAGAATAATATTCAGTATACAATAACATGATAGTATAATTCTTCCTTAGTTAATTGAAATTCGATAATTATAGATGTTTTATTATATTCACATAATTATTATTGTTAGTCATGAGAGTATGGAGATACTGAATAAGGAGGAGTGTCTTGGTATCCTCATGACATTGGATAAATACTTTTGTGTTCATTTAATGTTAAAGGGTATGCAATCTTGTTGATAGGTTAGGAGAGTTTAATAATTATTAATATCGACCAAAGATAATTAAAAAATGGTAAGAGTCTTAAATGTTAACTTGATCAAGTCATAGAATAGCCTAATATAGGGACTTGGCATATCATCTAGGGATTGTCACCCTAGTGGCAGGGTACACTATATATATATATATATATATATATAGTTTTATATTTATCATATATATATATATATATATATATATATATATATGCAATTGATAAATACAAAATAAAAGTGCATGACCTTTGAAATGTTAATATGGATTTGGCCTAAATGAGGAAGACTGTTAATAGTAATTAGTCTTGGAAGTAATTGGCATAGACTTTCAATGTCTGCAAAATAAGTTTGAAATCAAATAATGATTGATTGACTATATATTTGTATAATAAATATTTGAGAGAATTAGTCTACTTATTCAAGACTTAAGATTTCAGTCTTGAATGGAGATAAAATATTTTTTTGAGTCAAGTAGAGTAAAGTAAGTTCAATAGTTTTCCAACTAATTGGTTGAGAGCCAATCTAATTAGTCATCTTGTGTTTGTGAAGAAAATTAATATTTAGCTACTTTTAGTGAAATTAATCAATTCTGTATAATTTAAAGATAGTGACTTTTTTCTTTTACATAAGTTATGAAAGTTGAATAGACAACATTTATTATGAGTGGAATAGTGCAATGCGATATCTGTGTGTATAGCTCTAGGGATACCACAAAGTTATTTATTAGCTTGTTCTTAAAAATGATGAAATCCATATATATATATATATTGACATAGATTAAAAAATAAATATTTTAAAAGAATTAATTTTTTTTTCTAAAGTATTTTTTAATTTATTCCAAACAATACATATTAAGATAAGACTTATAAGTGGAGTCTTACAATTAATCTGCTTTCTTTCCTCAATAAATAAAATCTGCTGTTTAGATAAAAATATTGATAATTATTATAATCCTAGTAATATACAAAAAATTTTTTTTGCATCATTTAAAGTTACTTGCATGCACATAAGAATATGTACAATTTTAATTAAAAAACAATGCAAATGTTGACTTAATTAAATAAGCTACATTATATCGATAATATAATTGACCTTAAAATACATACATAAGAAATTCTTTTAAATACAGTATTGTATCTTATTACAAAAATTAAACTGAAATAGAAATTAATGTATATATATAAATTTATTTGTAAATTTCGGTGTACAATTTGTTTTGTAAAATATTTTTGATACATTTATTAATGAGTTGAAATATATATATATATATATATATATATATATATATTTCAACTCATTAATAAATGTATCATATATATATATATATATATATATATATATATATATACGAATGTTGATATGATGTGTATATATTTAAAAAATAAATTGTATATACAAACAAATATTTATAATAAACATAAAAAATTGGAATTAACATTATAACACTTAATATACCAAAAATAAAATGCATAAATTTATCTATAGGTATTTTATCACATATATACTATTGCAAAATAGTATTCTATTGATTATAAATAGATTGCTTCTGGGAATGATGTATATACTGTAAGCTGGTTATAGTTTTATCTATATGTTTTGTTTTTTGTATATTAAATTCTATAAAACTAATATTAGCTTTTTATGTTTATTACATGTAAATTGTATCTAGTATATGTATAATATCAAAATATATAATTACTGACCTGAAGTCAGATCTTGACTTGAGTTCAAACTCAAGAGTTTTAAATTTTCAAAATTTTAGGTTGAATAAATGGTAGCTAGATGTATAACTGCATTATTTCCTGATTTAAATCTGAAACCTCATTGATAAAGGCAAAAAAGTAAAAACTAGTCTGGGAATTTAAATGTACAATTACCTTACTATAGATGGCTCTAAAGTGGAGAATTGTTCTTTTTTTACCTTATGTATATTTAAAACACAGAATATTTAAAGTATTTTTAAAGTAAAAGAATGGTATTCTAATTAGAAAAGTCATTGAAATGTTTGATAGAATGATATATTGTTTATAAACAGAGTTTTTATTAGCCATTGGTTATTTATAATTGTCAAATAAATTGAATTCAAGTTCATGCAAATTTAGCATTAATGCTATATTTATTTTTCAAAGCATTACTACATTTTTCAGCAGATTTACCGACCGTAAAACCTAATTCAAATATTTATGAATTGTAATATAGGTCTATTATAGATTTATATATAAATACCTGTACATAAAGTTACATCTTAGAACCATTATATGTAAAAGTCACAATGCTCAGTAATTCAAGATATATGACATCTAATTAATTTTTAAAGAAGTACACTACAGATTTGAAAAATTAATAAAAACTAGTTTGCCAAATAAATTTCACTTCTAAATAAAGTTTTCTGGTGGCTGTTGCTCAACCACAAACATTCAATCAATGAAATTCAAAGTCTTTGTAAGCTTAGTACAATATTATAAAAATTAATTTGATATTATACACTTTATATTACATAACTGAGGTATAATTACATTTGGACATATTTAAATAGATTTGTATAAGATCTGCCTTGACAATATTGATACTTCATTTAATATTACTATAAAAACATATTGTGGAAGGCATACTTTTCAAAATTTTAATCATTTTTTTAAAAAAAAGTAATTGTATTAAACATATAAGAAATTGAGTCAGTGATTGAGCAATTTTGATTGGTCAACAGATACTGGGAAGCTTAATGTAGGAGCAAAGTTAATAGTTAATTAATTTTTTTGGTCAGCAAAGCTAAAAAAAAATCTGTCAGATGTCATGTTTTAAATTACTATTCATTGCTAACAATTGATCAATTTCATTTTTATATTAGTTTTTTCTGTAGAGAATATTATAATATTCATTATACAGAGAATTACTTAACATTACCTGATTTTGGCTTAAGCATTTAGCTATCTATTAACAATATTATAGCAATTTTCTTCTAATCAGACTATGTTTATCCCATTTTTTGTAAGTTTAAGTAATCAATAGTTGATAGATGGCAGTGCTTAATAAATACTTAACCAGTACCATCCTATTCAAATATTAACTAGATTGGTTTCTAGATTATGACTTTTATCAGTCAATTTTGGGGTTTTTGACCTATACACTAGAATTTTTTATATTCAGTGCACTTTTCCTCTAGCAGCCAGTTATTTATTTTTTGTTATACTATCAAGCTACTAGCTCAAAAAAAAAAATCTGTATATTTTTTCAATCCAAAGCAATTTGTTTGCATAGCTATATAGATCTGAATTCAGTTTTGTTTCTAAATATTATGGTGACCTCAGTTTTTTAATAACCTTAGATAACTTTACTCTTTGATGTTAAACAAATAAAACATCACATGAAATTTGCTTACATATATTGCTATTTCCTAGCAATTTAATAAAAAAAAAATTTCCAATCTCATTATGTTTATGTCATTTAGTGCAATATTTAGTAATAAATAAATGTTAGATTGTGGTGCTATACTATTCAAATATTCCCAGATTAGTTTCTAGCTTATAATTTTTATCAGTTAAAAAATCCAAAAAGCTTTTCACCAATAAAAGTCTTATATTAAAAACTAGTCTAGTGTATATAAATAATATTTATTTTATAAAGCACAGACAGTTAGTTGAAATTAAATTGAAAGGCTGCAAACCTCTCATGCTTATTATACTTATCTGACAGCCAATCAGATGTTATGATGGCTGTCTGAATAGCGATCCAAACCATAAACCCAAGACAGAGAATTTTACAAGAAAAGGATGGTCCACCCTCTTCTTTACTTATCTTTTTATATATCTAAGCCAGTCTGAAGCATTTAGGTTTGAAAGCATGAAGCTTTAAATGCCTTCACATTTAACTCACTAAGTCTAAATTACAAAAATTCAATGTGAAATCCTATGATTTACTATGTGGTAGTATATGTGTGGATAGAACTAATGATTATATTGGATGACTAAATGAAGTGAAATTGAAAGAAAATTGCTATTAAATTGCTTATTCTAGGCTTATAACTTGAAGCAAAATTATCACTCAAAAACAAACATTTAAACCAAAAAATATGATAAAAAATCAAAAAATATAAATTAAAATTAGATATAAAGTTAATTTCTATATATATTGTACAGATTAATTTTTATGAAAACTCAAATTCAATTTTTAAAATCATAGAATAAAAACAT
The DNA here is from genome assembly GCA_028023455.1 of Epiperipatus broadwayi. Lineage (NCBI taxonomy): Eukaryota > Metazoa > Onychophora > Udeonychophora > Euonychophora > Peripatidae > Epiperipatus > Epiperipatus broadwayi. The sequence continues at coordinate 29,011,091 of JAQFVV010012393.1, forward strand.
AAACTTTTGAATTCACTAATATCAGTACAGCTTTCTTGCTTGGAATTTTTTTTAATGATATATTCTTACTACTGTTTATAGCTCATGTTGACAACTAAAGTTGATCTTTTGAGAGCACAAACAAATCTACACTCCTAAAAATTACTTTACAGCCATTTTCTAATTTGGATGTTTTCTTTTGGTATTACATTCTCTTTTTTTGTAATAATGAAAGCTAAATAAAATTATGCTATGAAAATACCTTATTTTTTCTTTCTCATTTGCAAATTTATTTTTTTGTTGATACTAAATTGAAACTCTTGTTTGTGATTTATACTGATAAGTAAACTTAATCTTTTAAAAGCTTAAACAATTTTTCACTAATAAAAATCAGTTTGTTTCCCCTTTCTCATTTGAAAGTTATTGTTTTTGATGATATCAATCAAATTTCTAATTTAGTGAGATGTACTATAATGAAGACTTCAATTATGAATAGACTATAATAAAAATAAATATTACAATGAAGACATTATTGTTATATTTTATAAGACTTTAGATCACCAATTTGATTTATTTATCAATTTATTTATAACTCTATCAGTGAAACTATGCTATACTTATTTTATTTGAAATTATTTTGTTGAATATATATATGTTAATTTTAACCATAAGTCTAAAAATTAGATCTATAAACATTATTGTTAAAAAATATTGTAATGAAATAGCTGTAAAACTATCCATGAATGTAAATGCCATAATAAATATCCTTGGTTGGTATAGGAAACAGATGTGAAAAACATATCTTAGTATTTAAAAAGATAATTAACTTCATCAGAAATAAATTCCAATTGAGAAAGATAAAGAGAGGTGATTTTTATTACTATAAATTAGTTTATGCTTTTAAAAGATTACATTTAGTTTTACTATGATGCCAGAAAAATAGAATATAGCATCAAAAAACATTTATCCAAGTGAAAAAACAAAAGTAAAATAATTTTTATTAAAAGTCACTTATGCTTTTTAAAGATCAATTTTAATTTTTACTATGAGCTAGAAAACAAGAATTAAAATGTACCATTGAAAAAAAAAATTCCAAACAAAGAAATTGGATGTTCTAAATATAATAAGCTAAGTCAAAAATCTGTGAACTTTTATTTAGACAAATTTGTTTACACTTTTGTTTCATGCTTTTAAAAAGTCAATTTTAATCTTTATTAAAATTAAATTCTACAGTAACACAGCAATTAATTTTATATGTGCTTTACATTAAATAATTTTGATTTTGTATTATATTTTTCCTATTTCAATAGCTATTTTATGTAGTTGCAGCTGCGCCCTAGGCTGTAGACTTGCAACAAGCACTCAAAAATATTTAAAATAAATCTTATAATATTTTGTAAGACAAAGTGTGCATTGCTTTTATTAAACATCCCACCTACATATCAATACAAATCTATTTCCACTATTAAACCACTTGTTTATAATTAATAGCAATATCAAAAAAAGATTGCTCTCAAAAAATAATTAGCATATCTGTCTATTTCTTGTCATTGCTAAGCAATTATTAACTATAGGATTAATAATTGAATATGATTGTGGTATCAGTATGTGGCTGGCTATAAAATGTATATATTTTTTTTTCACTTAGCAATAAGCATATTTTCTATATAAGCATATTTTCTATATACTGTATATGTATATATTAAATAGTGACTTTTATTATGCAAAGTGATTAAATCATTTCAAATATCATCTTAAAATTTTTTATAATTAATAATCTTGATATTATATAGAAATATATAAACTCTCAACTATCAAAGAAACATATTCCAAGATATTATTGTCAATAAACATTACATGATCATCATTTCTTATGCTTGCTTATAACTGTTATTAAAACAGGCAAAACTCTCCATTCAGTATTGCCACTCAGTACAAACCAGAGTAATCAATGGATGCCAGAAAGCTTGTGGATAAAATCCCCATCTAGTGCCTACTCATCCAATATCCCCAGACTAGTATCTGGCTTGTAGCCTGCATCAGTGGATTGAAAATAATCTTGTGTTTTCAATTTTATTCTCATAGATTTGTAGTTAAGTAGAGATAAAGGGTGGCTTCTGGAGGGTTACATTAGATCCTAATATCTAGATGCAATGCTCTCAGATCCAAGGCTCATCATTGAAATATTATTGTGTTTCAAATTTTATTCTTATAGTTTTGTAGTTAAGTAGAGATAAAAGGTGGCTTCTGGGGGGTTGCATTAGATCCTAAGATCTAGATTCAGTGCTCTCAGATCTAAAGCTCCTCACTGATGAAGGCCACAAGCCAAAAACTAGTCTGGGGATATTGGATGAGTGGGTACTAGATGGGGATTTTATGCACAAGCCTTCTGGCATCCATTGATTACTCAGGCTTGCACTGAGTGGCAATACTGTATGGAGAGTTTTGCCTGATAGAGGTCTGAAAAGATATGGAAGAAAGAACTTGAGATGCTGACTAAGGTTTCAACGCACCATTACTAGTCAACTCAACACCAAATATGTAGAAGTGTGCCAGAACTATGAGATGTTCAAGGGGGAAATACAAGTAACTCAAGAAAAACATCAAGCTGAAACAGAAAAGGAATTGCAAGATATTTGTATTGAATTAGAGCAGACTGTTACTAGGAGAGATGTGGAAGAAAAAGCATATGTGAGGAAGCCATAGAGACTGTAAACCAGGCTAGGGTGTGCTTAGAACACAGGATAATGTCAACTGAGTCAGGAAGTCACCATATGTAAAAATTCTCTCAAAAGAGTCATTACAACCTGGATAAGACTCAAAAAAGAATAGACCAAAAGAATAAAAACATTGCACGTCAGTTTGCATCCATTGAGTTACAGATATGTCAGGGTGCACAATTTGAAAAAGGTCAAGGTGTATGAGATATAGAGGAAGGGAAGGTTGCAATAGCATGTTGGAAGATTACCACAAAGGATCCCCAGATGATGAGAAAGCCCTATTTTGAAACTATCTCTCTGAACTGAGCAGCCCACAGGAGGGCAAAGATTACCCTTTCCATTTTCATTATATTAATAGTGACCCAAATATGCACCCAGCTAGCCCAGACACCCAATAATGACTCTACAGATAAACCTGATAAAGTTGAATAGGATGCCTAGTCAGCTGGCCCATATTAGCACAATCAAATTGTGAATCTCAAGGTTTTTAAAGGGTTAGACAAACCTGAACTTCACTGTGAATCAAAACCTGACATAAAAAGAAAAGATAATTATTGCCTACAGTCATCTGCAAGGTGACACATTGATGTAGTGGGAAAATTTTTCTTCCAGACCCCATCTACCTTTGATGACTACAAGGCCTTGATAGTGAAGAGTTTCTGAAACAGGGATAAAAAGGAAGTGTTATTTTATCAACTGTTCCAGGAAAAATATAAATAGACACCCAGGGAAACATCGAGCAAATTTTTCAAAGTCTCCAAATTAAGAACCCCGAACACTTATCATTTAAGTGAAAGTGAGATTATATGTATCATTAGAAATAATTTACTTTGAAGATAGAGCAATTCCTTTTATGCATGAATGCTAAGAATATAGAGCAGATAGTGGCACTGCTGAATAATATAGACATAAACAGCAACATATTTAACAGAGTCCCAAAGAAAAGAAAGGAAGAACCCATTGCAAATGCCATCTTTTACAAAAGGAAGAAAAAACACAATGACCCCAGCCATTGAAAGGGGAAATCACTACAACAAATTTACTCATACACCTGGTCATCCAATTGAAGTTGGACAAGGAAAAACAAAATTAAAATAAATCCCCTTAACAGTCCAGAAATATCTTACAAAGCTGAGTGTAGCAACTGCTCATCTAAAATCCAAAAATAACCAAACTAAAAGAGTACTTGAGGTTATGTTCCTCACCTCAAGAGACCGGAATAACAATGAGAAACACAGACAAAATGATAAATCAGGAAATAATTGATGTGTTCATGGGAGGATAGAGCACCTAATTTTGCTATACAAAGCTGTTCCATGGTAGAAATGTTGTTTGAGAATTTACCAGGTAAGGCATTATTAGACTATGGTAGCCAGATTTCAGTGGTGTCAGATGCATTGTATCATAAGTCTCTCACAAATAAGCCTAACATCAAAACCTTGCCACTGAAGTCGATTCAAGTTACCATGGTTAGTAACAGAAATGCCAACTGTTGCAAAAACAAATCTGGGTTCAAATTAAGTTCAGCCAAACAAAATCTGGGTTGAAATTAAGTTCAACCAAACAATTCTTTATCATTTTTTTCATATTGAATGGCCTGATACATGAAGTCATTCTAGGAGCAGACTTTCTCCACATGAACCAGATCTTGAGAATGGCATTACACCCAAGATAGGACCTACTTGAAAACATTGATTGTATAATATCCATAATCTCAGACCTACTGAGTGATAATAAAATCTGAGTTCAATTTACTTGAAAGTAATGAAAAAAAATTACAATCTGTTATCATTGAATTTGGCCCCATTTTCTCAGAAATACCAGGGATAATAGAGGGTTTTCAGCAAAGTATAAAACTGACTCATGATGAAGCATTACGATCCAAATTGTACCCTATTCCATACCAGAATCATGAAAACATATCTAGACTGATAAACAAAATTCTAGATTGGGGGATTATTTTCAAATGTTCTTCACCTTACTGTAATCCAGTTGTAACTGTGAAGACAAAATATGGGTTGATGAGATTTTTTTAGATGCTTGGCAACTGAACAAAATCCCATCACCCATCCATGAATTATTTGAAAGGTTTGGAAATTAGAAGGTGTTTTCCACTTTTGACCTAACATCCAGTTATTGGCAGATGAAGCTCCATCCACATGATCACCAATACACTGCCTTCTGATACAAATGTTTTATAGGATGCCCTTTGGATTGATCAATAGTGGTTCTGGTCTAATATGATACCTGAACAAAACCCTATCTCCTGAGGTCAAACAGATCTCAACAATTTATGTGGATGATGTGATAATAGCATCTGCCACAGTTGAAGAACATCTTCAATACCTGACTATTTTTTTAAAGAATGCTCAAGAAGAATACATGGGCATGTAGTGAAATGGTCTTCCTGGATCATATCATTAGATGCAATGGGATAAGACCTCATTCTGACATGATCGGTTCTACACAGAACTTTCCAATCACACAAATAAAAAAACAAATCATGTCATTTTTAGACATTGTACAACTTCTATAATCACTTCTACCAAAAGTTCTCAGATGACATAGAATCATTATTAAAACTAATCAGGAAAGATGAAAAATGGAAATGGACTGAGGAGCACGATAGGGCATTTGAAGACATTAAAAGAGGGCTCTTAGAGCAAACCATGTTAGCTTTCCCTGATTTTGTCCAGATGGACAGTAGTGATTTCAAAGTCGAGGTAAGGTTATCCCAAATCCAGGAAGATGGCCCACCTGGCATCATCCATTTTATCAGCTGGCTCCTGAAGGGTCCAGAAATAAAATATATAGTTATGGAGAAGGAAGCACTTGCAATAGTGTGGCCCTTCCAAAAATTTTGACAGATGTTTCTTGGATCAGAGATGATAGTAGTTACTGATCACAAAAGCCTCAAATTACTGAATCACATTTACCTGACTAACAGTCATCTAGTCAGATGGAGTTTGCTGTTACAGGAATTCAATTACAGCATACAGTACTGTAGATAATCTGAGAATATGGTAGCAGATGTGCTGAGTCAAAACCCATGTAGGTCAGAACAAAATTTATCTTTTGATAGGTAATACCTACATTACTAACATTGATCTAATGATTGACCACAATGTGGAGAGCAAGTTAGAAAATGTGCCTGAAATTTAAACCAAAGATACAAATTTGAAACTAATCATCAAGTCATTGAAAGGAAAGAAAATTATGCATGTGCCAAAGAATCTTCCACAATACGAGCTAGAAAAGGAGCATCTTACTTTATAAACCAAATTTAGACATTGAGAAGTAGAGGGTATTAATACCTAAGACATTAACAAGCTCACTAGTAAAATATGACCACTATCTGTAGGAACACTATGCTGCTCACAAGACAGAATATACTCTTAAAAATTCGTTTTATTGGCTAAAATGTATAGGGTTATTCAAGATTGTCTGGTGTGCTTATGCACCAAGCTAGTAAACTAAAACTATGCAAATGTAACCAAATCAATAATACCAGAAAGATCAAATGAGATCCAAGCAATAGATTATGGACCCCTAACCCAATTTAATAAAAGGAAATATCTAACAATAACATATGATATCTTTAGGGTATGTTTTGGTTTAGCCAAATACCCCAAGCTAATACTATTTACACCATCAGGGTATTAGACACCTTCCAATTCATTGAGATAGGAAAGCCTAGAGCCATACTAATAGACCATGGTACTCCTTTCCTATCATGAGAATGAAAAAATAGGTGGAAAAGTCTTAGATCAAACATGTGTTTACATCCATCAGGAAGTTTTGGACTTACCTAGGGGATGAGCATAAGGGGTGGGTAAAGCAACTGGAACATGTGTTAAATTCAACTGGATTCATGCCCATTAAATTGCATTTTGACAACCCACACCAACAATATTTGTATAATATATACCCATGGCTATAAATGCAGAATCAATAAGACAAAAGGCCTATAAATAGCTAGTTCGCAAAGCAAAACAAAGAAATAAAAGGAAAAATATACATAATTTCCAAACAGGGGATGTAAGCAAACCTTGCGAAAATAAATATCAAAAATTCTATTTGAAATATGAAGGACCAAATATGACAGTAAAAGTCAGGTCCTAATGTTTTTTGGGTAGAACAATGCTAGAATATTAAAACCCTAACTTAGGTAATCAGTATGAGTTTTATGATTAGCAACTCTACCTAAACAGTGAATAGAAAGCTAAAAGTAGAGTTAATAGGAGAAGTATAAGAGGAGTGAGAGTTTATAAAAATGCATAATTAGGGTACTGAAAATTCTGCACTATATTTATAAGGGTACACTTCAGTAAATAGTTTGAAACATTTACTGAGATACATTGGAACTTACCAGAATTTATTTGTGAGTTAGTGCACACATGGTGATGGATACTCTAATGTCAGATAAGCCTCAAAATTCAATGTCTCAAAATATCAGGAGAGGTTACTAAACAAATTTGTATGTCATTCATAATAGATACATGTCACTGGTATTGTTCAAACCATAAGTCAAAAATGCCTTATACTGAATTCTTACTTTGAATAACATTAAGCAAAGAGAGGGGAACATGAGGAAAGATGATTAGAGTTAAAGGATTAAAGAGGAAGTATGGAAAGATAGGTTTCTCAATCTTTCATAAAAATGGAAAGATAGGTTTTTCAACTTTACATAAAAAAAGGGGGAGAGTTTACCCAATATTAAACCTACTTATACTTTCATTGAAAGTTAAAATTTTAACTATTAATTAAAATTTTAACCTTGCAAGGAAGGGGAATTGTGAGGTAACTTAAAATCATACCCACACCAATCTTTAGCAACCTATGTCAGGTCTATGTTTTATATCTGGCTAAATTGATAAGTTTTTCTAGCATACTATTTGTGAAATCTGAGTAAATAAATAGGTATATCTATATAGGTATAATATACCAGTACTGCACTAAGTAGCTGAATAATAAATCACATATGGCATCTTACATATATGTAGTAAAGTAAGGCAAATCCAATTGTTAGAAGAAGCAAAATTAAATCACTAAAATAATTAGTACAAATATATATGTATAACAATATTTAACTTCTGTTAATTGTTATACATGTCACAAGCAAGGATTGAACGATGACATAGGCTGTAATAATCTAATTTAGTAATGATCAAAGGTCAAGGATTTCACCAAGCAACTTAAGCTAAGAATGAAATAATAATGTAATTTCTTGAATCAATTATCACAATATATATATATATATATATATATATTGTGATAATTGATATATATATATATATATATATATATATATATATATATATACACACAATTAAGTCACTAGCTAAATTTATAGTAATGTGCATGTAGAAAAGGTAAACCAAAATCATCATCACATTTTTATATAACCATAAAAGAAGCTGTAGGCATCCAAGTTCAAACCCTACCAGATGCAGTTTTAAAAAGCTTTAGACAGAAAGACAGTTGGTCAACAATTATATGCTTTACTTGTTTGTGTGTTAATAAATCTCAAAAAGAGCAGTACACACATTTAATATTTAAAATTTTAATTTTTCTTTAAAAAGCAAAGTTATAATGCATACGTATAGGCAATGTATGTGTAAACTATTTAATTGTTTTATATTTCAAATATTCAACATTTTAACTTTCTTTAAAACTAACCTATGCTTGATCAATGCTAATATCTTATTCTATACTTCTATTTTGCTTTTCTATAATTGTAATTGGGATTTAAAAGTTACAGATTTAATTAAATAATAAGGTTATAATTACTAAGCTAGCAATTATATTATTGAATGTTAGTTTATGAATGATTTGAAATTATGAAGTATGTGTGTACATTACATAGAGAAATTTACATTTATTAAATATTGACAGAAAAGGAAGGGTTAAATCTGGCAAATTATTTTTTTTTTGTGTACAATTTTATGTTAAAAGAGGAAATCTGTTGAATCAGATATCTATTTGTAGCAATTTTGTTTTTGTAAATGATTGTTTGTCACTTTGGGAGCTTAAGATGGGTGGGAACTCTAATTTTGAAATTGTCTTATCTTAAGATCTAAAGAAGGAAGCTCAAAAAAAAAATTTACCTAGGTGTAAGAAAAAAAAAGGATTAAGTCTATTTTTTTTTAAACAAAAGTGTCTGGAAAAAGGATTAAACTTTTCAGTTGAAAAATAATTTAGTTGAAAATAAATTAGAGATCTAATTAAAACGAATTTTTCCAAAAATAGCAAGTGACGCTATCTCTGATTGGTTAAGTTAGCTAAAAATTGGATATAAAAAGCTGTCTTGAAGAATTATTATTGTGATTATGATTCAGATTATTAGACTATTAAATTGAATGTTGAAAATATAAGAAATGGCCGGCTAGAAAAATTATATGTATGTCCCACCTTTTCCGGATCATCTGGAAAGCTGCACATCATATAGGAAAGAAAAGATATTTTGTGTAAAATAATATTCTACACCTTTCAACTGACCAGAGAAATAAGATGTTTTTAATAGAAGGAAGAAAGCATTCACCTGCATTCGATGAAAGATGAATTAATCTACCGATAGATATTAATCATCAAGTCCAATTAATTGTTCCAACAACTGATTTTAAACTCAAGAAAATTTATAAATGTGAAAACAACTGCTGTATTTCATCCACTAAAAGAATCATGCTTGACAGGAAGAGAAGAAAAATTAATATAATGATTTTCAAATTGTCCACTAAAGCAAATAACCTCAATAGAGTCATCATCATCAAATAGTTATACACCTCAAGAAAGAGATTGTTCCCACGTAAAACGGAAATGGTAGCTGCAGAAATATAGACATTATACAAGACAAGTTTGAACCCTTGGAAATTTGCCACAAACAAAAGATCGGTAATATGACTTTTTATATCTATTTTCTTTATGATATCAGAGTCTTAATAAACATTTTAGCAATAAAGTGGTGTATTTTATTTAAAGAACTTTTAAAGACTATTCAGATCGATTAAAAACAAGAATGTCTTACTAATAATAACTTTGAGCTTCATAAATTATCTTGAATGTATCAAAATTATTTGTTTATTAATTTTCCAGTTATGAAATATTAATGTGTAAAACATTTTTTTTATGGTATTATGACTTTAGTTTTAACTAATATATTATTATTATTTTGGTTTTAAATAATATTTTATTATGGGATAAAACATGCACATACATAATAATATTTTTATATGTGTATAATTGCGAGTGAATGTGAAGTAACAAGTAGTATTAGAATATTAGATTATTTTGTTTCAAGTTAAGTATAGTATTTCAGAGGTAGAAGAGAGGGGGAGAAAATAATTTAAAACTTGTTTCTAAAACTTGCTCTTTCAATTCTATTAACATTTTTTTTAACATTCTACTTACATGTTAGATTTATAAAGTATGTGTGCTAATGAGCAGATAATATTTTTTCTTGAAATACTTTTCTCATGGAGTGAAAATCATGGTCAATGTGACATCCAACTTAATACAAAATACATTTGAAGGGAAAGGGGGAAGAACTTGAAATTAATCTGAGTATTGTTATATAATCAATTATTATCATTATTATTATTCATATCAATTTTCATGTTTATCTAGAAATTTTTATGTATATGTTAGAAATGAGTAATAAATATTAGTTTGTTTTATTAAACAAGGCATATATATTTCATTAAGAGTAGTCTTTAGTAAGTGTGATCATTCATCATCAATGGTTAAATATTAGTTGTTTAATTCTATTAACATTTTTTTTTAACATTCTACTTATTATGAATTTCTTTATAAAAATTAGTTTATGTTTAGGCTTAGTCCTAGAGCTGTAGTTGAAACCATTGTCATTATCATTATTATTATCATTATCATCATCGTCATCATCAACGTTTTAATTAATGAGCTGTTTAACTGTTTAAAGGCCATAAATAAATATTGATTTTATAATATTTAGTGATTTCTTAGTATTATTATAACCACATCCCGTCATCTATTTCATGCAAGGATGAGTGAATTGCCATCCTAAATTAGTTATATATAATCTGAGCTAGTAAACTTATAAAAATGTTGAAACACATTTGTTGTGCTAAGATCTAAGAAATGATTTATGTCTAATATACTCCACTTCAGTTTAAAGATGTTTTACTTTTACCTAAATATTAGTGCATATAGTGATATGGCTCAAAAAGCAAAATCTCCCATTTTTATTAGAATAAAGTACCAAGAAGGATTCAAACCCGGTACATGTGAAAGGTTATTAGATATAACTGTGTCTAGATTCAGATAATCTAGTGGCGCCCTGCTAGACCATATTCACTTAGTATTTGTTTAAACATGCACTTAACATCAAACCAAGAAATGAAAGTGGATAAGATCTACTGTCTGTATACCCGAGTTATATTTTATTGAATTACTAGTGTACACACCTCATGTGATTTCATAGGATAAGATCTACTGTCTGTATACCTGAGTTAGTGTACACACCTCATGTGATTTCATATACCTGAGTTATTAATAATTTGCTTATAATTATTGATAGTGGGATATCTTGAGAAATCCAACGTTATTTTAAATATTATGATCTTATATATATTGTAGACAACTCAGATATGGTAATAGTTATTTGAACCACATTTAAAATTTGTTACAATATATATATATATATATATATATATATATTGTAACAAATTTTAAATGTATATATATATATATATATATATACAACAATAGGCACATACAGCAAGTAAAAGTGAAATCAAATACTTCATACACAAAGAAACAGAGACAACACTGACTATAAAAGAAAATGCAATTATAACCCTTTCTTCTTCAATATTATATGTTTGCTATGGAAAGCTAACTTTTTTGAACCAGATGTTTGAACACCATACAAAATAGAGATTGTAGTTCAAATGTATTGATTATATAAATATAATTATAATACAAGATTTAAAGAAGCAAAAAGGACTTTTACTATAAATAAAGTGAGCAAATTCATTCGAGCAATCAGGTATATTTTTAGGAAAAAGGTATATTTTTAGGAAAAGGTTCTAAATTTCCAAAAGAAAATTAAAACGAAATTAAAGCAAAATGTTTAATCAAGATTGGATTTAGATTTTAGAAGAAGTATATATATATATATATATATATATATATATAGCCAGCATAAATAGCCAGCATAGCAAAGAATAAAAATAATTCTATTTTTATTACGTGTGAACGTTTTTTTTAAACTATGAACTGTAATCAATTTTAAAATTTTATATATATTGAACTTGTCTGGCTAAAGAAAGTGATTGTTGTCAGTAGTATTATTAATCTGATAACCATGGAAGTCTAAATATCCATATTGGTTACATTTTAATCACCTAATAGGCTATTTTTGTATAGCATGGAATGTCTATGCAAGGGCCAGAGGGAAACATCAGGCTACCAAAGTGGAGTTATTCAGAATGTGGCATTCAGAAGCTGCTATAAACAATCCATATCTGAATAGAGGAAATCACCTTAAATATGAGCCATGATCTGTGAAGGACTCTGTAGACTCACCAAATATATTTTAATTGATCGATTCATGGAATTGTGTTCATTATAATATTTATGTACACATTACTATTATTTTCTTTTTGTTTATTATTTTGTTCTTATCATTCAGAATGTGAAATCTGCCAATTCAATATTTTTTGGAACAGTTCAATTTAGAAGAGCGCAAGAGGAACAGGGAAGGAAGGTTAATTTTAAGTGGTATTATTATTATTATTTTTTTTTTAATAAAATATTTGGGTTCAATCCCCTTCTTTAATACTTGATCTTCATCATTACTACAATCAATATTACTTGAGACTTGAGGTAAGAATTTCATTTTGAGAACATCAATTTTCATGTATATTGACAGAACAGAATTTTGTTATTTGTTCATCTAACTCTTGCTATTTAGATTTTATTCAGTGCAAATGATTAATTCATGGAATGAATCTACTTTCCTATCATGTTAGGAGTTACATTTAACTTTTTAAAGGAAGGGAGATCTTCAGATAAATAAATCTTCAATCATTGGAATTGGACCATGATATGAACCTATGGATAAGTCAAATGTAAATAAAATTAAGCTAGTTAGATCCGAGTTCACTAAAGCAATCTTGTTAAATCTTTTTTTTTATCATTATCACTTTGTACTTAATGGTGTCATCAACATGAATATCTATCACCGGGACATGGGTATGTTATTATAGATTATTATGTTGTGGAAATAATAGATGTTCATCACTAACATTTAAATTACATGCATTTATTTTATTTTTTATCTACATTTGTAAATAATATCTAAATATTGGATTATTCAAAATTTTTTATTAATGTTTTCATGTTTTCTTTTATAAAATAAATGTTATATAACTTGTTGAATTAATATAGTCTCTCTAGCTTATTAAACCACTCCTTGCATTCATCAACAAAGTCAATGCCTTAAATATACACACACACCTAGCATTATTTCACATCTATATTAGCAAACAAATTATTAGAGACTTGAAATAAATGTAGTTCATTAATAGTAACTTTGATAAGGTAATCTGATTATTAGTATGAATAGGTACATCCCTGTTAATAGAGTTTATGGCGAATTCTCCTGAGTTCGAACTCTGAGGCATAACTGAACCAAAACAGGGGTGAAATATGGATGAACTAACCTAAATTACATCTGAATTTAATAAATAAGTATTGAGCTGGTCTATTGGAAGAGGGTGCAATCAAAGGTTATGTGCTTCATCACATTATCTCCAGCATCCTAGGTCTGACCATAGTTAGATGCGACCACTTTTAATATCATCTGCCAGCCCATTACAATATATATTTATTGTATTAGGTCAGCCTACTGATAGACTCACAGTTGGTAGATAGTAGAATGATTTTCAAAGTGAGGATAAACTAGGCATAACCAATAAAAAGTAGTTAATGAAGAGCCTTATTTTTCAACTTAAAAAAAGTGTGTTTTTTTTTTTAAATCAAAGATTACATAGGTTTCAAAAACAAGCAATTCTTTAATTCATATTTCTGTGATTTTTTTATTGTTTCTTCATTATCTTTTATTTGCAACTATTTATTGTTATTAAATATTGCCAACTTATATAATGATCCCATAGATTTCTAGTGATCCTAAAATTATGAATGTGCGCTATGCTACATTTAAAAAGTTTAATTTAGATACATGTACACATAATATTTAAAAAAAACAACAACAACATAGTACTATCTATTTATATAATACTATAGTCAATGCAAAGTGTGTGGATTGGAAAATAATTAGCTTTAAAAATTCAAATCTATGCTGGAGTAACATTATAATGTAAAATAATAGCTAAAACCAAACAGAAAAATATTTTAAAATGCCAAGAATAACCTCCATCTTTTAGTCTGGCATTATTTTAAGTTTAAATACTTAATATTTACTAGACGGTAGCAACTATTTTTTGCCTTATTCTTTTCTTATTGATGAGGATTTAGAATCCAAAGCAAAAATCAATGCAGCATCTATCAATCACGTTTAAACTCCTTTCATTTTTTTTTTTTAATACTTAGCCTGAAATTAAACAGCAGCAAGAAAACTTGTATTCAAGCCAACTTTCGTGTTTAGTTATACAGATCTGTCATCAGATCAGTGATTATATATTTTACAAATTACAATTCTATTCTAACCGAAAAGCAACTTCTTTTTTCTTGGCAAGAAGTATTTATACTAACATAATATTATTTGATTCTTTCGGCTTACTGCAGTATAAACAAAAACAGTCTCTTTTCTCTACCACTTTAGTGCCATCTATTGCAAAATTAAGTAATCAGTGATTAGAATAAAAGGGTAATTTGATCTCCATCTCCAGACAGATTTTTACAAGTAGTGATTGACAATGATCAATGGCGGAAAAAAGTGACATAATATTGTGATTAGTGACAAGATTTTATAAAGATTCTTATAAAAAATTAAATAATTTTCTCATGTGTAAATACGATTCTTAAAATTTTTTTATGGTTATGAGTAGAATTTTTTTTTCTTTCAGGTAATCAGTTAGCTTGTTCATTTAGAAAACGTATATTGATCAGTCTATAGATATTTAATGATTGTCACTCAAGGAGTAAAAGTTCCAGCTGTCTTTGCTCAAAAAATGATGGTAATATGATGCTATTTTAATATTACTGATTGAGATATCATACATACATAAGTGCAAAACTTTATAATTGTTTATAATAAATATAATCTATACACAATAAATGAAAAAGAATATAAAATTTTAGATATTCCATACACCTGTCATTTGTTATGCAATACGCGTCAATGTATCATAATTCTTTCACATTTTTTTCTAAAATGACTCATTCATTTATATCATTAATTATGTTGACTTTTCATTTCAGACTAATAATATCGTATTGTAGCAATGAAATAACACAGAATCTTTGATATATCTTTTAAAAAATTTCTGAATATCAGCTTCAGTAAAAAGCATCATTATTTCTCTACAGTCATTTGTGAATTAATAAATTCGTTTCAACTCCAGATATAAAAAAAAAAAGAAAAAAACAATCAGAATTTTTATAAGTGTGAGACTATAAAACATAAAAATACATTGTCAGAATTAATATAAACAAATAACTAACGGCATACGAAGCTTATGATGTCCATACTCTATATTAATTTAAGTGAATGAAGGAAGATAAGTAAGAGTTAAAAAAATGAAGTGAAGAAAAAAAAAGGCTGCATTGAATTTACAGATGATACCAATATTATAATTATCGATCTGTTAACATCCTGTTAGCATATCTTTAATATAATTTGCATAAATTAATTACGGAATTATCTAAGTCTTTTATAATAATATCATGAGAAATTAATCGAGAAACATAAACTTAATTGAAAAACGCGTCCCAACGGTAAGACTTATTGAAAAACTTTTCCGAGAGTTTTATATTGCTAATAATAATTTTGCTTTAAAAATAAAAATAAAAATCAACGTTATTTTTTTTTTTTCACTTTATTTTTTTACACTGACAAAATTGAGATTTTTTAAAATATAAAAGAAGTATTCAATAAACAGCTAAGTAATAGATGAGATGACCTTTTATTTTTTAAGCTATAAATATTTAAATTTAACACGATGTAGATGTTTTGAAGGTAGAGGTGGTGGGTGGGAGAAAAGATTGAAATCAGAATTAAGATCAAATTTATATTTCAAATCATACATGTAATAAAATTAATCTATGTACACTATGAACGCCCACTCACGTATATATAAGTATATATATATATATGTGTGTGTACATACACGCGACATAACTAATATATTTATTAGAAGAGAACAATATATAAAGCACGTAAATAAAAATATAAATGTTATTGACCAAATTATTTAGATTTAAATTTCCATGTATTATCCGATAACTAATTTTAGAAACATGATATAACAAAGTAATTAAATTACATATATTTTAAAAAGATTAAAAATATTACTGTATTTGACGCTGGCAAATCGATATTGACTCGAGTTGTCATAAATGATATTCATATGATTTTTAGCACAGTTTACATGATCGTTTCTTCTGGCAGTTTGAAATGATATTTAGATGTTGACACAGCTGCGGCAGATTGTTGCCAGCATCACTTTATTTTGATTCTTCTTAATATAGACATATATATCAGGAATAAAACAGAACAAAAAAAAAACCCTCAAAGATTTGCTTTTATAATCACCTAATAATGTGGCTCATCAAAGTTTATTAAGTAGCTGTAAAATTAAACTGTTAAGAGAGTGGTGAGCATTGACAAATTAGTACTGATGATAATGACATGTAATTGTTTGGTTGTAGTATTCTATTATATAATTATTCAACCTATCTTCAAGCAGAAAATGTATATATATATGTAAATCAATATCATTTTAAATATTCAAATGCATCTTGAAAATGTAAATAATTCTAGCTTGTGCAAGTTTTATATAAGTTTAATAACTTATATGAAAGCAACTTTTACGAAACAGAAGTAAACAAATAATGCCTAATTTTACATTCTACTTTAGAAGATGCTTTATAGATTCAAACCTGGCATTATTCAGATATAGTTCTCTCTTGCTCTCTTCTCTGGGCTAGAGAGTGCAAAGTTCATGGTTCATGTTGAGTGCAAAGTTCATGAATCATGGTTGAACTCTGTCATATTTAGAATTTAAACCAACTTCCAAGCAACAATGCATTGAATTATTCTTTTTAATCTTAAATTTTAAGTAGTTGTTAAAAGTTATTTGTGCATAATGAAATTAATTCTCTAACATATAATGCAATTTATTATGGTGAGTCTTATGCCAACTATGCTACAAGATTAGCACAACACAAATATTTATATATAAATGCCATAAAACATAACCTAATATTAAATCTATATTTTTAGAACATGAATTGAAATCTGGCCACATTTTTGATCCCCTTAATATTATAGAGTGCAATTGAAAAAGAAAATGTAAAGAGACATAGTTCATTGTAAATAACATCAGCACAATAACGAAAGAAAGACTCATGCATTGCATTATCATGTAAATAGTATATATAAATTATTAACTTATATATTCACATGATCACCATCTCTATACTAGCACATAATTGTTGTAAACAAAGGGAAAACTCTCCATACAGTAGTGCAGTGCTCTCAGATCCAAGGCTTCTCACTGATGATCCACAAGCCAGAAACTAGTCTGGGGATATTGGATGAGTAGGCACTAAATAGGGATTTTATGCACAAGCCTTCTGGCATCCATTGATTACTCTGTTTGGCACAGGGTGGCACTACTGTATGGAGAGTTTTTGCCTTTGTTTAACTTATATATATTACTATTTATTATTATACTGTGCTTCATTGTGCTCTAGTGAAGCTATATTTTAATTATGTTTTATTCTGGCTTAACACTTTCAGGGTATATTTGCTCCCATATTCATAGCCTGTGTCATTGTCAATTTTGTTTTATCATTAGTGTATGCAAATTAATCAAACAGTTTATTTCTTGGAAATTGAGAAGCATGAATCTCATTTATTGATGGCCTTCGGATCATTTGCAATGAAATATGCTTATTTTTATTTTGTGATTGGCATCATTTCTTTCCACACACATGATTTCAGCATTGATGGGTTCAAAATTGTGATTAGATGTTTTTTGGTGTTCTATGAATATCGAACTGCCTTCATTTTTAATGCAAGATCTGTTATATACATACATGTGTTGAGATATTCTACTAGTGTCAGTAACCTGAGTTTTCCCATAATACGTTGCCACACAGCCGGCTTGTGGGCATGTCATTTTATATACCACCTGAAGAGAGGGGTCTGAATTGATTTTATCTTTGGAGTTGTTAATGACTCTGTTAGTAGCTGGGGGGGGGACGACTTACTTTAAATTGCTTGGATAAGTTTTTAACTAGGTTTTTGGCTACTTTAGGGATATATGGTAATACCATGCATGGCTTATCCTCTTCATGCTGGTTATTTGTTAATTTTCTATGAAACTGCTTGATTCTCTCTGATACTGTTCTGTATCTGAATCCCATGCTTATTAAGTCTTTGACATAGCATGCAATGTTAGTTTTCCTATCTGCTTCAAACTTACATAAATTTATAGTAATTCTATGAATATGAATGACCTGGTCGGAAGCAATGCTTAGAAATAATATTTTATTAAATTTATAATTTTTCCAGAATAGTGTACCTTTATTATTATTTTTTGTAATCAAATTAAAGAAAAAAGTATTTTATTGAGTTGTAAATAAATTATAATTAATTTTTCATATTAATATTTGATACAGAAGTAGAATATATATATATAATGCCGTCATGTGAAATATTTATGTGTATATATATATATATATATATAGAAAGAGAGAGAGAGAGAGGTTTTAATTTTTGCCTCAGGCCTGAAAGTTTGAAATAACATCAGTAATTATATAAATGTCAAACTTGGTTATATTTATTAACTCTCGATGCATTTTTTTTTTATCATATTGTTTGTTTGTTTTTTAAAAATTATAAAAAATAAAGTAGCACAAAATAAAAAGCCACATAAAAAGAAAATAATTATAATGAATCAAAATTTAAATAAATATATTTAACCTATATATATATTCAAGTTGCATATTTTTTTTTTTTTATAACTTAAAACTAAATGCGTAGCTATGATTATGCTGAACTTCCCCAAAAGTGCATTCAGCTTTAGATTATAAAGAAGAAAGATACCACTTCGTTTACATAGACAAACAAATGTATGCATATGTGAATCTGAATCAAGCTATAAATAAAATTCACATGTGGAAAATTAATAAAATAATCTTCCAATTTGAAGACTAACTATGAATAGACAAAAATTATCAAAATTATCAAAAAACTATGAATAGACAATAAGTAGTATTCATTTTCTCCTGCTGCTTTATAATAAGATACTATTTTTTTAAAGACAGTTTTCTTGCTTGTTTCCTCTTTGTGTTTTTTTTCATCATTCCCTTTTCATTTATTTACCTACACGTCTGGTATAAACTCTGTAATCATATGTTTTTTATCCTACTGATTATTTTTCTGTATTAATCGTGACAATGGAAATATATATGAGTGTAAAGTGTGCAAAGACGTCCTAATTACATCAATTGTTACCATAATAAATTTAAAGATAATTGAAACTATAGATTTTAAACCCTAATGATTTTCTTGAGAAAACAATTCTTTATGGATTTAATTATATAAGAATTGTTCTTTGTGGAATACATTGGTTAGAGCAGAATTATCTTATTGGGAGTTTTTACTTTGATAATACATAAGACAGTGCAATTAAGACTGAATCACTCTGAATATAGTACAAGAGTTTTACTCTGCAAATAATTATATGATTAAATAAGCCTATTTAGAGGTACCATTATCCACAATTTGAAACTATCTAAAAATAATCCATATTATACCATCTTGGTCATTCGGCCCTGCAGATTGGTAATTTAAATGGGAGGAGTAGTTGTAATATCAATAAGATTAATAGTAACCAAGCATGAAATAATAATAGTTTTTTTTAAAAAAAATATAGATATATGACATATGCAAACTTAGTTTGACATGAACTCATCAACATCTGAAAATAAGACAACACTTGTAAATAAAAAAGATAAAGATTTAAAATTAATATAGCTACTTTTAGGAAAGTTTGATTTCTACATAAAAAAAATAACAATTGATCAAATAGATAGCGATGAGTATTTTTTGAAAGATCAAATCACCTACTAAAAAAAGAATGCTAATATAGAACTAGATTATAAATTAAAGGCACTGGTAGAAAATTTGATATTAGCTGACAAAAATTATTTCAGAAAAAAAAATACAGTAATAAGAAGTATCACACAAAAACAACTACTCACAGAAGTGATTTTTTTAACTTAGAGAAAAAGTTATATATAAACTGTAAAACAGTACATTATTTATGCAAAAAATTATTTTAAGTTCAGTTCATTAACAACTACTTAAATTTTAATGTTGCAACTATATTCTAATTGACTGTTAAAATTTTTTTGTGTTTTCTTGATTATCTCAAGATCATCTTCTATATTAGAATTACTATCAAAATCATTAGCAAGATCTTCTTGAATACTGCATTTTCAGAATGCATATACTCCCCTTGAAGAAAAGATCAAGCCTATCATAATTATTAAAAAAATTTCATCCAATAAACTCACAATTTTAAGTTGATGGTTCAGATGTTATGTTGTTAAATGGAATAATAGAAAAATGACAGATATATCGCCATCATACAGTTTTTTATTATTTGCATCAGTATTCTCTGTTTATTTTGTTTCTACCATTGCTGAACACATTAACAACAAAATGATCTAAATGCACATAATTTTTATCTTTTTTTGTAGAGATTGTTGATTCTCTACATTTTTAATTATAATGACAATTAGTACATCATCAATTGTAGCTTTTGAACTTTTTTTCTTGCCTCTTCTCTCACGTATAATTTTTCTGAAAGCTTAAAGTCCTCTTCTTATATTTGATGTTTGTAACAATAATAGCTTAAGAATAATCACTTTAAAATTTTTAAATTATATTTTATTTAAATATAGAATTGATATTTATTTATCATAAGCTTTCCAGAAATAATTGAAATCACAAACAGGTAACAAAAAACTTTAATTTTTTAAAAATAGTATAATTAAATTGAAAGGCTGCAAACCTCTTGTACTTATTATAATTATAATACTTATCTGACAGCCAATCAGATGTTATGATGGCTGTCTGAATAGCAATCAAAGTAAAACTATGTTTAATATTAAATTAATAATATTTAATTGTATGGATAATTAGTGACAGATTGAGCACAGTAATTCTATTAAAGCTGAAATATTGTGCCATTTTAAATGGTAATAATTTCGGAAGTGAAAGCATAATTATTGAAGTACCAGAGATTCTTGATTATTTCTGCAAATGATCTGATATTATTGAGTTTTTAGTTGTAGTTTCATATTAAAGTAACAGCGTATTAATCAAAAGTTACTCTTAATTAAATGAACAATTGCTTAAAATTATAAACACTTTACATTCATTCATTTAACATCATCTAATGAATGTTTCAATAGAATTTTAAAAACCAAACTGAATAATTTATCAACTATAATGATGATTAAAACAAAATGTGCAAGGTTTTTAATTCATTCTACTTTTAGTTTATTAAAATTCAAAAACTGACCGAAAGTTTCTATGATGCTTTTGTTTTGTTTATGAAAGAGTACATTTAAGTGCTTTTATTAACTCATTATTTGCTATAATAATAATAATAATAATTAAATTCTGAATTCTGAACAACAACAATACAAGTCTGGCAGAATTGGTTTCAAGATAATTCTTCAACATTTGCACCAAACCTCAGAATTACTAAACTTAAAGCAGAATAAGCTTAACTCATATTTATTAAAATAGATTTCATTTCTTTTAAGATAAAACAGATATGGTTATTAAATGTAATGCTCCATAGAGTTATCAAAGCCAAAAATAATTTTATTCTGGATACTTAGAAATCGTTTTTTTTTTCTTCAAATCTTGTTATTTAATATATATATATATATATATATATAAATAACAAGATTTATATATATATATAATAATTATAATATATATATATATAATATATATATAATTATTCAAAACAATACAATAATTAATACAGTAAAAAATATTTTAAAAACAAATATATACCACAATTTAATAGAAGTACTTTCAACTATCTATGTAGTCGTTCTCAATTAGATTCAAATTGTATTACAAAAAACCATTACAAATGTAAACAAAATGAAATTCGCCATACATCAATTTCCCCACAATTCATTAATTTTTATATTGGCAGCCTGTCTATTTATCAAATGTTGCTTTTCACATTTTATTAATATAGCTTCTTTAATTTTGCATTTATTATTCTTTCTTTAAATACACAAAATCTTAACTTTATTAAAATCAAAATCAAAACCATAATTACATGTTACATTATGGTCAAAAAATATTGAAGGTGATGCATCATCATTTTTAACATTCTCTTGTCTTGATTTTTGTACTCGTTTATATAACAACAAATGCTCCTTTGATCTTTTCTCCAATGTACATCAAGATTCACCTATATATGCCTTTCCACAAACACACAGCCATTTATATATTGCACATCATTGATTTAAAATACTACATCTATTTTTTGAATTATTTATCAATCTATTTAAATTAGGAGTAGTATAAAATGTGACTCGACATATATTTTTATATATCTGTTTTATAAATTTCACTTGTTCATTACAAATAAATGGTATTGATATCCAAGTATATTTCATTTTATCAATATCTATAGCACTTAAAATATTACTATTATTATTAAACTTAGTAACAATATTATAAATTAATTTATGATCATATCTAATATTTAACAAATCCATAGTAAATACATTTATGTTACTTATTTTATCAAAACTATATTTACATAACTTATTATTCCTAAATAAAAATGATTTTACACCGGATAATTTATGTGCACATTTGAATACCAAGGAATATATCCTCTTTTTTTCAATATCTTTTATTACCATACAATAATCTAATTTATTTTTATTACAAGTAACTTTAATATCTAAATATTGAATTGACATTTTTTCTTCAAAAGATTTACTCCATTTTAAACCTTCTAAACTATTTAATTCATTAAAATATTTTTTACTGTATTAATTATTGTATTGTTTAGAATAATTATATATATTTTATTATAATTGGATATATAATAACATTGTGATACTCTGCCATTCTAACTATTATATAAAAAATACTAAAACAGAGTTTAAATGTAAAATTTAGCAAGATTTGTTGTAGCAAGCAACATTTTCAACATTTTCATGTCATAGTCTTGGTTAGTCTGCTGAGAACATTAATTTTTTGCTGACTTGAATGCTATTTGATTTTTGGTTCATTACATATTCATTTTGTCTAATGAACCTTGCCTATCTGTGGCCTAACTGAGGAGACATTCTTGGTAAAAATGCATCTTAGTAGTTATTAGTATAAATATTCTCCCTCAATGTCTACATTTATATGTTTATAATGATTTCTGAAAAATATAAGATCATAGCATATAAGTAGAACAAGGCGAGTATTACATGATTCTATCACATAACTCTAAACCAATTAGAAATATTTATATGTTATTAAATTTGAAGCCTTATATATAAGGTTAAAAATTGAGTGAAATATTCGAGTTTTTTTTATTTTTGCTTGCAAGGTTATGTGCCAATCCTGCACCAGAAATCACAGATTGGGCTTGATCTAAAAAAAACAATTGCCCTCAAACTTACTATTCTGTCATTGTGTAAACACCATAGACCATACTTAATTTAAATAAAATATAATTTTTAACTTAATAAAATATGATTAATAATTATTTAAATATTCGTTGAAGCGCGATTATTGCGAATAAGTGCTTCCTAAAATATATGCCATTTGCAAAGTAAATTTGTATAGAGATAGTTATTTTTTAGAATATGTTTTCTTAGTAACTGCACAGATAGAGTTTGGTTTTTTTTTTTTTAATTTTCAAATATTCTTTTCTAAAAATATAAAAACAACCATTGTAGCTAAAAAAGATTTTTTAAAACTAATGTATTTGTTATGCGTTAATAATAAAACTTAATATATAAATTTTTGACTTTTACTATTTTGCATTATCGAAATAAATATTATAAATTTATAACAATCACATATACACATACTCACATGTATATCTATCAAATTAAAGTGGCAGAATATAGTTCTGAAAGAATTAGTAATAATATTATGTTATTTGGAATTCTTTTATTAAATAATGATAAGCAGAAAAAAAAAACTTTAAGGAGAGAGAAAAAATCTTTCCCACTTGCTTTTTTTGTTTTGTTTTTTATATGAGTATGTGTGTGTAAGTATTTTAGATTAATAAAGAATTAACATTAAATTAAAATAGTCAATTTAATGTTATGACATTTTTTATTATGCAAATTTAATAACATGAGAGAAAAATTAAGAATGGACATTTTAAATCGAACAAAAAAAATCTATTTAATGAGTAATTTACATTGTTGATTAATTTTAAAATGATAGCAACTTTATATAATCAAGAATATGTTAACGATTCTAATTGCGTATATTATTTTTTATATTTCTAAACTTGTTTCGTGTGTCTATGTGTGTGTGTATATATATACAGAAGAAAAATAAACAGATAATATGAATGCAACTTACAAATTTTAACATTAAGATTCACAAAAATGAATTAATTACTAAATTAAATAAATAAAATTTGCACAATCATTAAAAGTTGTTATAAATTATTTGAAAGATCAAAAACTATAATCAATTAAACCTTCCCTTATTTCTAATTTTTCCATGCCATCCATTTGGAAGAGGCATTAATTTCAAATGTAATAATTTTACTGGATGTTTTTCAAGATGTTAACCCAATGGGTAGGACTAGCAAGCATAAATAAAATCCAGAATTGATTCCCATCTAAGAAGATTTTAAATAGAACAGCAGAGACCTGGCTGTCATTTTAGTGCTCACCCCCTGCTTAACATTTCAAAAAACTAACTATGTAAAATATATGATTTGCACTTAATTTCATTTAACTAAATGGGTGATTATTGTTGATCTTGTATATAGATCTTGTATGTAGTGCGTTGCAATCTTATTAATGAAATGCTATACGACTAGAGTCAAGACGCTCTATTAGCCAGAATACTTGTTGAATTTTGATCCAATAAATATGTTTTGAATTTAAAGATACCCCCCTCCCCAATGTATTTTATATTATTATCTGAGGTTACTTTATTTTATTAGTAATTGGATGGTTTCAAACTTCCTGTGAATATCTAAAACCATTAGTAATAGAAAATTATAAACAATATATATGTTTAAAATATATTCACACACAATACAACAATTTCAAGATGTACACACTAAGACATCAGAAAAACAATTAACAGAAAATAGAATATATTTATAAAAATGAAATTTTAGAATAAAAAAAAGTGGAAGAGGAGAAATCCTGACTAATGAATTACTGAGTGCATATTGAATTTAAAAAAAAAAAAGAGGAAATGGCTGACAGAAAGGTGATTTGTAATGTCTGTCTAATGGACAAAAGACTACATAAAATTTATAAATTCGGACTTTATGAATTTCTATTTATTTTAAATTTATTATTTAATCTTTTTTTTACTATGGATTAACATAAAATCTTGGATAGTGAGTCTGCAGAAAGAATAAAATAATTGCAAGTTAGATAATAAAAGTCCATCATCATAAACAAAATGGAAATCAGAGTTTAAAAAATTAAAGATTCACAATATAAAACAGAAAAGGCAAAAAAAATAATTATCATTATTTTACTCATTAAAATATTTGTCTTTTATATGAATCAAATATTATTTTGAAATCTGATTGAAATTTATTAGTTAGGTCAGATATTGAAAACGATTAAACAATTTTATCTAATTGTTTTAAAATTTTGTAACTAACTATTATTATCTCATGTTACTACGATAAATATTATAAGAAAAAAATTATCTTAAAAGAAATTCTGATAGTTGTGTTAGTGATTTAATTAGAACAGAAATTAAAAAAGTGAAATTATTTAACAAAAAATAAAAAATTGAATAAATATAGTTTTACTGAAATATTCTTTTAATTACAATTATTTAAATAAACATTTCTGGAACTGAGTTTTTATAATAACATAATTAGTTTCTCGGTAGGTCATTCGATGTTCAAGTAGCAAAGTATTAAACTGAATTTTAATTCAAGATTTTTTAACATTTTAATCTATTATTCTAATGTTACACTAAACTACACAGAAAAATGTGTTAATAGCTACTAATCATTTTAAAATAACTCTAAAGTAATAAAATCATTTGCACTTATTAAAACTAATGGTATTTTTTTTTCAAAAGTAAATTTATTTGACATTGAATCTGTAATGTACATTGTAAACAGTATATAATTACATTGAATTAATTAGAGCTAAATACATGTCTAGAATCTTGAGTATAAGTATGAACCAAAGTCTTTGGTTATTAGTTGAGTTAATCCATTACAGTAAGTTCTGTGATGGAGTACTGCTCCAT
This sequence comes from Epiperipatus broadwayi, assembly GCA_028023455.1. NCBI lineage: Eukaryota > Metazoa > Onychophora > Udeonychophora > Euonychophora > Peripatidae > Epiperipatus > Epiperipatus broadwayi. The sequence goes on from JAQFVV010012393.1 coordinate 29,037,488, forward strand.
CTCCCTGTCTTCAACAGTTCAAATTATTGATAGCTATTCAGCATTTTGACATTACTTTTGATGGGAAATGTTCACTTTATTCATTAGGCTTTGCATGGGAGACCTTCTTCCCATGGAGTTGATTTTGACAATGATTGTCTTCCTTTAGAGTCTATGGTACATTTAATCCTTTGAAATTAATAAACTCCCATGATTGTTTGTGAAGCCATTCCAGTGCTAACATTTGATCTCTGATGCAAAAGCCCATTAACAGACTTTTTAAATTGTTTCCATGACATTTAGGTTCTGATGACCAAATATTAATTTGCAACTTGTTAGCCATGTTGCAAATGAGAAGAAGGTGGCTATTCTAATTTTTGAAAAAAATCCAATTTTGATAGCATTTTGAATTATCCATGTTTCTCTGTATTCAAAAGAAACGCTTTCATTGATGAATGTCCTCACCTGGTTTAGCATGAAACATATATATAGGATATGTGAGATGGTTTCATCACTGGTCGAGCACAGTTGACACTGGGGGTTTATTTTGGCAAATCCTCTTTTGTGTACCAGAAAGTGATTTGTAGGAAGAGATGAGAGGTTGAGTGTCAGGAGGTAGTCAATTATTTTGGATTGCAAGAACCACTGTTTTGATTTCTTTAGTAACTGCTTATTATTTAGTCCAAGTGAGTTCTGCAAAGACGATATATTGGGGTACTTCAATTTGTATGCTTCCCAGTAAATTATTTTTTTCTCCTGTTAGGTTTGTTGTTGATAGTACATGGTTAATTAAGTCTGCTAGCCATTTTCTGCCAAGAGGTGTAGGCATGTTTGTAGGAGTCAGTGGTATTGATATATTTTGATTTGACTGTTTTAGGTGCATGGATCTCAAAACTCCAACTGATTTTTGGAGATAGAAGGTTGACACTGCATGGAGACCCAAACCATTAAAGTCTCTTTAAGCATATGAGCCTTCACAATACTTATTGCTACCACTTTGCCTTTCCAATACAACTTTGAGCATAGTGAATTCATTGATGCCTCAAAAGATTTAGTTGGTCTTATAGTATTTTTTTTAAAGTTTGTTGATAAATATTGTATATATATATATATATTCACACATTATAAAATAACTTTTACAAATAATTTATGCAAACAGCTAAAAAATATTATACAATTTAGATAATTTATTTCTTATTAATAAAATAATCATAATAATACAAAAGAAAAAATATTGAAAATCAACAAGACTCTTATTGACATTTATCTTATTATTGATTTACAGAAACTATGTATGTCTCAGTTAATAATTTCATGATCAGAATAATTAATAATAAATTAATGCTATAAAATTCTATATTTACTCATTATAATATAGATTATTTTTATAGATGTTATTATGGTGAGATCATTTAATAACTTTATTATAATTTTGTAATCAATTTAATAGAATACTTAAATAATCATATTGTGTTTAATTTGTTCTAAAACATTATTTTTTTATAAATTGAGAAGAAAAAAAATATACATTCATACATATAATATAAATATACGTTGTATATATATATATATATATATATATAATCAAAGAAATATAATATAAATATACGTTGTATTATATATATATATATATATATATAATCAAAGAAACTTGTAACTTTTATGCACTGGATATTTTTTAAAATACTCTCTAATGTTACAATTATTAACATAATAATCAAAAATAAAATCACTTTTGATCATTTGTCAAATTCTTTTATAAAAATTTAGTCCAACAAAAACCCCAAAAAGTTTAAAATTTAAATCAATGGAGATGCCTCACTCAAATCAAGTTATAATTAAATTTAGAGAGATAGATTTAATGGAGGGAGTTTGACAATGGTAAATGAAAATGTAACAATTTACTCTAGATAAATACTTTGCATATAATAGAGATATATATGAGAGATAGTGACCTGAACCAACTGATGAATGATGGTTCAGCATGAAATGCAGTTTGGGGGTCATTTGTCTTTTTTTATATCTTTATTTATATAAATTTGAAAAGAATGGGGAAGTGTAGATGTGTTTATTATATCCATAAAGATATTACATACAGGACAGAGAAAGGTGAATAACTCAATGTGTGTAAATGTAAAAAATCAGATATATTAATCTTTAACTGAGGTTTAAAGTTTATCTCTGGGCTAGAGATAAGCTCTAGTTTCAAAAATGATTAGTAATAATCATTAGTGTATTTATCTGAAATGGATGGTATCAAACTTGTGAGTGGAGGGAGTTTGACAATGGTAAATGAAAATGTAACAATAGATTTAATTGCTGTTCATTTTAATAATTATGTAGATTAACAAAAAATAAATAGTATCAAATAAAATGAAATATAATCATCATATTGACAGCCTATTTAAAATAATTTTTTTAGCTAATAAAAGTTAGTTTATCTCTCTTATTATATTTTATATAGTTATTAAAATGAGTAGCAATGAACTTTATCTTTGTAAATTTTATTGATTGAGATTTATGAACATTTCTACTAATTTAAGTACCACATTTTCTGGTGTTATTATTTGTCTAAATATCTGTATATACCTGGGTCTTGTTTTATGCGGTAAATAGGTTCTGCAGAAAACCCGCATTAAAAAAATCGCACAAAAATAGAATTTTACTTACCTTAAAAAATGGGGGATAAGTTCTGTAATTTTCAGAAATCGCATAAAAGCAAAGCAACAAGGAAAAATTACTTTAAAATTTGCATTAAAAAAATTAGAAAATAAAGTATGTCTAGTAAAAAATTTCAAATATTTGAAAAAAATTAATGCAAGACAAACTTTTTTTTTACTTTTTTTATTAACTACAGTATTTAATTTTATATTTTTTATACATATTTTAATCATTACCACTATTTGACAATATGCATTTGTTTGTGAACTGGTAAGAAATCAGATTCATCACAAGAGAAAGAACAACTAGTGCTACTTTCAGTCTTGTGCAGTGTTAATGATTTTCTGTTGACAATGTAATCAGTGATTAAACTTTGAGATGATTATTTTATTAATTGTTAATAAAGCTCACAATATCCAGACATATAACTATTTAGCTCTCATTGGAATTTAAGAGGTTTTTCATTGCAGGAGACTCAGATTTCAGCATTTTCTGACATTTTTCACACACATCAACATAAAATCTATGATTAACTGATTTTTACTTATCAGAAAATAATAATTTTGTCTTTTTTTATTTACTACTGAAATAAATTTTAAATGTTCACATTTTGTTTCTATATTAAAAAAATGAGATTGCAATCAAAACACAAAGATTATATATTATCATTAGAAAGATTATTTTCAGTTTACAAAATCAATAAAATCTTCATTATTTATTTTAAAAATCTTATATATAACAAAGTACATTTTAAAAGATTATGGTATATCAAAACCTTGGTGGATAATTTTGTTTTCTCAACTAAGCTTATAGGGAATTAACATGGTCTTCCTGCCAATGATTTACCTACACAAATCCCTTTTTTCTTTCATTTCTATTTTCTTCCTCTTTAGAGACTTATTCCCATTTTCTACTTGCTATATGAGTATTAGTTATATATCTCCTTGTCAGAGATTTTCAGTAAAGGCTACCTTGAATGGAAGTTAATGAACAGCACAGGATGATTGCTCCTTAACCCAGGAAAAGATATTGGGACAGACACAAGGATGTCTTATGCTCCTTAAACACTCATAAGGGCTCATTTTTATTATATGGGCCTTAAAGTTACCTCCATACAATTAAATAGAAAATATTACAATTTATATAATATTAAATATAATAATAAAAAATGTCACTCTATATGGCATAAAAGAAAACAGAATTAAAGCATAATCAATAAACTGACAGCCAAAAGAGCCATGGTCTGCACAAATTGCAGACACACATTAAACTAAATTGATTTCAAATAAAATGGGACAAGTGAGATAAAAGGTAAACTACTGTTATCTGCCAAAGTCTTTAACAACATATTAATAAAAAGAGTACAAGATACTCTCCAACAAACCCATTGAAATAAAATCTTGAATTAACACACATAATAAAAGATATTTATAAATCAACTAAAATAACTAAACTTATACAAATAAGCCTATCATATGTTTGTCTTTCCTTTTCTTTAAATAGAAAGCCTAGAGACTTAAGCCTTAGTTACAATAATAATAATAATGATAGGTTAACTTTGAGGCTTCAATTTTTCCTTGGGATTTGTTCCAACAGCATTGCAAGATTTAATGCCAGCAGGTGTACACTGCTGTTGTTTTCCTTTCTTTTTTATTTCTGGAAAGCTGGTCACTGAATATGAAGACAAATTTCTGGAAATTAGAATATGTTAATGATAAAATGACTTTGGAGCTCCAAGATTCATCTTAGAATGTTTTTTATTACAGCATACCTTTGATATTTTACTGCAAGATTGGTAGTTTCTACACTTGGAATTGGTGATTACTAGCTCCAGTAATATGCATATGCACCTTTATGGGAAATTGGTTTGAGAGTCAAAATATCTATAACAACCAATCTTTTTTAATAGTTTCTTTAGCAATTAGAGTCTGTCCAAAAAAACAATTAAATGAATTCTTTTTTCTTTTTCTTTTTTAAAAAAAAACACAGAGCTTTTATATCCTATTCTCTATTTTCCATCAGATCTTAATAAAACATCTAGCCAGGGCTATTTTCTTTCTTCTCTTTCTCTTTTTTTTAAAACACCACTTAAATATTAATTAAATTAAAAAACCCTCCCATCTGAGCTTTTAGATTGAGATATCACCATTTTAAAACCAGCATCTGCTTTTAAAATAAAAATGTTGGTTTGATTTAATCACAATAATTTAAAATGAAAACAAAAATAATTATTTTAATCAAAATCTTTTGAAAGCAATTCTTTATGATTTCAAAATTAACAAAATACAAGGCTTTAAATAACAAAATTTTCTCTTTCCTCTGCAAACCCCTATAAATATACTATTTCTTTTTTTAATTTCAAAATAATCAACTTTTGCAGCAGATAAAGCCTTCAGTTCTATATATATATACAAATTAATCTAAGCTCAATAGCTTATATAGTCTAACTAGTTTGTGGATACTGGATGAGTAGGCACTAGATGATAATTTTATGCACAAGCCTTCTGGCATCCATTGATTACTCTTGTTGGCACAGCGTGGCACTACTGTATGAGAGTTTTGACTGGTTAATAATTATTAAAAGTTGTTAAAGCATAATTATATTTCTATTTTGTCAATATGTGCATTTGTATACTTGGTTTAGTTATAAAGATATACATTTTTTAATGGAAAATGATTGTATTTTCACACTTTAAAATTAAATATCATCTGAAATATATATATTGAAAAAGTTCATTAAGAAAAAAAATTTAAAAGTTGCTGTTAAATGCTATAAATAAAAATTATTTAAAGATTTTTTTTTAATAATATATATACAAATATTTAAATTTTCATCCAGAATTTTACCTGAATTCTGAGGACAAATTTTCTGTTAATTTTTAAGCTGCTGAACTTTTAAATTATGTTTTTTTTACAGTATTTAATATTAGTTGTTAAAACATTTTATTTACTAGTTCTTCATCATTAAATATTAAAATATATATGTGCTCTGCGCACAGGTAATGAAGCTATTAATAAATTGTCAAAAATTTTTACTGCCAAGCGCTTTCGGGACAGTCTACAGTCCCATATTCATGGCGAGTTATTCTGTTAATAACTGTAAAACTATGCAAATTTTATGCAAACTTATGTGCAGATGTTACGTGGACCATTTACGAGATAGGGAATAGCAGGCTCTCTCTTCTGTTGATTGCCGATGGGTCAGCCACAATGAAATAAGCTTCCCTAACTTTACGTTTGGTGTCGTTTGTTTCAGAGCAAACAACACTGGCTGTGGTAGGTAGAAAAGCATGTCCAGAGTTTCTCTCGTGTTCGACAAAAATCGAATTACCTTCATACTTTGTTTTGGTTTTATTGTAAAGGTATCGGTGTTGAGCTACTCTGGTGGCAATGTTAGTTTTGGTCTCTCCATAATATGTTGCCATACAATTTCTTTGGGGGCAGGTATTGCGGCTGACCCATTGGCAAAGAGAGGCCTGCTATTCCCTATCTCATAAATGGTACACGTAACTTCTGCACATAAGTTTGCATAAAATTTGCATAGTTTTACAGTTATTAATAGAATAACTTGCCATGAATATGGGACTGTAGACTGTCCCAAAAGCACTTGGTGGTAAAAAATTTTGACAATTTATTAATAGCTTCATTACCTGTGCGCAGAGCACATATATATTTTAATTTATTTAAGTGTTAATGAAGTAAAATCTTAACTATATCATTAAATATTGCATTTTTTTAAATTTAGAAAATATTAAATATACACATAGAAGAAAATATAGATAATTAGGAATATAGGAGTATAGAAAAATAGATAAATAATCAAACAGATAGATAGGAACAATCTACAGATAGATAAACAGGCAGTCTGGCTAGATAGTTGAATAATCAGTTGGTATTATAAGGGTCATTTACGACTTACATAAATGCTCAGGTACATGCTCATTTGCATGTCATTAAGTCAATATAATGCAAAAAAATTTTTAACTTACATGTATATTAGTAATGTCATTTAGGAAATATTAGCTTTAAAAAAATATTTCCCTAACCAGACATAACAGTTAAAGACTAAATATTTCACATATACAGATAAAAAAAAAAAGTAAATCTATTGTTTAGTAATCATGAAAACTAACCAAGACTTGAACTTTAAAACCTGAAGATGATCTTGGTCAAGCATCTCCAAGCAAATTATTGTTCAAAAGATGAAAGTTTATGATTCAATTACTTAATTGAAAACATTAACTAACTCAACAATTTTTTTTAGATTTGAATATGAGAATAACTGCAAATATGGTTGATTAAACCAAAGGAATTATTTTCATACATAGCCTCTGACAGCAAGAAACTCTTTTACAATATTGTAAACCTACACCCAAGGGAGTTTCTATTAAACAATAACCATTCAGAAGAATAGAAATATTATCAATTGTGAAAACTATAAGAAGAAGTAGTTCATCATTGTAATATTATCAGAAGAGTAATTTTGCATATGCTAATAGATATATATAATTAGATACCAACCAGTAACCACCTAAACATTCACAGTAAAAACAGTAATCAATATCTCTCACTGCTGTCAAGGCAAACTTCACACCTTTTAATAGCAAGAATAAAAATCCATTCTTACTAATGGTCCATTGAATATATATGGACATTTAAAGATTGCAACTTGACTACGGAATATGAAATATTGATACAATGAAGTTTAAATAAACCTCTTTAAACATGAAATAAACATGTCACTGTAATGCATACTAATAAATAGTCAATTATAACATTACAAACTGCAATACTTTTAAATTGCTCATGTATTATTTAGAAATAATAAGTGAAATAGTGCTTAAAGCTAAATGGGATAATGATGTAATTAGATACCAACCAGTAACCACCTAAACATTCACAGTAAAAACAGTAATCAATATCTCACTGCTGTCAAGGCAACCTTTACACCTTTTAATATATATATATATATATATATATATATATATATATATTAAAAGGTGTAAAGGATATATATATATATGTGATATATATATATATATATATATCACAGAATCACATTTTAAAGCTTTTAACATTAATTAACTTATAAGCAAGAATATTCAAGTTATTTAAAAGCCACTCCAATGTTTTCCAACTAAACAACTTGCCATGGATGTCATGTGAATGCCTAATTGAGATGCCAAAATTCTATACAATGAGCTTCTACCATAAGTTCACTATGTTGGCTTGCAAAGGTTAGAATCAATACTATGAGAGGGAAGCATCATACTGAAGCCAAACAACAGTGCTCACTCTACCAATGCATGAATCCCAGAAAGTGGATGAATTTACAAGACTGAGAGACTTTGCTGTGAAGTTTAGAAACATTTTATAGGACATTCTTAAGACAAAGTGTTTTTCAAATCATTTAAGTAAACCATCTGAACTTTAAACTTTATTTATGAACAATGGGAAAGCATACGTCTAGCTTGGATCATTTCATTTCTCAAATTATGAAATAAAAAGATGGAATTACAGCTTATAGGAAAAAAAAATTTTTGTTTTGTAATAAATAAAATTTAGGTTTCCCTTCCTGAATAAGCTTGACAGATCATATAACTTAATATAGGATGTAAGATTTTACTATTCCCACATTAAGAACATGTACTATGTACAGGACAGAATTGTTTGTTAACTTGTTATACTAATTAACTAACCCTTATTTATTTTTATTTTTGGTATGAAAGAGTAACCTTCTTGGAAACATATATATTACTATCAACAGTAATTATTAATATATAGAGAGTTTCTTTTCCAGGAAAGATTGACTTTGTCAGTTGGAATAAGCTGCAAGGATACCAACCACTATTTTACTGTTTGAGTTTAAACATAAACTTGTTAGGATTCTTATTTTAAATTGTAATAAATTTATAAATACTTAGTGCTAATGATGCATACCTAACAGGGATAGAAAGGGGATAGTTTGAATCATCAATTATCTTATTAAATGTTAGGGATGCATACCAGGCACCTACCAAATTGTTGTTAGGATTTCTGATTGAATTGTTCTTAATTTTTCTTTGTTAATACAAAACCTGTTAAACTATTTTCAAAAAAGTCTCTGATTTATCAAAATCATTCTATTTTAGCATGATTACATACTATTTAAATTATATGCACACATATACTCTTTTTCCTTGTGTTATAATATTTTTAGATAAGGTTGGTTGAAAAGTCATTAATTCATTGCACTTATATAAAAGTGAGGATATTGTTATTTATGTAGATTCACCCTTGAAGAGATTTAACCATAACTTTTTCCTGAGTTTGAAATCTAATTTTATTAATATTTTTGATTAATATATTGACAAACAGTTTAGTTTTATTGATGTAAACAATGTTTTCCCCCTCATTATTCCACTCATTCTTTGTCCCTTTCTTTTACTATTACTTTTAGAATATTAATATTCTTTATAAATAATTCCGATTATATAATAATGCATTATAATAAATATTATTTAGTGTATTTGTGTATGTGTGTAGGTGATTTTATATCTGTTTATATTCTTAGTTAGATCAATATCATTATCATTACAATTAGTTAAATATTATTGTTATAAATAAATTAACCCTGTTTTTTTTCCTTTGTTGAGTTTACAATTGTTTAACATATATTTCAAAATATTAATTCATTTTAACTTATAAATACGTATGTACATACTTTCATAAAAAAATTTTTTAATGTAAATCAGAAATCCAGACAGTTTGCAATTTTTAAAAGTTCATCTGTGAATTTTAAATTATTTAATAGATACTATAAATTCTAGACATAATATTATAAACTTTGCATCAACATTGAAAATTATACTTGGGTTGAAAAATATTATTTATCCAAATCATTTTAAATTTTAAATGACCAGCAATTATTTATGAATTTATATATATATATAAGTGGTCTTATTTTATGAGTAGAGGGATCTTATGATATAATGTTACTATATCTGACTTCAAGCCCATAATCTATAGTTTTAATATTTATTTTCCATAAGGCTTTAGATGTATTTTCATATAGTTGGTCCAGATTCAATTCACATAACTTTCCAATATTGTTTAACAAATGCATATTTATATATTTTTGGTAAGAGTGTAAAACAAGATTAAAAAAACACTCAAATATTGACCATTCTGAAATTATAATGCTTTCTTCTTTTTCATTTTTTTTTATAAAGGGATTCAAAATATCTTTACTTCAAACCAACCTTACTCTAGGAGCAGTTTATTTGTTTTTTTAAATCTCAAAATAATACCCTGTATTTTCAAGTTCACACTCGGCTAAAATATTTTTCTTTTATAAACTTATTCACATTGATCAGAATTATTAAGCAACTGTTATATCTTTTTTTTAGTTAATAAACACACACACACACACACACATATATATATATATATAATTAGAAGGAACTTGAATTCAGACTTTCAAGCTCCGTGTAGCTATTCACTAAATCTTATATAACTGATACACATGACCACATACATGTGAAAAAGATAAATGATCTCCAATATATGTATTCCATGCTAAATCAACACTCATCGGTTGGTCCAGATTACCATCTTCCACACATATAGTGATCAATACTCAGTTTATGTTGAAATAGCAAATCTTCAAACTTTAATGGATATGGTTCAATCTTCTCCATGCTTCAATTCTTCAATCATTTTTTCATTGAAAATCCAAGATTGAAAGGTTAGTGGGTGGAGAAGATTAAAGCTTATTAAACTGAGCACTGATTGAATACATGTGTGGGAGGTGGTGATCTGGACCAACTGATAATGCTGGTTTAACATAAAATATGCATAATTAGAGATTTTTTTCACATGTTGGTGGTCATGTGCATCAGTTGTAGGGAGCTTGAATGTCTGAGTTCAAATATATGATTCTATAAACATTTCTTTAGTGATTAAAGCATTGGATCATCAAGGTATAGATCCAGGATATTGTCATATTTTAAAGAATATTTATAAAAATACAACAGCAACAATAAGATTACATAATAATACTGGGAAAGTCAACATTGAGAAGGTTGTAAGACAAGGTGACTCCATATCTCCAAAATTTTTACAGCAGTGCTGCAAGAAGTATTTTGTATATTAAAATGGGAAACTAAAGGAGTGAAAGTAAATGGAGATTATTTAAGTCATTTAGATTTTGCAGATGGTGTAGTTGTTTCTGAAAATAATGTTCAGAGCTGCAGGAAATGTTGCAAGAGTTATCAGATGAAAGTAGGACTAAAGATAAATGTTAAAAAGACTAAAGTAATGTTTAATCAATTTGCTCAAAATATGAAAATAAAGATTGATTATGATGAATTAGAAGAAGTTAATAGTTACAAATACCTTGGTCAATACAGATGGAAACATAATGGATGAAATTAATCATAGAATTAAACTTGGTTGGAGTGCTTTTGGTAGAAATAAATTAATACTAAAAGGAAATATGCCTACATATTTGAAAAGGAAAGTTTTTAACAAATGTGTTTTGCCAGTCCTTATTTATGGATCTGAGACTGGACACTTAATAGAAGAGCAATGCAGAGACTTCAGACCACTCAAAGAAATATGGAGAGATGTATTCTGGGAGTAACAAGAAGAGATCAAAAACACAATGTATGGGTAAGAGAACAAACAGGTGTTACTGACATCATTGAAAAAATTAAAAGATTGAAATGGAGTTGGGCTGGACATATTGCTAGAAGAGATAATAATAGATGGACAATTGAAGTCTTAAACTGGATTCCAAGAGATTGTAAAAGACCCAGAAAAAGACCACATGTGAGATGGATGGATGAGATGAGAAAGTGTGTAGGTGTGATGTGGAGAAGAGATGCTAAAGATCGGAGAATATGGATTGAACTTAGAGAGACCTTGATCCTGCAGTAGATTGATAATCGTTGTTGATGATGAATAAATATATATTTTTCCAATGTTATATACACTTTCCAGTCTTAATTAATGAAAGAAATATAAATGAACATTTCAACACCCATTTACTTACTAGAAGTATATTATATATCTGTGTATCGGCTATAAGCAAAAAAAAAAAAAAAAAGAATTTGTACAGTTAATTTTTTGATATTTCATCTTCAAAAAAAATAGTAAATAAAATGGTTGAAAATAGAATTTTAAAGTTTTTAAAATAAAATCACGACTAAATAAAGTATCATGATATTGTCCATATAGAAACAATTTGAAAAATTTGGCATGAAAATAAATATATAGTAGTCGGAAAATGTAAAAAACCCTAACAATGATTCAAAGAATGATGCTCCACTATCAATCATTATAACATGTTTTCTCAACAAAAATTAAGTCAATAATTGAAAACTTTGTATACTTTGTATAGATTGAATTTAAGCATAATAAACTTGTTATTAACAACTTCTATCTCTATATAATAATTGTCAAAATATTTTCAAAATATACTAATTCCATGCTACTTTTATTGACCTAACCTCATTTCATGATTTTGTTTGTAAAATGATTTAAAATTCTTTAAAATTTTTAATTACAGTAAAGCTTTTAATTTATTTGATATAATGCTCTTCCCTAAAAAATATCATATATATCTAAAAAAATCATAGAAAATACAAAATTTTATAAAATGGAGGGATGTACTCATAAACATGTAAAAAAAGTATGATTCCTAAGATGCACAAGTGTTAAAAGCAGATAGAAACTAGGTCTATATAGTTTGAGAATGATGTAGAGAAAATAACATTACAGACATATTATTCATTAAGTAGATAATCTCTTGTCTAATGAATGACTAATAAAAATTATTAATAAATTTCTATCAAATTGTTTGTTCAAAGATGAGGGCAGTAAGTTTGACAGTTATGAATTAAACTGTAGTAATTGACTATCTCTATATACTGAACAATAATAAAATATATGTGTAAGAGATTGTGGTCTGGGCCAACTGATAAATGTGCATCTTGGAAATCATATACCTTTTCCACATATTTTTGGTGGTACTTTTATAATTACATCTCTCCACAAGGTGTTAAAAGCAGATAGACACCAGTTGCTACCTTTCATGAGATTAGTGTAGTGAAAATAGCGCAACAAAAATATTATTTATTAAGGTGATAATCTCTGTTTTAATGAACGACTAATAAAAATTATTAAATTATGCTTTGGATTTGTAGATTATAAAAGGTATCTGATTAAGTCAAATATTTTTTTACTTTTGGGAAATATATGTATTCAAGCATGAGTGCGTGTGTGGCGTAACTGTTCCCAAAAGCTATTAATACAAAATAGCTAACTAAAAATAATAAACTAGCTGAGCGCTTTCAAAGGATCTTGCCTTCATAATCATAGCTTGTAAAGCGCTCAGCTAGTTTATTATTTTTAGTTAGCTATTTTGTATTAATAGCTTTTGGGAACAGTTGCGCCACACTCGCACTCGTGCTTGAAGGTATCTGATTGTAAATAATTCTATGGTGATTAAAGCACCGAATCATCAAGATATAATTCTTAGAATAATATATTTTAAAGAATATTTATCAAAGTGTAACAGCAATGATACTAGCAAGACTAGTATTGAGAAAGATTATGATATTCTCTATTTCCAATACTTATTACAAAAATTTTTACATGAAATATTTTGTGAATTAAAATATGAAGCTAAAAAAGAATAAGTAAATGGAAAATATTTAAATCAAATATATTTTCAGATGATGTGGTTGTTTACAAATAATGTTTCAGAATCTGAGAAAATGTTGAAGAGTTATCAAAAAAAAGTAACAAAATAAGTCTAAAAATAGATGCTATAAAGATGAAATCAATAATTAATGGATTTTCTTAAAAGAAGAAAATAAAAAAGGAGATTTTATATTACAAGAAGTTAACAACTACAAATATCTTGATCAGATTAATATAGATGGAAACATAATGGTTGAAATTAATGATATAAATAAATTTTGTGGGAAAGTTTTTTGGTAGAAATAGCAATATTAAAAGGAAATATGGCTATGTGTTTGAAAATGTGTTTTACTAATTCTTACTTACAGAATGAGACTTGGACACTTAACAAAACACATTGCAGATAGTTTTGACCATTCAATGAAGGATAAAAAGATGAATGTTAGAAGTAACAAGAAGAGATTAAAAGTGAAATGTATGGGTGAGAGAAGAAGTAGGTATTATTGACATCATTGAAATAATTAAGAGCTTAAATGGATCTAGAATGGGCATATTGATAAAAGAGATGACAATACATACATAGTTAGTGTTTTAAATTGAAAACATTGTAAAAGATTTTTAAAAAGATCAATTATAAAATAGTTGAGAGAAATAAAAAATTTACTGATGGATTGTAGAAAAGACAGGTTAAGTATAAAATAAACTGGATTTAACACAGACTTTCTTGTAATGGATTTATAATGATGGAAAATGATGATGATAATGAGTTCAATGTTTTTTAATTCTTTGTTTATTATTACTAATAAGTAGTAGGATAATAATAGTGAGAGTGCTAATTTATATCTTATATATAATTAATGGCAAAAACATTAAATGCTTTATCAGCTAATGAATGAAGAAATATTTTCATTAAGTTTTGTCTTAAATGGTTATCAGTTTGACAATGTAAATCATCTTATTATAATTGCTATATTTTTAAGTAAACAGATTTGGATATTAAAGTGAAACACCACCTGTAATAATAACTAGCTGCCATATTTAATAAGTTAAACAATCAACTATTTCAGCATAGTATACAAGTACATCAACTATATTTGAATTTGCTCACTTTATTATATTGAAGTGAGATTTGGATCTTCTATTGACATAACAAAAATATATGGGGAAAGTTTTATTTAGAAAAGTTCCAAAAGATTTTAACAAAACATTGATAACATTAGAAATCAACTATTACGTTTTTTCTTGCTGGATGTAATCCTAGTAAGTCTTCTAGTATAAAAGTACAAATTTCTTGGATTGGATATATACAATAAATGAATTATTAATTTGTTTTTATTGATTAACTGAGCACGATTTTCAATGAAAGAATATGATAAAATATAGAATGCCATAAAAAGTATAATTATATAATGTGTTGAAGTCCTTTAGCAAAAAAAGCTTGTTGCAGAAGAAATTTATAAGATAAATTGCAAAATTATTAAACCTGTCTTTATTTTACTATTCTTTATTCAAAGGTCATGTTTCTGATATGCTATTGCTAATAATGACGAAACCTGTACATATACATTTTAATTTTATTTTTAAAACATTCGTTTCTATAAATTTACTCAAAATTAAAATCATGAACAAATTTTAATTTATATCAAAATAATTAAAAGATTTGGAAGTCTGGTTATTTTTGGATTTAAAAAAGGATTATGGATTTCCAGTTGTCAAAAATTTGATTTTTTTGGTGTGTATATATATATGTACAGACACATACACAATATATGTAGTCTATTCTTTACACACCTACAAATACATACACACTTTTTTCTAATATTTATTGTTAAATATGTTTAGACTTGATCAAGTTAAAACTTTTCAAATATATTTAGCTGCTTACTAATTCACAGGTTAGTATATAGCACAACATTTTGAATGGTATTATTCTCTTCCCTTGCTGGCTAGCATTAGAATCAAACCAGGATCTTTAGATTTATGAATATTGAATTTAAGATGTTGCTTTAACCAATTAGACTATTTTGTCAAAGACAAAAGTCATTAGAAATTTTATATACTTATGTATGAGAGTTTACCTAATTTTGCACTTTCAGATGACTATACTCACTGCTGCCTTTGACAGAGCAGATTAATTGGTTCGAGCATAATTTTAAATACAATATTCACAAATCTAAAGATAAGCCAACAACATGTTGGGAAATAATAATAGCACTCAAAGCATTGTGTAATTATAATAAACCTATGTGATATTTTTTTGAAAAATTTAAATAAAGTTTGATTTTTTTCTAAGGACATTTAAGAATTAATATTTGATAATAATAATAGTTCATTATATAATTACAACTAAAATATTATCACAAAATTTCATCGAAATATATAATACTCGAATTATAGATGGAACTTAAAAAGTCATTAATCCATAATATAGCTATGTATGTATTTATTTTATTTTTCGAAATTGAAGTTCAAATGTTAAGTCAATAGAGTACTAAGAGCAAACCAGTATTAGATTGAAGGTTTTTTTAAAAATTATTTGCTATTTTTTTTAACACACCAAATATTAAAAAAATATTTAACTTGTTATTTGGTAGCATGAATGGGGAGTGAATTATCAGCAATTAAAAAAGTTACTACTCTCCATAAATATCATCTTAATTTTATTTTTAAAAAATATATTTTTAACGCACACTTTTTACATTCAAGATACACTAAACATTTAATATTAATATTATTAAAATATTTGTTGTCTCTTGCCAACACACTTTGATTTTTAAAGTATATTTGTTTAAATAGTTTATTTATAAATTTATACTTATTTACATTTACTTCTTAATAAAATATGCATACTTACGTATTGAACCGGAAATGATGTTTGAGCATGCAATATGTTTTTTTTGTTTTTTTTTTGCTAATACCGTTTAAACTTTTAAAAAGCTTGAATATTATGAGAGTCTGCAAGAAATGTTCTTGGATATATACAAATATTTAAATTACATTTTTTTAAAAAAAAATACTTTATATATAGTAATCATATTTGAATATAAAATAATTTTTAATAGTTCTGTGAATTTTTAACCTCTTTAAATATATATTTTCTCAAAGTCTGCATTTTTGAATCTAGTTAATTAGACAATGTTTATGATGTACAACATAAATAAGTATATATTTCAAATATCACATACATTTATAAATATTAATTTATTCTACTAATATATATGTGTGTGTGTAATTGTGTAATTGAATATTTATAAATACAGTAATCAGATATATTTTAAAATTTTTATCCACTTAGGAGCGCTTTCGATTAGACTATCCTCGTAGTCTTTGTGAACTAATACTTTGAAAGGCTAACCTTTATAAATATTCAATTATACAATTACGTACATCGAATTATAATATTATATATATATTATAAATGTATAAACTAAATAAACTTTATTATTTAGTATATATATTTATGTATATAAATATATTAAAATGTGTTTGTATCTGAATGTGTGGATGCTGTGAACAAGTTTTTGCTAAAAATATGACAATATCAAAATGATAATATGTTTCAGTAAATACCAATTAACAATATAGAATGTTTAACAATATGAGAAGTTTTTTAAAAGCCAATAGAAGTTTTTACCATGCCCAAATCTATTTATTTGAAATTCTGGGGTGCTTATTAGTTTAATTTTTAAAAATATAAAATTATAGTGAATGACTAAAAAAAAGATAACTAATGACAGATACTGTCATCTCTTATATAAAAATATTGTAGATGACTTTAAATTTAAAGTATCAATTTAAATTACAAATTTTACTTTTAAAGCATTCAAATTTTTGATATTAACATTAATATATTATTATACATAAACATCAAATAGCAACTCTTTAAATATGAAATTATTAAATTTCATAAACTATAATAGGTATTAATATGTATACTGAACCTTACCACTTGATGGCATTGTTTTTCACACAACGCACATCAATATACCATTTTAGCAGCCTTAACTTATGGCTGACACTACAATAGGTGTTGTTTGAGCCATAATAGACCACCCAAGGGTGATATATTCTACGATTACATACTGAAATACTACGCCCATTACATTGCAACAGTATTCCTCAAGTGAGCACTCTTTAACCCTTGCTATGGTCTGATTTGATGGTGGCCATATTTGAAAGAGATGAAACTCTGCAAAAATTCATTATCATAATTTTTTTAGAAAGCGTAGTGGAATTAGTATTCCATATTAAGAAATGTCATGTTATCACATTTGCTTCCCTATGGTTTTGAACCACACACAACTTCAAAAGATTATTCTTTTCAGCAGAGTCTTTTCTGATTTTGTGCGCAAATGCCTGTTTACACATGAATCCTTGTGAAAACAGTAAATGTCATATGCAAGTTGTCCAAATTGGTTGAAGGTGAGTGAATTGCTGGCCACAGAAATGGACACTATTCTGTTTTCCCAGAAAGAAAAAATGCTGCCGGATGTGAAGGTATGCACTTGTGGAAGAGACATGCTTTTAGTCAACTACAGGATCTGGGAATTCTGTTGCCACTCCTGCAAGCATATCTGTGTAAGTCTGCATAAGGAAAGTTGGTTTGAGGGCTCCAAAATTCTATTACTTACAGCTTTGAGGCTTCCCTGTTATTTTATTTGCATGTTAATTTTGGCTGCTGTTTTTTTATGCCCCCCAAAATGGTGTTTTTTTTACTTGTTTTGGTTCACAACTTGTACAAAGTTTCGTTTATTTTTGAATCAATTAATTATTTCATGGTAGACTGTTGTTGTTGTTCACATGATTATAAAGTAGGTAGGTAATATTTGATAAGTTTCATTAGCAGTTAAAGTAGGAAATATTTTACTATACCAAAAAAAAAGTGTTTAAGAGTTTATTCAAAAGCCCCTCCCCCCCAATAATAATAAAGAACTGTGCAGTAACATAAATGCTCAAAAACAAAACAAAAAAAGAAGTCGATGATTAAAAATCAAAACAAACCTTCCCCGCCACCCCACCTCCTCCAGCTTTAAAAAAAGTGTTCTTTAAAAATGAACTGTTTATGTCTTTTTTAAAAAGGCTCAAGAATTAAAGAAGAATTTTTTGCTATCATATAAAGCTTTCTGTAGTGTAAAGATTTGAAAAAAAAAAGCCTCATAATAAATTAACAAAAAAAAGATGATAATTCAAAATCAAAACAACCCCTCCCCTCCACCCTCTAAAAAACCAAGTGTTGGGTTATTCAAAAGGAATTGTTTAAGTCTTTCAGCAAATCAAAACATAAAAAAAAAAAAATAATTTAAAAGCAAACCAAACCCGCTCCACCATCTAAAAACAACAAAGTGTTTGTTAATAAAAAAAACTCTACGACTTTTAGGTAAAGAAAGTTAACAAAAAAAAAGTTATCATAGTGTTATGTAAAGAAACCAATGTACGGTTAGTCGATAATTTAAAAGCAAACCAACACCCCTACACCATCTAAAAACAAAGTGTTTATTAAAAAAATCAAAGCCCAAAAAAAAAAAACGGGTGGGAAAAAAATTGGTTTACCGTAAGTAATATTATGTAAAGAAACTGACAGACTATTAGTTGATAATTTAAAAGCACACCAACACCCCTACACCATCTAAAAACAAAGTGTTTGTTCATTAAAAAATCAGCACTATTAACAAAATTAAACAATTTTATAAGAAAATCGCAGACAATAATAACGATATTAAACTTCCATATATTACTCTTCCACACATACCTAAAATCTCCTACCAATTAATTAAGGTTTTGTCCAACAAATTTAAAATTAGTTTTCATACACCCCCATGCACTAATTGTTTAATCAATAACTCTAAGGACAAAATCGAACTTTCTCAGATCCCCCATGTCGTTTACAACATATCATGCCCACAACCCGGATGCTGGGCCATTTATTTTGGGGAAACCAAAGCAGGCATAATCAACAGGACAACATAGCATAGATATACCTACAATAGAGCAAAAAAAAATAATGACAACTCATCAACATTCTTAGAACATTCCAAGAAGACAGGAGATGTATTTGAACCCTCCAGCCCCAAAATAGTCTGCATTGAGGAAAATGACATCAAGCAGAAAATCAGAGAAGCATACTTCATTAATAGCAATAATAACTCTGTCAATAGATGGGACACCTGCTTTGACATCTCCAAACATTGGACTATCTAGTTCATTTGCATACCTTTTGCATATCACTTTATTTCCTTGCCCTATTTCCTCGTTCTGCATCTCACATTACCACTATGAATATGAGGCAAAGGGCCTTGAAAGTGCTTAGTATATAATAATTTGTGGAATTTTTATAGCTTCTCGTTCAAGTGTTTCATACACTTTTTAATTTGTTTATTAAAAAATGAAAAAAAAAAACAGGTGAAAAACAAAAAAAATATTTGGTGTTTTATCATAATATTATGTAAGCCAAACAGATAGACCACCAAAAAAAAATTAAAAACTGGTTAAAAAAAAACTTTTACCATAATATTATGTAAACAAACAAACAGACAGCCCATGAATCGGTATATTGATGTGCATTTGGTAAAAAACAGCACCACCAAATGGTAGGGTTCAGTTTACATACTATTACACTATAATATATACCTTAATTTAATCTTAAAGACAAAATGTCTTATAATTATAATTAATTAACAATAAAATAAACATCAATGATTTCCATGAGATTTGTTATCTTGGAAAAAATTATCAGCTGTTCACATTGTTAGAATTTTCAAGAATAAGTCTCCTCTCTATCCTAATGCCATTTAATATAAGTTTGCATAATTACCAGATAATATAGTGCTTAATATATCTCCATTTTCAGATGAGGACTAAAATTCAATGTTAGAATTAATGCTCTTACACATTTAGTAGCCATCTTCTTTTATACTATTTAAATTAACAACCAGAAATTAAAAAACAAAAATCTCAGTTTTTATATATTTTAAGCACCTCATTTTTATGGCAATTAGAGTCTCTCTTCTATCTTTTGGATAGGAAGTTTATATCAGCAAGAACATAACACTGCTTTCTCGTATGCTTACTCATATGCTTCCAAGAACAGTTTTTTTCATTTTATTGTACATCCATCTATTATAAGCTTGAATAAACAATAAACATCTGATAATATAGTGCAAAGCAAAAGCCAAAAGTTTGTCTAGAGCAATGGCACACAATTCTTTTACACTTTCAACTAGTTATTTTTTTTACCATGTCTAAATTATAAATATGAACATATAAAAATATTCTTAATAAAACAATATGAATTTTAATTAATATAGGAATGTATATTTCCTAATATTTTAGCATTAAGCAGTTATGATTTGAAATGAAAATTTTAAAGTTAATCACATACTTACCAAAAAAGATACATATGAAACAATTTATTTTCATGTGATTTTATTTATTTTTAAAAATTAAATTCTTAAAAAAAAAAAACAACTTATCATTATTAAAAACATAAGAAAATTTCTTTAAAATTTCATGATCTTTCAAAGATCTTGAACCACAGATTGTACACCATTAATCTAGAAATAGAAATAGTATAGCACTATATCATCTGGTGTCCATTTGCTATTTAACGTTTCTGTACATAGATCTAAAATAAGATGATAAGAATGGTTCTTGAAAGCATATATGTAAGCTTATATGAAAATCATGTGAAATTTTTATTGGTATTGCTAGAAGTTAATTTAAATTAATGTAATTTAAAAATAATTTACATTTATCATCTATTAAATAAATAAACTTAAAAAAGTAAATTAAATAGATATCATCATTTTTATTCCATAATAATAATACTATAAAAATAATTAGAAGCAGAAAAAAAGAGCAGCTCCTTATTTTAAAATCATTTCTTATAAGCTTGAGTGATCAGTAATTATTAGATAAATTAAAATTTTCATTCTCTTCATTTTAATCTCCATTGACCAATCAGTTTTTCTCTTTTATCTTTATCAACGAGACTTGGGACTCAAAGCTAAAAGGAATGTAGTTAAGTATTCAGCAATTCTGAAATCATTTCAGTAATTATCTATTTTAGTATATTCAGTTCTTTATTATCTGTAGATAGGGCATTCCTCGTGTAGAAATGTTAATAATAACAATAAATCATGTATGATAAGATAGAAATAATTCTCCACCTAATACTATAATTTTGAGTGAAAAGATTATTAGATGTGTTAAAACTTCCACTGTCAGCATTTAAATACCTATCTTCAGACAAGTTTTTGGATTTTGCCTTTATCAATAATTATTTTGACTTCATTTTACCTGGCAAGCTAAAAACTTGAAATTCAAAAAGCATAAGATTTTGGATTTAAGTCAATTTCTAAAACAGTATCCAATTAAATAACTATATTATTTAATTATCTTGAGTTCTTTATTAACTGTAGACACCTTATCACCCTTATTAAAAATGTTAATATTAACAGTAAATCACATAATTCCCAAATCATACTGTATAATAAGACAAGAATAGTTCTCCAGTTTAGTGCCATTTACTACAACCTTAAGTAATCAGTGATTATCAGATGCCTTAAAAGCCCTATCTTTAGCATTTACATCCCCACACTAAAATATGTTCACAGCTTTTGCCTTTTTCAATTTCAAGTTTTGAAGTAAAATTAAATCTTATTATTGCATTAGCAACTACATTATTTCCAATTCTAAATCTTGATCTTATTAATAAATGCAAACACAGAGAGTACTATGAGAACGAAATTTTAATGACTTATTAATCACTGGTTACTCTAACTTATGATAGATGGTACAATAGAGAGTTGTTCTTATATAGTGCGAGCTAGGGAATTAAGTAATTTATTAATAATAAATAATGATGATAATGAGGAGGAGAATATGATAATAAAAGCATTTAAATTACAGCATGAAGATATTCATGATTAAAGTTAGAAAGTAAATTTTAACAAATGTTTTATATATATATATTTAAAAGAAATATTTTTATGGAAAATTCAAAAGTTGCGAATGTGATGTAGCATTGATGAAGTATTCCTTTTTCATTTATTTGTTCTATCCAATTTCATTAATCTAAATTAAATAAACAATTTCTCTGTTTTATTTATTCATCATATATTTAATGATAGATATTCATTTTTCTTTGTTTTTCACATATACTTATATTCAATATCAGATAAAATTTACCAGCTTTATTTTTTCTTAAATTTGAATAATAGTATTTATTTTTCAATTCTATTTTATAATCCTTTATATTTAATGCCAGTTTTTATTCTTCTATCTGGAAATTTTTTTTTTTGTTCGTATGTCAAATGCGTTGACCGGAAAGCTTACCGGACCAGCTGCTTGGAAGGCAGCTAACAGGCAACCGAACAAACATTATAACTATAACTTTCAAATAATAATACTATATTAATTTAAAAAACAAAGTATAAGTTATAATAAAATTTAATACATACAAACAGCAGTATAAAATTAAATACTTATGTAAGTGCTTAAATTAATTAATAAATTGACACATTTTCTTTTCATGATCTCAAATACTTTTCTGACTGTGAAGTCTAATACTTAAAACAATCTTATAGTATACAATCTATTTCTTTGATAGAGGTACATATTACTTATAATTGAGCAAAAGAAAAAGTAATTGATAAAAAAATAAAATATCTATATTTATTCTTGAATTTACACATGCAATTTTTTATTAGATAAAAGAAGTCAACATCCCAAATAAGTATGAAATAAAAATAAGGAAAAAGGTTATAGTAATATATTTTTTTCTCAAATTATTTATTTAAGGCTTTAATACATTATTAGACTATAGTGTGTTGGTGATTCTGTGTGAAAAGTTCTCTGTTTTTCATATTAGTTGTGTCTTGGTTTTTCTAAGATTTTGAAATTGGTATGTCATCATAAGTGTAAGTTTTATATTCTAATTATTGATAATGTTCCATGTATCCTTGTATCTGTTTATTGGAGTGAGGATTTGATCCCTTTTCCTAAGTTCAGTTAGTTTATTGGTGAAAAGGGTCTCTTCATTTTGTTGTGGGAGGGTGAAAACCTTATGACATCTGGTTAACCATAGTGCCATCGTTAAAAACATAGATAATCTTATGACTGCAAATTGTTTGGTCTTGATACTTTGCTTTATAGAAATGATGGTGTAATAGTTCATTTTTGTCTTATTGTAAATCAATTGTTTAGATTTCCAAAGACCTTGGCAGTTGTTGATAAGTTGTTCAAAGGTCTCATCCTCTCTTTCACAGATGGAGCAGATGGGGTTTATTTTAGATATGCCTCTTTTGTTATTTAAGAAGTAGTTGGTGGGCATGTCATCCATGTTTATTTTGATAAGCAAGTCCAAATATTTGGGCTCCATGTCCCAGTATTTGAAAAGTTTTGTGATCTTTTGATTTGTAAGATGAAGGAATCCTGGGGTGGTTTTTAATAGAGGGTGTATAAGTTCATATGCATCCCAGATTTTAAGTTTAGTTTCAAATGTTTGTTTTGAAATAGTTATGTATTTTTTAAGATTGCTTACAATTATGTCTATCCAGTTGCTTTTGTTAGGTGGGGGTCAGTCTGTTAGAGGCACTGGTTCTAGTATATTTTCATAACTTGAAATGTTGATAAAGGGTCTAATCAGGCTATGTGTTTATTGAATTAGGTAAGCTTGGATGGATTGGAATGACATCCCATTATATTTCCTGGGTTTTTGTATTGACTTCATACTTAAGGCAGCCACTTTTCCTCTCCAGAATAGTCTGGCTGCTAGCGAATTTATGTTTTTAATGAATTTGGAAGTTACTTTTATTATGGGTAGATAATAGCTTATTATTAATAGCATTATTTTCATGTTAATGAATGCCACTTTGCCTTGGAGAGAAAGGTATACTGTGGCAAGCTTTTTGGTAAGTTTTTCCATGTCTTGTATTATGATTTGTTGTATATTTTTTGTCATTTGTGTTAGAGATTTAGCTATAGCAAAGTCTAAAAATTTTTGTGGCTCAGCTTTAAATTTAGTGTTGATTTTTTCCCCTGTTATGATTTTCCATGTACTGATTTTGCAGCATTAATTTGGAGTCCCGAGTCCCTGAGAATTGGTGTAAGACTTGGTAGAGTTTGGGTAAAAGTTTGGCTGATGGTGGAAATATTAGCACGTCATCCATATATGCTACTGCTTTTATTGATTTTTTTAGTCTGTGAACATATACTCCAGGCAGCCTTTAGTCTATTGTTTTTAATAGTGAGTTGATGTAAACTATAAATAAGATGGCACTGAGGGGAGAACCCTGGGGGATGGATAAATCTGGATGGAAAGAATGAGAGAGTTTGCCATTTAATGTGATGGCAATATCTGTGTTTATTAGTAGGTTGTGTATAATTTGTCTGACTGACTTTGGTATTAAGAATTCAGTTAAGGTATCCATTAGTTTATTAATTATGATTGAATCATATGCTGCTGCTATGTCTAGTTGAATGGTGATTGGTTTTGATTTTCGGTTGATTCTGACTTTATCTATTAGGGTCCTGACCTCACCTATTGCTATCATGGCAGATGAACCCTTTTTGCATATTGTGAAGGCATGATTTGTGATAGGATAGTGTCTTGGATTATGTTCTTGATCACTGATTTGACTATCTTGATAATTAGTGGGGTCATGGATATTGGTCTGATGTTATCCAGCAAATTTGTTTCCTTGTTTTTTTTAATGAATGGGACAAACCCAATTGGGTATAAACCCGTATTAATCTTTTTTTTTAGCTAGGTGAGTTATCATTTTGTGGATGATTGGCACTGTGAAGTGGCTTAAATGAGCTAGTAGGAATCTTGGAATACCATGCAGGCAGCCAGGGTGTGTGATCTAGCATTGTTCTAAGTTTAGCTGAGATCATAGCTTCGATTATTCCATACTTGAGATGTGTGGAAATAGGGAAATTCATTTCACTGTTTTCCTGTTGTAGATCTGGATCCTGTAGTTTTTTTGAAGTGTTCCATAATTTTAGTGAGCATTGAAGGTGTTATTTGTTTTTTTCCCCCAGTGCCCATCTCAAGTAGCTCTAATCTAAAAATGTTGGCCTGCTAGGTATAATTTGGCCCTTTTAATGGAAATGTATTGTGCAATTGCCTTTTGTTTTGCTTTATATTGATTTTTAATGTTTATTAAATCTTCAGTATTGTTATTTGTCCCTGAGGAATATAGTTTAATTTGGTCACTTAAGGAGTCAAGCTCTTTTATTAGCGTTATCGGTCCTTTTCTTAATTTGGTATGGTGCACAATTAGGGATTGTAATATTTCTATTAGAGCAAACCAAGCTTGTTCAGCTGGTCTTGATAATATGTTGATTTTTCTAAAGAATATACAAGCTTCAGATGGAATTGCTCCAGTTATACTTTCTTTAGTTATTCTTCTAATTGTGTTTTGTTCTACAGATGTGAATCCATTTGTTGTATCTAAGCCAATTATTAGAGCACAGTGGTCAGTAAATGGTACTGGTTCTAGGACTGCTTCTATTTGAAAGTGTAATGGAGGTGAGCAGATTAGTAGGTCTATTAATGATTTATAATGTTTTATATAATAAGAGAAGGAGTCAGGATGAAAGAGTCCATTGCCACTCATTAGACCCAGGTTTATTAAGTGAATGTTCTTTTTGTTGAAGACATTGTAAGTTGTATTAAAGTCTCCAAAGATTATTGTGTGATGGCTATTATTTGCTAAGATCATGTTAATTATATTTATGATTCTTAAATATTTGTTAGTATCATTGTTAGTATAAATATAAATGAGATTGAGATTAGTTCTCTGATAGGTAATGTTGATTGCAATTATGTTTGTGTCCATGTATAAAGTGCGAAATCTGTTTGGTGATTTATTTTTGTTAATTATCACTCCTACTCCTTCAAATGCTGTGTAATTAGTGGAGAGTTCTATGTAGCTTAGTTGCTCTAGTTTTAGTTTAATTTTTGGATCGGATTTCCCCTATGAATAATAAATGTGGAGAATTCTGGTTAAACCAATGTTCAATGTCATGAACTCTTTCCATAGAGTTAATTCCCCCTTATGTTTATTCCAGCAATTTTCTGTTTCATTATCTGGATTATTATAGTTGGAGTAATTTTCTACCACAAAGTTTTTGATTGTTTGTGCATCTGAATTATTTTTGGTTTGTTTAATTTGTGGTGTTGTTAGGTGTTTTCTCTCAAGTATGAACAATTCCTTGTAGCTTCAAGCTTACCCAGGTATTGCTGGAGTATTAAGCACAAGATAAACCATGAATAACAATGCTTAATGACCAAAGAAACATATTGTATTCAATTTGTATTTCTACTCGAGAAATAAATTCTAATTTTAAAAATAAGTTATTGTTAGTCTTATAAATATTTGCAAAAATAATTTATCAATTTTTTTTTTTTTTTAGAAATTTGGAAATATGGTGTCTTTATGAATATTGGTCCTTAGACTGAGACATGAAAAATAACATTTGTTGTGGTCTTGATTATATCAACTAGTCTTCAATGTGTTAGAACCCTTTATATTTATTGCAGAGGTAGAAAGTAGATTCAGAGCTAAATGTTTCTGTATCAATTCTCAGCTGAGTGAAGTGATAAAAAAAATGATTTGGTCAAAGGGATAAAAGCATTGTGCTTAACTTGCTATTTTTTTTAAGTATTTCAGAAATCCCATGACTTCCCAAGCAACAAACTATATAATCATTATTTATGTTAGAGTTTGTTGTTTCCATTCAAAATTCTATACATTGTCCTTGCTATGTGGAAACTTCCATATTCTTTAAAATTACACTTAGTAAATAACAAGGTTAATTGTGATTTTTGCCTTTAGTGGGTTCTAAATAGAAAAAATATTTGGTGGACCAGTCTAAAAAATATAAAACAATTAAACATTCATAGCTCAAAATGGTCTATTATATATTCTTGTGATTTCTTTTAGTGCATTTTTTGAAACAGTATCTATCAAAATAAATAAATGTGTATAACACAGTAATGTGATAATATGTTGAATTGTTTCCATCATTTGCCATTAAATATTGAAAGTCTAGATTATTTTCAACTTTTATTTAAACTTTTCAAATATAAACAACTATTAGTAATAACATATAACTTAGAAGTCACTACAGGTTAGTAGATAACACAGGTTAGTAGTAACAGTTATTTATATTTGAAAACTTTGAATAAAAGTTTAAAATTTTCTAAGCATTCGAAATTTAATGATAGATGATGAAAATTTTGCAACATATTACCACATTTAAAATACTATCATTAAGAACCTTCAGGCAAATAATAACACAGAAATCTTTATATTATTAATATCAGCAACAAAAAATATAATAGTATTAAAAATACAAGATTATAAATTTATATAAATATATATATTTATTTGTTTAATATACACTTTTTATAACGACATTTTCTGTATGACAAACTGATCAAAATTTTTATCATAATTCAACATTTGGGTTATGTTATTTTAAGAAAATATTATTGATAAATTCTTTAAGAAGGTTTGATTGAGAGTATTTCTTAAATAATTTTTTGTTCATATTAAAATTGAAAATGATCGTTCATTACTGGCATTAGAAATCAATATTGTTATAAATATTCTTAAAATAATTTCCATATTACAGGAATTGGACTGAAGCCATTAGTTATGATAAATTAATAATATAACATGTTTTTGAATATATAGGTATTTCCTAATGTAGAGAGCCCGAAGTGTCTACTTGTCTTTAAGTAAATTCAACACATTAATTTTCTTTGCATTACTTGGCGTTGCCCGCAAGTATATTCAACTTCCAATGCGATCCCTGTTTAAAAAAGTTAGGCAATATTATATGTAACATTAAATGTTTTTAAGAATGTACTAAATTTATTTTAAAAACTATGAAAAACAACATTATTTCTACATGTGAAGTAACGTTGTTCGACAAACTTGATAGCAGCACAGAGCTCAGTGTTGATATTTAAAGATCACAGTTAAATACAAAGTAGATATTTTTGCGAAAGATAATCAATTTTATGCCGATTTTCTCTTTACGAACTATTGAGTTTTTTTAAAATCGATGTTTTTACGTTCTATTGGAGACGGTCGTGGCTAGAAGTATAATTAATTAACCTTTTCTATGGCGCGATATAGCTATGACCCTGGCTGTTAGATGAAAGATCAAATTTGGTAGACTTTATATCAATATTCTATTTTTTAAAATAAATCTTACTGATTAAAAATTATTGGCAAATAGGAGAAAAAAAACTATTCTGATTAATAATAATTTATTGTACTTAAAAGATCAGATTATTTGGTTTTAATAAAGTTTGATTGTAATGAAATAAAAATCAAAGTTGAAATAATTTCATTATTAATATTATTACAAATCTAATCTTAATTCTTTGTTATTTAGTTAAGGATAAAAATATCTAATTACATTTAATCAACAAATCGTTATTTGCTTAATAATATATTAACATCAATAACAATCATAAAATAGTATAAAAATTATTATGAAAAAGATCTATATATATATATATATGTATAAAAATAAAGTGCTATACTTTTTTTTTAAGAAAATGCTTGAGAAAACAATTTGTTATAATTAAGATATTTCAATTTATTGGACTTTAGTTTACAATTGAGGTTATAATAGACATTAGGTAAAAGCTATTGGTTTGCCAAGGTGCATTTCTGCTAAACTAGCTTCACAACTTATAATAATTGTTTTGTTGCAGTGACAGAGTGCTAGAATTTTTTATGAATTCTTGTGTTGAGGATAACTATATGGGGCCTACTAATAATGGGATATCTAATATGGACTTACTTTTTACTAAGCTGAATCAAGTGGAATTAAAAAATATTATAAATAGTTTCAATGCTACTATTCCACCCCAATTGCATCAATCATTTCAAAATTGTGTGAATGATAAAACTCTAATTTTTGCTGTCATCAATCAAAATAAGGACTTATTTACATTTCCAATTGATCAATTTTGTAGACAAATTATGTAAAAAAAATTATGGATTTAAATCATCCAAACAACCATTATGTAATTGTGGAATTTCATGATCCTACCCAGAAGCAAATTTTCTAAGGGGTGATCAAATTTGTCAATAACAAAATTTTATGTACAATTGACATGGTGTGGTCTGGCCATATTCGAAATTGTTACATTAGTTTTAATCAATCAGATATTCAGAAGATCCTTAAACCCTATGGAAATAATATCAAATTTTAAATATATCTTTGAGAAGAGGGCAAACATTCATGTAATCACAAATTCTGCTTTATTTTTAATCACCCTTAATAAAAGGGTCTCTCCTACAGACATTCCCACTTCTCACTGTGCAGAGTCAGGGCCCCTAATAATATCTTTTTGGGGTATTCTGCCACAATGTTTCTGCTGCAGGTTGAGGTCTCACCTTGTCAGAGATTGTCCCTCAAGGATGTATCTGAATTGTAATCTTAGGAAGAATAGTATACATAATTGTACAACTGTGTCCAGACAAAAGGGACAAACTGATATATCAAATCAAGAGGGAAGAATACTGTCATTACCAATTAATCCTGGGTTATCACAGACTTAGAACAAATAAGTTATTCCATTCTACAGCCATTTGAAAAAAAATTCCTTGGTTGACTACTGATTCTGGCACAGAGTCTGATTCTGAAATGATTTTGACAGAGTCTGCAGTCATATCTGCTGCAAAATACAAAAGGAAAGCTGGTGAACATAGAACAGATGCCAAAAGCTTCATTCACAGCTCAGGAGGCAGAAGGCTGGGAGATTGAGTAAGAGTTCATCAGATCCTGATTCACTAGACAGGAATATAAAAGGAAAAAAGCATAAGGCCAATGATAATAAAGAAGGAGCATCTGTGCCCATGTACTTGTCTGTTTTTGACAATATTGAAGAGAAGTCTGATCAGGCATTTGAGTTAATGGACAAGGAGGTCATGGACCAGACACTGATTCCTGTCAAGGTTCCTGAAGTGAGTGATGCACAAAATATGGGCACCTTCATGATGGGCTCTTAGAACATGAGAGTGAAAGTGACAATTCAGAATTCTATAGAGGACATGGAATTATTTGTAAGGTATTTTTCACTAAAATCATTACAAATCATAGCAAAATAGATCATAATTCAAGCATTATAAGAAGTTATGAAAAGGATTTATTAATGTATAAGTTACTATTTTATAATAAACTAGTAGATGACAAACATAATTAAGATTTTATAGCATGAGATCATAAGCACAAAGATGATGTCAGATTATGAAGCATATTTATAAAAGTGTGATAATAGTCATTAGATTATAAAGAGATGCTAAAATAATTAATATTAGTACAAGTTTAAGGGAGGATGATTCTGTCTATTAAAATTGTTACAACAGTTTATGGAAATTATTTTATATATTGAAATGGTAATTAAATGATATAAAAGTAAATGAAGATTAAATTACCTAGATATTGCTTTGGAGCTTCAAGATAAGGTAATAAGATATATTAGATGAAAATATAATGATTGTACCAAAAACTAAATAATAATTAAGAAAGAAAAGTAGTAAAAAAAAAAGACTAAAATAATGTTCAGTGAATTTTTAAAAAGAAATAATAAAAAGATTAATAGCAATAAATTAGAAAAAGTTAAAAATTATAAATATGTAGATGTCAATAAAAACCCAATGTCTAAAATTAATTATAAATTAAACATGAATAGTGATTTTGATAGAGCTAACTTAATATTAAAAAAATATATATTTATAGATTAGAATATTTTTTTTAAATAAATAAATATAATATTCCAATATTTACTTTTGGAGATAAGACGGTTGTTGCGGGTTCACCTCCCGGCCGAAGCTATGACATATGGAAAAAAAAAAGACTTGGAATCTTAATAGATAAATAATTTAGGGACTACAAACCATATATAAATCCATGTAAGGATGCATCTTGGGATTAAAATGCAAAATATGTTGATGAGATTACAAATGGTGTTTACTAACACCAATGAGAAAATTACGAACCAAAATTATAAGCACTCTATAATTTTTTTTAAAAAAAATGATAATAAGTAGAAAGTAAATGTATTACATTGGATATTGGGAGATTTTGAAAGATACTATTTGTGACAGAGATAAATAAGATAAAAAAGTTTGTCTACTTAATAGAAATATTTTTATACTGCATTCGATTGATAATGTTGAAAATAATACTATACTGGGAAGAAGAATATACTTTAACTCTTTTCTGTTTCAATTTCTATACACATATTTTTTTCTAAAACCTTTATGCAATTTTTTTAACAGTAATAAAAACAGAAGATATAAATAAATAATAAATGCATATAGTAAACATTTATATAAAAGCTTAAGTTTTTAAATTACATTTTGTATTTATAAAAAAATAAAAAAAATAATTATGCAATAATTATAGCATTATAAAACAATTCAGTTTTTGAAATTTTTAAAATTCTATAATTGACATAAATAGTTAGCAATTTTGCTGATGCTTGAGAATAAAAAGTAGATCATGATTAAAACTTTAAAATCTTAGTCTTTGTATACTATATATAATATACTTCTATCATCTTCAAATCTTTAATTATTAAAGTTTGAAACAAAAGCATTAGGATTGGGTAAAATATAAGATTTGTTTTTTAAACTTAATTTTTAATTAATAAAAATCAAGATTATATATTTTTAATATATCAAACAAACATGACAAATATATTTATCACAAAAATTATACATTACACTAAACTACAAAATACATCTATAAAAGTTAGTTTCTTAGAAAATCATCTGATAATGGACCCAACAAAATGAAGATTGTGATAGAAATTGATTCACAAATGATTGGTTTTTGAGTCTGTGATTTTACTAGTGGATTAATTCATATATGTAGAGCACTAAACTATATACAAATGAAAATAATTAAAATAATATACTATTCCTTTGGATTAATGTAATGGTAAAATAGTAACATTAAAAGCTAAAATTTCCAGGGTCAAAGTTCAATCATTTGCTTTGATAATTGAATGACATATGGATTCCTAAATGATTAACTATTTAATTAAAATATTATATTGTTAATAAAATCTATAAACACAGATGTATAATTTTTTATAGATAGTTAACTAAAATATTTTCTTGTTCCAGGTAAAGAAATAATCCAAAGATAAGAGATTATACATATCATAGCAAAAGAACTAGGAAAACTGAAACATGCAAATATATCTATGCTATTTATTTCAATTCAAGATACTATTCATGTATTTCTATTAAAAATTTATAATTAAGTCATAATTCTATACATAAAACTTAATAATCCTTTTAATTTTGAACTTTATACTTTATCAATATCATTTATTGATAGTCGCAACCAATTAATAGTAATATGCCTTTCCTTGGATGACTAATTGTTATTCTAAGATCTCTATAGCTTAGCAGACTCTATCAGTATCTATGTTACTGTTGCCACTTTTCATAGATATTGTAGAACAGAAAAGTAAATTTGAATGGTTTAGACTAAAGAAAATATTCTTTTAAAACTTTTATTTGTGAATAAGCTTTCGTCAACTATCTAGATATTTAATATATTTATTATTTGGTTCTTCATTTTGTAAATTGCACATTATTTCCCTTTATTTTTCACCCAAATATTTAAAAAATTACATTCATAAGAATCATTACTTACTCAACCTTAATATTAACTAAGGATTTATATAAAATTACATATTGTCATCATATCTACATAAATTATATAATAAATATGTAATAAAAGAGGTCAAATTTAATGAAAAAAAATATGGGTTTATAATTACGAAAAAAAAAACATTAACAACTTTAGACATGATGTCAAGCATTGGTGGCCTAGTGGTTAGGATAGCTGCTTTCCAAGCAGCTGTCCCGGGTTTGGTTCCTGGTCAATGCATTTGACATATGATAGAAAAAAAAAACTTTAGACATGCTAATAGTATCACAAAAGACCTTAAAAAGACTATTATTAGAAAAAATAATGAACAAAGTCTGAGATGTGATTATGATTAAATAAGAAGATGACAAAAATTAAAATGGCAGAAAAAGAAGATGACAATTTTTGCTTCTTGAATCATTTATTGATAACAAAAAATATTATAAACAAAAATTGTAATGAATAACTTAGTATTTTTCCATGTGGAGACACATTTTTGAAAACAAATATCAGAATTGTTTTATCTACATTATTTTCTGTGATTCTCTATGGATGTAAAAATTAAATAATAATAAAAAAGGAATAATGCTTTTTTATTGTGATGACGATATTTAATTAAGAATTTTATGTCTAGCTGAGAAAATGAATAAGTGGCTACTTGGTTGGATTAGATTAAAGTCTCACACAGTGTTCTAATTAAATATGTCCCTTTTTTGTTCTCATGAAACAATCTAATTCATTAAAAAATATATAGCTCTTAAAATTTTTGATTGCAAAAAAGGGGATAACATGATATGGGATGGGCTTATTATTTTATCAGCACAATAAAAATCTATCTTTAGTCTAAAAATTAAGTAGATAATTATCATTCTGAAGAAAATCTATTTATATGAATATCAGAATTGATATTGATTTGACAACATTTAATAATAATGACAATAATAGCACTAAAAAGTCACTAACAAATTATTTACAATTTTTAAAATTAAAATATTAAAAAAAACCTAGGTAATATATATTAAACTCTTTAATGTATATTCAGATAACCTTTTAGTTCATTATATTAATAATCAGACCTATTTGATAAATAATAAACTTATTTTATAAGTTTAGTAATTATTAAATAACATCTTTTTTTAATTGCAAATTAAAACAAATATTTATTCATGTTTATAATTTATTAATACGTCTTAAGTAACAACATAATTCAAATAACCTAATTTTATCTAATGTTAAATTAAAGATTGTAGAATTATAAAATTAGGTTATACAAATTAAAATATTACTTATAAATTTAACTAAAATAAAGTTAGATAAAATTACCTGTTTGTTTAAAAAATCGTAAACTTTAAAGGCGATCAAAAACTATCTACATATGATTATTTATACGCATAGTGACTTATTTATATTTTATGTATATGAAAAAAACAATATTTGGTTGAAATAAAGATAAGTTGTTATTTTTTTACACCTAATGCAATATCATGTATTGTAGTATAAAAAGTTTCTCAACCCTGTCTTTATCCATGTGAATGTAGGATTCAAACTAAAACCAATGCCATTATGCATTTGACAGAAAATTTTAATAATGTAAATCCAAAAACTATAAATTTTGAATCCAAGCCAGTATTGTGTTAATATTAACATTCCAGAATAAAGAAAAAATACCTATAATTAGAATAAAACTAAGTTTACTAAAATATATAGTTACTAATCTGGGGTATCAAATCTATACATCTATACAATCAGTTTGATTTGAGTTCAAATCTTTAAGAATTTTGGAATTTATATAAGTTTCTCAGATACATAATTGCATTGGTTCTAGATGTGAATATTAACTCCTTATTGATAAAGGTAAAAGCCAGAAGTTAACTGGAAATGAAAATTAAATTACACTGCCACCTATTAATCACTTATTATTCAAGCTTACAATAAATGACACTAAAATAACAGATACTTGCTCTTACTATTTCTGAAGAAAATTTAATAAAAATCATGGTTGCTGTGACATTTCATATTGTTATGATTGAATATTGAAAATCTTAAGGTTATTTAAAAGGATAATTTTATTCTATAGTATTTTAAGTTGGTGTAAATGGAGAGATATGTTAGGTTAATTGATTTTGTATTATTAAGTATTTAATTTTATTATAATCGACATAGTTAATAAGAGTATATTGATATTAGTGGAATAGCTAGGTTGAGTTAGCAGTACTTTTATTTTAATTAGTAGTGATCAGAAATCAGTTATTGAGTTATCTATTTTGTTAGATATCATTGATATTTTAGATTTGTAGGGCATATTAAAATTATTATCTCATCCATCCATTAATTATTTCATTTAAATATAAATAATGTTTGACTTTTGGTATAAGTTTATATTATTACAAAGTATTTTGATTCATAAGGAATATTAAAGTTTATCTATCTAATTCTTTGTATTATCTTATTCTATTATAAATGGTTTATCTAAAAAGTACAAATTGTTATTTATAAGATAGTGATATCTAGTTTTTATTACTTTATCTTTAACATATTTCAAATAATGCTTATATTTTAGGATAATTTGAAATAATGATTTTGCTCATTTTCTATTTGTTCTAAATATTATTTCAATCAAATATTATTATCATTGCTTTGTTGACTTAAATGTTAGATTGTTATTCATTGATTGATATTCACTTTATTTTAGTTTATTATTTTCATTCCGTTACAAATGACAGTACAATTTCTGGGCATTATTAAATTAGGACTGTTCTGCCTTGGTTCACATTTTGATTCAGTTACAAATGGTTATCAATAATTAGACTATGACTCAGTATACAGTATAATCCATAATTTTATTTAGTTATAAATGGCATTCAACTTCAGAATATATTTTTATTCAGTTGCAGATGATGATCAATGATTGGGCTATATTTTCATTCAGATTGTATTAAAGTTTTCATTTCCAATGGTCATTATAGTTAACCAGTAATAAATAGCTGTCAAATCTATGAACCTTTAAAAGAAGAGCATACCCTCATTTTTATTCTGCTACAAATAGTATCACAATTTGTAACACATTATTAAACCAGAACCATATATATAATAAAAATTCATATATCACTACCATTTCTAATAGATAGATTCAGCTGTCAGAACCTTCTAACATGATAATTGGAAATTATCAATGAATGTATGTATATATAGAGAGATAATCTGATATATTTTTCTTTTATTGATACCCTATGAAAGTATGGATTTCATGTAAGAAATAGTATGAGTTAATTTGTTGACAACATATTTTCTCTGGTGTAAAATTTGAGAATGAGAAGAAAATAACAAAAAAAAATAATGATTTTTAAATCTCACCATACCCATTCTAATGATTTGAGAAAGAAGAAGCTCTGAGAAAAGTACATGAGATTGTGCTGAAACATCAGCTATTTAGTTGTTATATTTTTACTATGTGGAAACTCCCAGAAATAATACTATAAATTTACATGTATATATTATAACAGGATGGGTGATCAGGGTGGTCATCCCTAGGGTGATGGAAATCATCATCCACTCCAAGTTAAATTAAGATATTTATTTCAAATAATGAAATTTACTATAAAGTTAAAATAAAATAATATTAAAGTTATGTTTATTATTAAAATAAGTAATATTAAAGAGATCATGACATCTTGATAAGATTTCTGTGAGAGATCATGAAAAATCAGAGGTCATTGAAAGCATGAGCAACCTGAAGAGATCAGCCCAGTTAACTCCTTAGTGTAACTAAAAGTATAATAATAATTTCATCAACCAGCATTTATCAATATGTATAAGTGAGTATAAGTACTATTAAATAGAAATAACCATTTATCATCATCATTTATAGAAATATTATGATCAAAATAAATCAGCAGTCAATCGTGTGACTGTATTTGAAATGGGTATACTGTAGATCAGGCTAACTATTGAGCCTTTTCCAGCTTAGGACATTTATTTAAACATAATTTGGATGCACCAACTTATTAAGTGATAATCCATAGGATATACAATTATAAAAACAATGATGCTAGGATATTAAAACATGCTAATCATCATCAATGCTCTGACTATTTAGTACCATTAATGTACTAGTCATTATACACTTAATTTTTAATAAGACTAAAGAAAAATAAAGTGTAGCACATGGTCTTTAAAGAATATAATCTTGGCACCAACTAGGTTATATCAACTGGATGCCCTTAATCACTAATATACATCCCCATTTATATATCAGACTGTTATGCATGCTTCTAGCCCAGAGAACATAAGCTCTATTACTGTATTGTGACCAAGAGATGATGCAATACATAAGATGAAAAAAAAACCATTTACAATTACAATACCAGAATAATTTTATAATTAAACACAAGTTTATTAATAACAATAAAAAATAAATAAATGAAGTTAAGGTCTTTAGAATATGGCTATATACTTAGAAACCTTTTGATTTTGATTAATATATAAAATAAAAGTTATCACATTGTGATTTATAAGATTAATACAAAATTTCAGTTATTACATTGATTTACAATACTTCTTGATAGGTTTTCATACAACACATATATTGATATGCAGCACAGATGTGCATTTATAATATACAATAAATACTTATTTGAATTGACATTTAACAATAAAAAAATGATTAAAATTTACATGTGTTATACTTGACAAGCATTGATATATATATACACACATACATGTGTGTGCATGTAATTTCTGAACATATTTGGCTTGTTACAAAATAAACATTTTTAGTTGTCATTTTTAAATGATGTAAAATTCTGCAATGGGTTTTTATAAAACATATTTATATAACTGACTAACATATAGTTGACTAACACATAAGTGAAATTCATTTTTTATTTATATTTGAATTTATCAAACTACTAAAATTATTAAAAATAACTTTCCATTTGGAAAATGTACATAAAATTCACACATATGTGTATCAATAAAAGCAAAGATGATATGAATGAGTTATCAAATTCTATCATAAGAGTTTACAGTTTCTTTTTTTTTTAAAAAAAAAGTACTATCATATAACAGTCTCTCCCTTGACAGGTCACTGTTAATTAAAATTTATAACTGTCTTTAAAATAATACACTTGCAAGTTTCTTTCCATTCAAGCAAAGTTATTTGTATTTGTTTTACATTTAAATTCTCTCTTTTTTAATAAATGAAAAATAAAATTGTTCCATATATATGTATTAGTATCACAGATTACTCATAACATCTTTCTTTAGAATATAGAATTTTCTATTAACCCTTTACTTTTTAATTTTTTTATTTTTAATCCAAGAAGATTTTTTGAAATCTATTTTTTTTCCTTTTAAAATATAAATTTTACAACAATATTGTTCTATATATGTCTCACGAACACAGCTCGACTTTTAATTATAATGTTTTTTTTTTAAACAATTTAACATAATATTGTTCTATATATGTCACTTTTAACTTTTTAATTCAAGCAAAATTATTGCTTGCACTTTAAGTTATATTTTTAAATGTCATTTTTTAGGAAAAAAATATTTAAAACTTTATCATTATATATAATGCTACTCACCATTATATGTTTATCTATGCTTCTCTGCATACAGAGAAATCTTTTAGCAAGCAGAGAGATTTCCTTGGTGAGTTAGCATAGTGATACTGGTTTAGTCATCATCAGGAAAAAGGACAACTCAGGTATGGTTGGAATTCTCTTGGTTCCACACAAACCCCAGGTCAGCACACTGTCTTGTTCACATTTAAGGCTATAGAGACAGAGAAGTGCATCTTTCTTTTAAGTGAATGTAAACTTTTTTATGGTGAACCAAAAGCAGCTGCCTTTTTCTGTCTTGACTTCAGATAATTCTAGTCCATGGCACATATTTGTATAACTCTGGACTAATTTTGCTAGCCAACTAACTGGCCAGTTGTATTTACTATCAACTTTTTTTAAAAAAAATACAAGCCAAACTAAAAATGAGACCTTATAGCTGGATAA
Organism: Epiperipatus broadwayi; assembly: GCA_028023455.1. Taxonomy (NCBI): domain Eukaryota; kingdom Metazoa; phylum Onychophora; class Udeonychophora; order Euonychophora; family Peripatidae; genus Epiperipatus; species Epiperipatus broadwayi. Next base: position 29,076,523 of record JAQFVV010012393.1, read on the forward strand.
TTTGGCCAGCTAATTGCTGCCAACTTTGTTAACTGCTTCTCAAAAAAAATAGTCAACTCACTACAATCTTTTTATCCAAACCTTTTATAGTCTTGGATTGCTAGGGTGACAACAGCACATTGTTTTTTTCTTATCTTGATTAAAAACAATTTCAATTAAGTATAATGTACAAAGATTTCTTTTAAAAAAAAAATAGATAAAAAAATTGTATACAAATATTAATTAAAACATTTCAAAAATAAAATGTTTGTTTTTAATTTCAAAATCAGAATACAATATTAATTAGACCTTTTTAATTGTTTAATTTATAATAAAATTATATTTTAAATCCAAAATTATTTAACATTTTGCTAGGATTATTTTATTCCAGGAAGGTAGAGAAATATCTACAAAAATTTATATCTGTGTTTATTTCTAATTTTCCTTTCAACTTTATATATATATTTGTGCACACACACTATATTATTGTGTGCCATATAACAGAATTTTTATAATATATATATATTCTAACCTCCCCCCAT